>VZRE01005474.1:103409-183212 GCA_013396775.1 Cephalopterus ornatus | reverse complement strand
TAGCACCGGCATTGGCGGCTCCCCCCGTGGGAGCCTCCCCCGTGGACGGAGCGATCCGCGGGTGCTCCCAGCTTCCGCGTGGCGGGGCGAAGCGGGATTTCTTGTCCCCCCCGCGCCCTCCCCGGGACCGAGGAATCGAGGCTTGGTGGCAGGTGGTGTCACAGGAGCGGTGCGTGCATTGGAGCGGTACGAAAGGTAGTTGGGTGCCCGAGCGATGGGGCTCGTCCCGGCATTGCCGTGAGCGGCAGTGGGAAATCCTGGCTGCGGTTCAGATATTTTGGCAACAAACCCGTGGGTGACTGACTGGAAGTGGCTCCTGCGGCGGCCTCTGGCCTGAGGTCATAGGTCCTGAGCGTGTGGATCTTTATTAGGTGGCTGAGACTGATGTACCTGTTACTGGGTGTAAATTGTAGGCAGATGAGGTGGATTTTGCATCGTAACCGTGGCTTGTGCATAGGGCAGGGTGTTATGGAATAGTTAACTTTATCAAGAAGAAAGAAACGCATTTTTTTAATTGCAGGTGCAGGAAGACTAAAAGCTGTCTCTATCTGAAAGGTGTTTGGTGACCTGCGTGAAATGTCAGCAATATTGTCTTTGAGCCAACAGGATATTTTACCAAGACTGTCTCTGATCAGCTCTTTTTTGTGTTCAGGCAGTGATTATCTCTGTGTGTCAATGCACACTTGTTGCCTTAACAGGAGTTCAGTTTTTTAAAGCTCTGAAATGTTATTCCTTGTCTGTTAGCATGGCTCTCTTTCTCAAATTGTGCTTTACGTCTGGAGAATTAATTAAAAAGCTCTTAAATGATTTTTTCTTCATCCTAATATTTGAATTACATAGGGTTTCTAATAGCAAATAAGCACTGAATACTTCAAGGGTTGCATAACACTTCCTATTGCAAGATCCTGTTTTCAGTTGCTAGTAGCTTTTTGAGACTATGTAGTTGGACTAAAACATTCCATGCCTTAGGCTCTCTATTTTAACTTTATTAAGCTTTGTTCAGTTTAGCTGCTTCCTAGCCTCTCTTGCTATGGGGAAAATATTTTGAAATCTGCTTAAAATGAAGCAATTCTGATATTCCCTCTATCCTTTTGAACATAAATATGTTCCTTTGGAACAGCTGGGGGAAGGGAGAGGAAGTTTGAGTATGTAACAAATTTATCAGATCCAACTTTTTCTGTAATTCAGAAGCTTAGCTAAACTTTTTCAAGTTACGAATGTGAAAAAATGCAGTTTGTTTATGATCAGAGACTTTAATATTCAGCAATACTTACTGATTCACATGTAAAGGACTCACGTAGTTTTCTTCAATGTTTTTGTGTGAGATTCTGCATGCACAAATGACAAAACAAATGATCTTAGGGTTATAGGAGGATTGCTCCACCAGCTGCTTTTGCCTTAGGATACTAGAATGGAAAACAGAGTTCTTGCTCCCTGGATGGTCTTCTTCTTTCTTCCAAGAGTTTAAATCTGGAAGATTGTGTTGGTTGTGGTTCTGTGTTTGCACAGTCAGAAACCCAAGTCATACTGAAAGTATTATCAAGGAGATCTCTGTCCCCCGCCTTGTTTTGCAGGCTCTAGTTTGTCTGCGCGCTGCTGCTTCCCAGGGCTGCTCTGGGGCTCTTCTCCAAGATGGATTTACTTGGGATATGAATTAAAATTGTCTGGTTAACAAAAAGCAACGTTATCTCCAGAACCGTTTTACTTGTTGCAGCTTTGGGGTATGATCGTGTGCTAAGTATTATAATTATAAATAAATGGTTAATAAGGAAGGTGGATGAGGAGAAGTTGGTGCAATTGTTGAGACAGTTGAATGCAGTATTAGAGTGCAGATTCCCCCACCACCATGAGAGTTAGGCATTTATGACAGATTTCTTGGTTAATGGTGTATTAATCACTTAATAAAGGATTGCTAATATGATGTTTTTGATGAAGAAGAAGCTAGGATAAAAAGGAACCTGTAATTGAGGTTATTCTGTATACAGTGAATTATTGTATGTGCTGTATGTAGATATCTGAGTTGCAGTGCCTGAATCAAGCAGATGTAGTTGTTCTTAATTTCTCTGGTTCAGTTTTTCTTCTGAAAAAGTATCCTTTTGTCACCCATAGAATTTCTTATGGCCTAGTTGAATATTGAAATCATGAGCACTAGTAAGGTCAGTGGGCAAAAATTGATAGTTCTGCATTCAGAGCAGGGTCTTAGCAGTAGAAAAATAAAGATCTCTAATAATATGAAAACCAAGTTACTTTCTTTCCTCTTTAACAGAAGTTAATAAGAGGATATAGATGCCATAAAGTGTTCTTCCAACCTCCAGGTCAGACTTCTCTCACAGTGCTCTTTGCTGGTGCTCTTAAATGTCCTTGCTGAGGTGGAGTGTGTGCACCTAAAGGGTTTTGGTTGAAGGGCTTCCTCATACAAAACTTTCAGGTTGTTAGACTTGGATTTCTGGAGGTTAAACACTTCAGTCAGGCATTTCCTAGTGAGGTATTCACTTACTCTGTTTTTCTGACTATTGACTGCAATACTAAATGCAGCATTTTCCAACTAATTGTGGAATGATCTTTCAAAGACTGAAGGAAGAGTTGTTGATATCTCAGCTAATGCCCTGTTATTTCTTTGATTACAGAAGGGATTACGTTTTTTCAGTGGTTTGCCATGTTAAAAATATAATTGCTAAAGAGTTGTCCAGTATTTATTAGAATACCTGCTTCCGCTGTGGAATGGCATTCAATAAAATGACACTGCTTGTCTTTATACATGTATTTGATAACCAGTTTAATTAAAAAATTTCTATATGTCAGAGTTCTTACACTCCCAGCCTGAATTAAGAACTTCTTGTTTTGCTTAGCTCTATTAATATTCCAAATTAGATAGCTTTTCAGACCTGTTGTGTCTGTTATGTTTAATTGGTTTCAAGGATCAAACCAGAAATGAAAACTTCTCACAGGTGAAAATACACTTCCCACTTGAATGCATTTTCCACTTCAGCTTTCTCAGTCACTTGAGAGCTGTCCTGTGTAGAACAAGTGTTCTTGTTTGCTACAGGTCACATAAGCTTTCTCATAAGCATGTGGTATTTCATTCTGGAAGGCTTTAGATATGTTTTCATATTCCTTTAGGGTCTACTACTGGAGTAGGTTGTTCGTGGTTATTTAGCTTTTAGCTTGTGAATTGAATGTCTGGGATATATGGTTTGTCTTGTCTACTTCTGCACACCTTACCCTGCAACCCTTCCCATGATGTGGGCTTGGAGGTGATGCTCATGACCAGAAATCTTTCAAACATTGCTTCAGAGACTGGCATGGGCTAGTCTTCCCCTGGTTTGCGTCTGACAAACACAGTAATTTTGTTTGGCTTGTTCATGCCTGACCTTGGGGCAGCCCAGTGCTTCTCTTCTGTTCAAACCCCGCAGTGTCCCCAGCGCCTCTGCACCGGGTGAATGTTCCACGGGACTGTTGTTGTACAGGCACTCAAACTGAGAACCAGACATGCACGACTCTGTGCTGCAGAAATGCTCTCCAGTTTTTCTAGGCTGTGAAGGACTTCACCACTGTGAGGCATATTCTGGAATCCAGTGTGTCTTGATTAGCAAAGACACTTGTAGAAATGGTGACGCTTGCAGGCTTGCAGTCTTGAGAGGTTTTCTGGGTTTGTTTTGGGTTTGGTTGGTGTGTGGTTGGGTTTTTTTGAACAGCAAAATAATTTGTGTAGATCTGGTGGTTTCTAGAAGCTGTTTAATGTACCTGGGTTTGCTTTGTGTTGGTTTTTTTAAAGCCTTTCTTTCACACTGAGCTAACAAACACTAAGTGGGAGTGTTATGGGTATTGGGTTGCACATGTTGAGAAGTTGCTTTGTTGGGGTTTGTTTGTTGTGTTCCTTTTTGTTGTTTGTTTTTTTTAAATTCTGTTGACAAATGGGTAACTCCGTTTGTGGACTTTTGTCTTGAATCTTTTCCTTAATTTGCAGTCAAATGCAGGTGTTAAATACAATCTGTAGTAACAGCCAGCATTTCTTGAAGGATGAGACTTTCTTATTTATGGCCACAAAACTGTAGAGGGGAGAGAGTGATTGCTGGGTTGTGAAGTAATGGTCAAGACAGCAAAGTTTCTTTCCCTTTTTCCATCTCCTGGGAAACTGAATTGATGATGCTGAAAAAGATTGATTATAATTTAGATGTACCCTAACATATATGTCTGCCTCACTTGCAAGGTCTGATTTTTACATGATTACTTTTCTCCAGCTAAGGCTTCCCATTCTGTGGGAAATGCTTTCTTTCAAACGAGAACTATATGCAGACATGATAGGAAGCTTAAGAAAGCCTTAATATATAGTTCCTGATACTGCCTGAATCTTAAAAGGTGATGCTGCTGTACTGTTTTATCGTTGTAATAAGCTTTGATGCTTTTTTCTTTACTTTAGTGGTACTTGATTTTTGACCTATCTGACTGGAACAAAAGAATAACAGGATGTTATTGCCTAGAGGAATTGTTTACAACCAAGTGTTCTCTGTTGGAGTACTCAGTCATTTTTATATTGGCTTCCTCAAAAAAGCTCTCTAGTAGTCCAGGAGACACTACCATTTTATGTTTTACATTAGATTAACTGTCCTGCTCTTAGTGTTTCCTTGCATCCTGTGTGAATCATTTCTGTACACTGAAAAACTGAAGCCAAAACTAGAACCAAATATTAAAATAAGAAAGCCAGTAAAATTAATTTTTCAATACTAATCAAATCTGTACTCTGAATAACCCTTCTGCTAAATAAAAGCTTTCTCTTTTATTATTGACCATTACTTTAATTTATCTGACTTTTGTATGTGTCTGACACATGTTAAGCTGCTTTTTCTGTGTGGTAGTTGCTCATCTGACCCTAATCACTCTCCTGCTGCTGACTGAGATGTGTCAAGAATCATTGTTCAACCTCAAATGGATTGCAACTTGCTGAAAACTCCTGTAAAGGTGTTTGGACTTGAAGTGTCTGCAGTAACATCAGAGAGAGCCTTTATAGGCACCAAGTTGGATCATAGTATGTTATGTGTTTTGTCTTACTGCTTAAAGTGAAGGAGAGGAGTTGGAAGTGCAGTATGTTCATAGTTGAATTATTGGATGTTGCAGATACAAATTACTGGCAAAGGTAAATGCCTCCTGCTGATGTAAAATTGTAGCATTGCAATGCACAACATGAAAAACTTGGGGCTTTTTTTCGCCCTCCCCTGACTTGGGTGTAGGCATCAGCTTAAACTTGTAAGGTGACAAATCACAGCTCTTTGTTGTAATCTTGTTGTGAATCTTATCACATTTAGTTTGTGTAGGAAATATTTTGTCACTTGCATCAGTTCCAGGTTGCACGTCCGTGTGTCTGTACCTGCCCATGCACCCTCACAGACCACAGCCTGCCTTTGGGGGTGCAGAGGAGGATCGCACTTGATTGTCCAGTGTCTTGTGCTGTGGTCATCGACATGTCACCATTTCTTAATTTGTGCCTTCCTTCTCACCCTTTCTTCCTGCATATGCCTTTTCTTCTGTCTTCTGCTCTGTCTTGGATGTCTGTCACTAAAGCAGGAGTTATTCTCCCAGTTGTCATTAGTGTTATTTTCCTACCATGTGAGTTTGGAAAGAATGGGGGTGAGAATGGACAGTGTTAATAGTTGTCCTTTGTAATTATTGCCTGCAAACGGCTGTAGCCCAGGCAAGATCTAAGTTGAGAGCAAGTTTTAAACTCATAAGCTTGAGATTTCTTTCCAAGAGCTGTTTTCTTGCCCAAAATGAACAGGTCAAGAACTTCTCACCTTAATATATATTCATTGAATATAGGTAGATTCATAGTGACTTTTGTGGAAATGAAACACTATCCACTTCTGCAAGTGCCACTTTATTAGTTTGACACTTACTTTGCTGTTCTGAGAACACATTTTGAACTATTTTAATAGGCATCCATAAAAAGGATTTCTGTTTTATGATCAGTTCAAAGAATCACAAGGTGGCAAGCATTGCCTTTAAAGCTTTAAGTTATTGATTGTCTACATACTGGCTCAGAAACCTCTTTCATCATCTTGTTCCATGGTATCTGTTAGTAAATAAATTATTAGAGATTATGAAAATGGCATGTTTTAGCAGTCCCAGCTGTTTTGACCAGTTCATCTTGAATGTGTACTGTTAGAATATACTAATATGATTAACAATAGAATAACAATAAAACCTGGAAGTTGATAATAAGATAACTATCTTGCTGACTCAGCTCTGTAAAGGATGTTTTGTCTGACTTAATTAGACCAAGAAGTTTTGGATAGTTCAGTCTCTGTAACACGCAACAACAGCCTTATTCCTTCCCCCACCCGTTAGCTTTAAAACATTACATAACCCTTAAAAACAATTGAAGCTTGAATTTATTGGGAGCAGACTAACTGATATAAACACTGTGCAGCCGCTCCTTGGCAGATTCAGTAGTTTTAAAAAATATTTCTTGTTTGCACACTGTTTTTACCGGGTTTATACTGGGTTACTTGTATTCTCGGAGGGAACAGCTTAACAGCTCAGCTTTAACATTATTGTGTTCTTTTGTTTGTTTGTTTTTGCTTCCAGCCTCCGGAGATGCTTGCAGTCAGAAGTTGTCAAAAGAAGCTGAATATCCTTGTTCCATCTATACAAACAATCCCAGAACAACTCTGTGCCCAGAGCTGCTGCCTTTGATGGGCTGTGTGTGCCCGTCTATGTCACGGGGCAGCTGGGCACTGGGGCACTAAACCTGGGAGACTCCCTGTATGTGCAGAGCAGCAGGGAATGCTCAATCTCCTTGCCTGCACAGATGGAATTAATTCAGATTGACCCCTTCAAGTTAATGTCAGGACTGCAAAAGCGTGGGTAGACATTTATATCCAGGAAGAGACTCTTGGAGCAATAAACTGGGCTGAGAGAGCAGTTTCCTAGACAGGCTGCAGTGCTGCTGGACATAGCTGGTGTGTTCCTGGTTACTGGCTAGGTGCTTGTCCCCTCCTATGTCAACAGAACCACTGGGAGCACAGCAGTGGTGTAAAAGAGTAGCAAGGTGAGCTGGAGGATGTCTACAGTCAATATGGAAGAGTAGAAGAGGTACAGGCTGCAGCTGCTGTATTTTTTTGTCCACAAAACCACTTGTGTTGCAGCTGCCTGTGGATCTACTGATCAGGAGTTACTGACCCAGAATTTTTTGTATGTATGGATATGAAGGAGGCAAATAAGGATGTCCCGAGCAGGGTGAATGAAGAGGAAAAGGTTCAAAATTGCCTTTGAAACAATGAAATTTTCATTTTGCATCTATTCCCTATGGTTGCCAGGATCAGGTATCTGATGCTTTATCTCCATGTGGAGTTTGCATCACCTGCTTTGTGCCTGCATGTAATGAGCTTCAAATAGTCCTGGAGCTCTTTGGCTGTTCGTTTGTTTGTGGGATCAGTGTGTTTGGGGCAGCTTTGTTGAGCTGTGGCAGCAGTTCCTCAGCAATTCTGCCTGTCATCAGTGAGTGGGGACGAAAGGTCAGCTGGTCACAGCACAGCCCAGTATCCTGCCGGCAGGACTCTGACTCTTCAGGATGTGCGGGGTCACAGCACTCTGGGCTCTTCCAGTGTCAGGCACTTCTGTGTTTGGATCGAATTCTCTGAACTTCTCCTGATGTGCCTTGGGCACTGCTGTGACCAGAGAACGGGGAACCTCATCTCTTGTGATTATGTATTGCCCTTTCACATTAGTGTGGGTGGTCTTCTCAAGTTTCTAGTCTCTATGGCTTAGAAAAGGAAGAAGTGGACCTCTCAGTATCACCTGTTAGTTTAAAAAATACAAAAAGGTGAGAGGTGGCTTCTGACTGTGAGAGCAGTTAGTCAAAAAAGTGAAAGTGAAAACAGGAGATTTGTAGGAAAGATTGTTGTGAACAGTTCAGGAATTTTTTTAAACTGTTTTTATTAATCTAGAAGGGTATTTCTACCAGGCAGCTCCTATTTGGATGTTGGCTTACTTAGTTGTTCTACTGGGCTAACTAAAATCCTGTAGCTGTCCTAGTTTGGCACTGATCCCAAATAAATAACAGCCTTGCTTTCAGTAAGGCATGTTTAAATCAACCTTCAGCATGCCAGCACTGGGTTTTTGGCTTCCGATTTCCTGAGGCAATGTACAAAGCAATTTGTCTTTTTGTAAAATAGCTTTCATATCTCTAATGTGATACAAGTAAATAAACCATGTGATTAAGCCAACTTTAAAATCTCAGGAGTGTGGATCCTATTTCTGGGATCTCCCCCATGTGGACTACATTGATGCCGTATTAAACCTGACTCTGGGATGCCTGTGCCCGAAAGCATCTAATTGTCTTTGCTTTTCTCATGCTTGAATAACGGAGCAAATCTCGTGGTCTGAGCAACTAAATGCAGGTACAAGAAGAGCTATTTGTCTTTTAGGGCTGTGAGTCCTACATCAGCATCTGCTCTTGGTCTTTTTCTGAGAAGGAAAAGGTAGGATTGTTTGACCAGCTTGTTTCTGTCAGTTGGGCCCCCTGGGCTGTGGCTGAGGACCTTCCTCATGTTGGGAGAGGGTCGTGGGGCACTCAGTGTAAGATTTTGTAGTAGGAGACAATGTTCTTTGAGGTGAAGGGAGAAGACAGATTTGTGATTTGGCTGGAATTGTCTTGGACAATTGATCGTTTTGTCAGTAAGTGGACATTGTAGATGTTCATCTCAGTTCCCAGGCAATCACCTCCAACTATAGAGGGTGGGAGGAACTTGCTTACTTTTTTATTATTTTATTTTAATTTAGTGGTCTGTTTTCAGTTTTATGTTGTTATCCAGTGGTTTCTGCCTCAGGATTAGTGTGCAGTTCCCTTCGTTTAAGAACCACTCGGGATTAGTTAGGGAGTCCAGCCCTGTGGTTGTATAGGAGACCAATGATAAAGCATCCTTAGTGCTTCCTAGGAGTCTCCTTTGGAAAGCACTTTCAGTAGTGTGTGGAATTCAGGAAGGCCCCAGGGGCAACATCTGCTGCCTCAGCCATTGCTCTTGGTATCTGTTTAACTCCTGAACCACCTAGACTGGATCAGCTTTCCTCACAAGTGTTTCTGGCTCTCCATGGCCTACAAACAGCCCTTCATCTGGGAAGCTTTTTGCTTTTCAGAGAAACAGTGCTTATTTGTCTTCTTCCTTTGACATGGTTCCAGCTGTTGGGATTCCCCCCTGCTTTCCCCCCCTAAATTCCCTGTCTTATCAGATGAGCCATGCAGGACTGTACAGCTGTATTAATTAACAGGAGGAGTGCAATCACTCATCTCATTCCTCTGAGGCTAATTTCTATAAGGTGTAATTGAAATACTCTTTGGTTCCTTAAAAATGTCATACCCTACTGACAGGTCATATCAGAAATCCTGATATTTTGAGTGTGACATCTCTGTGGTGGTTGTTACGTAAAAATAGATGCAAGAATTCTTTATTCATGCCTTTTCCCCTCCCAGAGTTCTTTACTTCTTTATTAATCTATTCTGATAAATTTGATAACCTTTTCATTCTGCCCAGGAAATAAATATTGTCAGAGTCTATTTCCCACCCTCTGATGGACGCCAAGATACCATGAGGTGCAAACTTGCGTGGTCCCTGTGCATGTGTGAGTGTTCAGTGCCACTGGCCTGCCTGGCTGCTGGGGTGGAAATGGCAGCCTGTTCCTTGCAGTCTCACAGGTCATGCACCAAAAGTTGTTGCGCTGTTCAGGGTGTGTTCTCACAAAGGTCTTTGCTTCCTCTGTAGAAAGGACAGGTGAGAATTCCAGCTGAGAAACACGGGAGCTGCTCATGGAAATTGTTCCCAGGTGGTCGCGTTCCTGTGGGCACTTGGGAGCAGTGGAAGTTGCTGGGCTCTTTGCTTTGGCAATAGCAGCTTGTCCTCACCATTGCCCCAGGTGTGCCCGCTGCATCCAGTCCAAGGGTACTGCAAGGCTCCCTGGGGAAAGCAATGGCTGCCACTGCTGGAACAACTGGGAATTTGGGAAAGAAGGCTGGCAGGAACAGCTGTTTGCTAGGTCAGCTGTCCTGTGGGATTTTAACTCAAAACAAAAGGCCACTCCTATAGAATGCCAAGAAACTAAATTATTTAAAAAACCTAAAGTCCTACTGTATTGACATTTTTTTGAATTCTGTGTCTACTATCAGATGTAGATATGATGGTGATCAGATTTTAAAAGGGGTAAAGGTAGATTAAATTTGCTACTCACAGAGCTCCTTCTATCAGACAAAGTAACTGCATTACCTAGTCTACAGTTTTCAGTGCAAATTCAAAATTATGTCAATAATTGCTTTTAGCTTTGTAAATTAAAAATAGATCTGAAAAATAAATCTGAATGCAAGTTGAATATGTTACTTTGTGTTTAAGGAGAACACGCGAATCGTCAGAGTGAAGGTTATAGCTGGCATTGGCCTGGCCAAGAAAGATCTCTTAGGAGCCAGGTAAGAATATCTTGTCAATGTATTAAAGGACAGCTGCTTCTTTATTTTCTTTCTACTGCTTTTTAGTTCTTAGTAAATCCTGCTGTACCTCTTGCAAAAAAAAATCAAAACTGTTTTAACTGATAACTTTATAAAATTATTGGAGATTATATAAACATGAAGATACCCGTTTTCTTGTCCAAGGGTCACTTGGACAGATCTTACGCTTTGGCAAAACAAAGTGTGGGATCGTTTCATTCTCTGCATGGTAAAACAGTTTTGCCATGGAGGATGGATCCATGTATGTATTTTACTTCATGTGGACTGCAGCTAAAATAACAAGAGTTTACTTATAGTCAAAATTTTCTCAGCTGTGTTTTAAAGACTTGGAATGAACACAACACTAAACGCTGGTAGCAACAGGACTGTTTCAACTCAATTTGTGTGCAGAGCAACAGCATCTACCAATTCTAGAGATGTGGTAGACTCAGGACTAACTGCAGGTTCTGGGAATGTACTGATTAAAAAGTTAATCCATATAAGAAAAGAAACAATCGCAGTGGGTTAACATTTAGCAAAGGAAAGATCAGGCTTCTGAATTGGTAGCTGAAACGCTTTGTAGGATCTTATAGAGTTGGCAAGTGGCAGAATGCAGTTTATACTAAAGCCACTTTTGCTTCTGGCCCCTGTACAGAGGGTCTGGAGAAGTACTGATGGTTTAGTACTAGTTCTGTCCCTGCTTTGGCCTATGTGCAGGAATGTTGTTATTTTAGCACTAACAAAATTACTACATGTGAGATCAGTTTAGCATTAGAAAAAATTCTCTTCTAATATTCATGTTTTCCTCAAAGCCAGACAGTCTCTCTCCAATTTTTTTGTTCATGTGTATTGATTTGATTTGATTTTTTTAATTACTTCAAACAAAAATAGATCAGGTCTTCTCATCATAACTTCAGTATGTGAAAACCATACAGCTCTTTTGCTGTATGGCAGACAGTTTGGTTCACCTTTTGTCACTAGTCTGTTTGAGCAATTATGCCTTAACTCTGTTTATGAAAAGTAGACATTCATATAATCTATTGGGGTTTTTTGTACCACAGGAAGGGAAAAGGCAGTAGGACACTTAAGCTATCGTGTTAGGACATCTTCAGTAACAGAAGAGCTCTGTGAAACTGATTGAACATGTAGTAAAAATATTGCATGTTGAAGGAAGTACCTCAAATTCCAGGTGTTCTAAAGTGTTAAAACCACAATATTTAATACTTCAAGCTTTTTCAATCCCAACTGATTTTTTTTCATTCATGTCTTGTTGGAATGTGAGAAAGTTTATAAAGTCTGTTCTCCTGAAACGTCTGTTCTCCTGAAATAACTGTGAAAGAGGACAGGGAATCAAATTGTAGTGATATATAGAATATAAAATGGCATAGCTGGTTTAGTTATAATCAGTAACAGTGTTTAGATTAGTTTTATCTCTGAAACTGTTTAGGAAATAATTGTAATTACAAATGCATATGGTGTTCATAAAGTAATTGTAACTCCCAGTTTCATAGCTTCTGTTAATTTAAGCCTTTTGAAACTTGACTGCTAATAATGCTGACCAAAAAGGACATACAGCAGCATGCTAATCTTTTTTCTTTCCCCCCCCTCCTAGTGACCCATATGTGAAGGTGACAGTGTATGAACTGGGGAATGGAGTCCTTACCAGTGTTCAGACAAAAACTATTAGAAAGGTTAGTTATCTTTGTGGGGTGGGGTTTTGTGGTATTGTGTTGTGATTTTTTTTTTTTTTTTAAATCACCCTCTAGAGGAAAAGTTAACACTACAGGAAATATGAGAATTAATATGTCATTCTAGGGAATGGACATAGGGAAAGGAATGTTCTGCTCTGTTTCTCTGTTCATGGCACTGTTGTGGTATTTTCTCTTTAATAAATTTATTGAAAGGTAGAGGAAAATCTAAGGAATATGAGGTGAGTACTGATTCAACGCTACATCGTTAATGGAAATACTGGATTGTTCTGATTTTATGAGATCTTTAATGATACAAAAATCTCTCTTTCTTGCTGTACAACTTTTATCTCTTTTTATGTTAAAAACACAGTTTGTTGTGTTTACATATTAAATTGCATCATTCACCTGAATCTTGATAGTACTTGTTTTTCTAGAATACCTGCTGGAAAAAGGTCAGTCTTAGTACTGCTAATTTATTTTAGATTAACTAAAAATGAAAATCTGTATGCATGAGAGGGAAAGTACTCTTCCAAATTGTTGCTTTAGGATAGTGTCTGTGGTTTATGGTATGGGATCACTCATGCATTTTTCCCTTTATGTTGATAATTGTTACATTAAACTCTCATCATAGCTAAACTAGCTCTAGTATTTTTAAAAATAATCACAATTGAAAGATGTGTTTAGTTGAGCAGGTTATGATGTATTTGGCCTGCCTCTACCTGGTCTGTCTAGATTATATTGGTTAGAGATTTGGCATTTGCTAGGAGTTCATAATCTTGGATTAACATGTTTGCATGTAAGTAATGTGGGTATTGGACTGAGAAGAAGGCAGTGATTATTACTGAAGAGACACCACAAATTAACTTTTTTGACCGTCTCATGCACCTTCTGCGCGTCCACAGCGTAGGCAAAATCTGAGAATACTTGCAGAAATTGGCTCCATTCTGCACTGTATTAATTAAACAGCACAAGACTCCTCTGACTTTTACCTGCAATATCAAGGTTAAAGCTTTTGTATTTTCTTTTAAAGTGGATTGTTACATGGCATAAAATGTGTAAAATATCAAAAAAGGTAGCAATATGGAATTGTCAGTAAAACTAATGCTCTCTTCCTTTTTTCTTTTTTCTTCCTTCCCACATAGTCCATAAATCCAAAGTGGAATGAAGAACTCTTATTTAGAGTAAGTGATTTTGTTTACAGACTTATTACCTGTTGGATATTATGATAACACATTGAGAAAAAGCTACTGACTACTCTCCCTACTTCAGAACACCTTCCCTAATTCAGAAATAAGTCTGTAATTAATGTTCTAAAAGGCTCACAAACTGCTTTCCTTAGAAATAAAGTTGTTAACTCTTGCACTAATAAAAATGTTACATTTTCAGTCTTGATGTTGTGTTCTTTGTTCTGTGGATGTTTAAAAACCTGTACATGGAATGTTGAAACAGGTTGGGGTAACACCAGTCATGGTTTATTGGTTCTGATAGAAATGTGTTGCATAATAAAATGGCAGCAAGGTGTAGATTTGCTGTTCAATATCGATCTTGGGTATTTCTTTCCTCCTGCATAAACATGGAGACCTTGCTGAAGAAAAATGCTGGAATTCAGTGTATATATTAACTGTTACTGTACTTCTTTTTCCCAGGTTAATCCTCAGAAACACAGACTCCTTTTTGAAGTATTTGATGAAAACCGTTTGGTAGGTCTTTTCATGCTAATATTGCGATGTATTAAAGACTTGAGTGAAAGTAAGTTCACCAGGATTTTCATGGGTAAAAAACCCACACCAAACAGCCTTTAAACTCTGTAGTTAAACCTAACACTAAAGGCAGACCTGACTCATTTACTTATCTGCTGTTACCACACTTTGTGCAGTTCTGAAGCAGTTACATTATTACTCTAAACTTCTAACATGTTGTAACTCATGAGAGCATCATTCTTTTATAGTTACGGTATGTTATAGTTCATGTGACACGGCCTAATTCTTTGGTGATATTGAAAGCTCTGCACTGGATATTTATTTTTTTCCCACAAACAAAGCAGTATCGGTAACCTAAGGATCGCTGCGTGGTGTGAGAAGCTTCTTCAGTGTGTGAGGAGTAGCACAAAAGAAAGTGTACCTGCCTTTCCTTTGAAATGCTCAAGAAGTGGATTGTGATCCTGTAGATAGGTGTCTCTGAATGGCGGGACGTTCGTGAGACAGGAATAGTTGTGCGTTTATCTCAGCAAAATCCAAATTCCTCCTCTGACCAAGCTCTCATTTTATGTGTGAAGGTGTCTACTTACCTGTCCTTCTGTCTGTGTGTTTTATTGAGTGAGTAAGCTTGTAGCAGTACAATCATGACACTTGTATCCATTTCAGAGGCATTACTTCTCGCTGGAATATATTCCTTTTCCTTCTGCAGTACTTTGAAGCTCATAGGAGGGTTTGAGTGCTCTTGCACTCCTAACACAGTTTTGTTCTGAATAGCTGTTATAAAGGCTCTCTTTGTGCTTTGTGCTTGAGTAGTGTGTTGGCCACGAAAAACATTTTTTTTTTTTCCCTAAGGCTTTCTGCATATGTTGAGTAATCCATTGTATCTTTTGTGGAGGTGCTGCTCTGCTAAAATTGGGAAGAGTGAAAATGTATGTAAACATAAGTATGAACTGTCTAAGAATAATTAGATTTAAGAAAGGGGAGGCTTGTTTCTTGCTCATAGGCATTACACAGTCCCCAAACTCATTTACTTCTTAGCTTGGGATATTACCTGTCCCAAGTATTTCAAATATGGTGTCTCTTTGATTTATTTAGAAGCAATGTTAAAAGGAATCACCAGCTTACAGGTGGTTAAATATGGTTTGTCAGGATGCTCAGATTTCCATCTCAACATTGTTATGGGCTGCAGTGCATCCCTCATGAGGTCCAAGTGCCTTGTCCATTGGGACACCTCACTGGGACATTACTCCCACCGCCTGGAAGCCACGAGGCATGATTAGAGAGCCAGATTCCTCATTTTTTTGGGAGAAGGGCACTGTTTTCTTTGTGGTTTCCACCAAGAGAACTCCTTTGCATTCTTTCTCTAATCTAGAGTAGGTAGGTTGTTTGACTGATTCTTTATGGGAGAAGAAGCAATTAACCATTTTTTTGGCATCAACTAGGAAATGGTGCTTTGTTTCCAATGCATGATTGTATTTAGAGGTCAAAGCATCGTGACCTCATCAGTCACTGTATAGTTCTACAATAAAACCTGCTATATTTTTCATCATTTCCATCTCCTCATTTGGTGAATGGAACAGGCCCATCTCCCTGTTTCTCTTCAGCTTTCTCTCAGAAACACTGTGGTTTTATGCCAGATGTCTTGAGCTGGTTTAAGTAAGACAAATTGTTGCCATAGCTGTGATTGTTTAGCGCTGACAAGCTCCCCCACTTGTATTAATTCATTCTCACATGTCAAAAATCATAGGTGCCTTGCTTACATCTATGATCAAAATTTGTTTAATTTTTCGTTATTTTAGTGGGCTTCAATGTTCTTTTGTCTCTCTGTTGGATGACTGTTTAAACTCTAGATGTGAGCAGGCTGATAAAAATGAAATACTCTTACATTTGTGAGACTGTCCTCCCAGTGGATAATTTCCTCTTTAAAAAATTTTATCCCAATTGCTATTACTGCCTATAACTTTTGGGGATAAATGGAAGCCTGAAATCACTGCTTTTTGTTTTTAAGAAATGTTAGTTTCTCAAAAGCCAACCTCGAAACTTTTCTTCAGTCTTTGGCTTAAATTCTAAGTCTTGCTATGTTGGTTATATCACCAACAGTCAGAGTTTTAAAAGCTTTCTGTAATAACTTTAAAACTTTTCAAAGATCACTTGTCTTGGATTTGGTAAGGGAGCACTAAATGTAGTTTGTTCTTCTGACTTGTTGCAAACCCTTAGTAGAATAAAGGGCTTGAGCAGTTTGTGGCATCTTTAATGATGGTTGTTTTGAAAAACACAGTAGAAAAATCTGTCAAGAAGGACAGTGAGATCACTTAGGAGATAAATCACTGAAGGGACCATATGACTTTTTGCTCTCTCTCTCTGTCACAACTATGTATATTGCAAACAAAGTGCCTAAATCTATTACTGATACTGAAGAAGATTTGAATGGAACTATTGGTATTTTTAAAAAATTATTGATTTTTATTTTATTTTTATGTCAACTCTAATTCAACAAGATTGAGTTTTGCATTTTAAAAGCCATTTGATGTTGCCTAAGGAAGCCGTAGTTGGCTGGCTATACCTGTACATTTGTTTTGGGGAGAAAAGGAGCCTTAAGAAATGCGCTTTTTACTCTTCACTCACGTATCTTAGGGTGGCTTCTTGCTGTTTTATGTGGGGTTTTTTGTTTGTTTGTTTGTTTAAATATATTGCTTGAAGTTCAAATGGAACTTTTTCAAACTGATCAAAAGAACCTTTTATGTTTTTTTCCTTTCCTCTTCTCTCCCCATCCTAGTCCCCCACCAAACTATAACATTAGAAGAAGTCCTGTTGGTTAAGCATAATGAAATAAATGAAGTGTTGTATTTGTTGGCTTTTTATGAATAAGCCAGTATTCATTTATTGCTGTATTCTAATAATGGAATTCAGGTAACGGAGCTTGAGTAAGCCCTGGAGTATAATTAGAAAACAAATTTGTTGCTCGCAAACAAGGTACTGTGAATTTGATTCTTGGCTCTTTTTTGGGAAGGAGGTATAAATGTTAATTTTACTGCCTTCTAGCTTAAAATACAGTAAAGGTTAAATAAATATGAAGCTGAAAAAACTCCAAGTAGTATGACCTATAAAAGTATAAATGGCCTACTGTTCTCTTCTGTTTGTACTTTTTCAGCAGCACTAAGTAATTTCATGTCAGTGCAGTCGTGTTCACATCATATGTGGCTTATGTATTCAAAAGGACATTCATAGCCAAATGTTTGTGTTTTTTAAAATAAAACCCACAACAAAAAATCCCACCCAACAATAAGATTCAAGATTGTCTTTTTTCAAAAGTCCCACTAGGTGCCAGCAAAGGACCTTTTCAGTTGTATGAGCCAGTGAAACATTTTGTAGGAATTCTCAATCCCATTACTTTTGTAAGAGTTGACAGTACATATTAAGTTCTTGACATGCTGATAATTTTATTTTAAAAATAAAAAAAATACCAACTAGCTATGAATGTATGAGACAGTTTGTATATAATTATACAGAATAACTTTTGTCTGTAATAGTGTTTGGTAATGCTATTTATCTCTGTGCATACTTAGCTCAGTGTTCTGAAGTTTGTGTAGCTGGTCATATATCTGCAAACCATACTGAACTCTAATGAATGTCTCCTTATTGTGGGCTTCCAGCAAACAGGATGAGGTAGTTCACTTTGTAGGAGTAATTGGGTTTTTTCTGCCTTTAACAGCTGTAGTTTGAAAAGGTCAAAATAGAAATAGAAGGTTAACATGGTTGGCTGAAAATAAATGCCAAATTATTAACCAAAATAACTTTTTGTTGCTCCAGTTCAGTTGCACCTCGTTGAAAATTATGAGTTAATAGACGGGAGGGGGTTCTGCTGCGTGCAAATCTGTAGAAAGTGCGATTGCTTAGCAGCATGTGGCTTGTGATATAATGCCAGATTCCTTTCAAGTTTTATTTAAATAGTGCAGAAAAACTTTGTTTTAAGGGGAGGAGGAGGCTTATTTCGCTGGTTTATGCATAATTCAGACTTCAGCAGTTTGCTAGCATGGTTACTATTTGGAAATTCAATCCTGGACTTGATACTCAATTATATGGGACTTCATTCCTACCAACTTCCTGTAATTCTAAACCTATGGGTAAAAATATTAGTAGTCATACGCTGCTGAGGAAAGTACGGACACATTGACTCAGCTCGTGCAGCCGCAGCCGGCGTTGCTGTTTGAAACTTGGAAGTTCTGGAAGCTTATGATTGTGTTCATTTATGCAAATTACAGAAGGTATAATTGAAACAAGGTCAGTGGTGTTTGTCAGTGTGTCGCAGCTGAGGTCGTTGGAGCGTAAGTGCTTTTTAAATGAGTGCTCTCTGACTGCCAGCAATCAACGACGGTCCAGAAACTGCAGTTCAAGGAATGGCTGACATTTCAAGAGGTACTTTTTTATTTTTTTTAAATCCTAGTATCTTGTAGAAATTAGGACAAAGACTGCAACTTTTATGAGATTTTACTGTTGGGATGTACTAGCTCTGGGTTCTGTGCAGCTGGCTGTAGCCTTTCTGCTGAAGGATCTTTGTGGTTTTCATTTGCTAACATGCGTGGAAATGAGAACAAATGGCACGGCGGTTAAGATTGCATTTTGCTACCCAAAGAAGCAACACAGATCCATTATCGGAAACCTCTGAAGATGTTTTGGACAGTAATAATTGTATGTACTTCAAAAAATCGCAGAGTTCTGCGCCTAATGTTACGCAAGTGAAAGTGACTCCCAGGCGAGTTGCTTATGCACCTGTAGTGCAACAAGTAATTAATCAGGAGAAAAAACCAACTAGTTCTTCATTGCAAGTAAAAAAGAGCAGTTCACTGCACATTTCCCTGCAGTCTAGAAAGCACAGTGGATGTTCTCGATTTGGTGATGCCTTAGCTGCTGGAGAAGACACTTCATTCATTGGAATTGGTAATGAAGGGAATTGTGGTGCTCGGATTGTGGTGGATCATCGATCTAATGACAGTCTCCTGAGCAGCGCTGCTCTGTGCAAAGGCAGCCTCAGCAGTATTGCAGCAAGTGACAGTGGATCCTTCAGCAGTGCTGGCAGTGACTACGGATCATGTGCAAGTACCACAAGTGATGGAGGTTCCTATAGTAACAGTGTCATCAGTGACAGTGGCAGTGGCACCCTTTGGACAAGTGACAGCACTTTCTGCAGTAGTGTTGTACATGGTGATTCTTCATATAGAACCACTGCAAACAAATGTAATTCCTACAGGAGCACCTCATCTCAGGAAACTCTGTGTAGAAGTAGCACTACTTTTGACCAAGATGCTTTGTCAGTGAGGAAGAAAACTAAAATTCCATTGCGGCGTTGTTCATCACTGGTTATTTTCCCTAGGAGTCCTTCCAGCACTCCTCCAGCTTCTCCAGTAAGCTCAGGTCAACTACCACATAGAGGCATGTATCAAACGTCTCATAGACTAATTATTTCTCCTAGTGAGCTGGCACAAAAAGAAGATCCAGCCACTTCCAAGGGATTCCTTTCAACAGCAGTCAATGGACTTAGACTGTCTAAAACAGTTTGCTCTTCTGGCGAAGTCAGAGACATCCGACCGCTTTATCTGAATCCATCATTGCGGGACAACAGTCAAATTTTGAGTGGTTCTGAGCAGACAACTTGTGAAGAGGTGTCTGATGGCTTCTCATGCGTTTCGGTTCATCTCAGTCAAAGACCATTTGCATCAAGCAGTGAAATGGTTAATGGCTGTTGCAGTCCAGAGTTAGATCTGAACTCGGGTGCAAAATACCCTCATTTAAAACTGGAACGTAGCACATCTGCATGTCTGCCCTCAAAAATAGATTCAGAATATCAGATTAGTCTAAAAGAACTAGAAAGACCGAAGGTTCAGATGAGCAAAAGTCACCATGTTTTGCAGAGAAGTGTTTCCTTGGAAGGATCACGTCAAAAAGTTTCTTGCTGCTTATCCAGCCTTAAATACAAGTGTCACAGTGCAAGGACGTCTCAGTTGCACATACAGTTCAAACCTGGGAATGAAGGGAAAACAACCGGTGTTAAGAAAAGATATGGAACCTCTAAAAAGGAAATGTCTAGCACTTCTATGTGGAGGCCCCATAAGGTGAGTGTTCTGGTTTATAGGAAACTATGACACTATTTTGCAGCTGAAATTTAGCTGGAAAATAATGAAAGTTTGCAATTGAGACTCAAGCGCAGTGATTTCAGAATTTCCTAATGGTGTCAAAGTGTCACCATTAGCAAGGTAATTTTTATATTATCTGTAAAAATTGGAGTTTAGATTTGTTTTGTAGAATATGGTATGTACAGTAGCATAGGTGAATAGGTCTTACAGTGAAATACCTGTATTTAATACATTATAAACAATAATTTCCTGTTTACTTGAACTCTCAAAGGGATTTACTTTTCTAGTTATCTAGACATGGGAGTTATTTAAACTTCAGATCAAGTTTTGTAGTTTTAAACACATAACTTCTCAGTAAATTAATAGTAATTACTTAAGTTTGCATATAAAATGAGTGGAATACTGTAGTGTTTTAGATTTATTTCATGTAGACTTTATTTTACAGAACAGTTTGCTGCGTGTAGAATTAAAGATAAGTAATATTTGAGCAGAGAAACTGTAAATACCATTTGTTTCTGTATACACCCTGAACCACAGGAATTTTCAGTTTCCTCTCCCTTTTATTTTTTTTTTCCTCCTTCCAACCACTAGTCCAGCCTGAGCAGTACACTGTAACTTAATACCTCTCCCAACAACATTGCTGTTCAAATTGTAGTACTTGGGTCTAGAAGGCTTATATTAAATATATATTTTTTTGTAATGAAATTCGTGTCCAGCTAAGTGACAGAAGTGTTTGCTCCTATTAACTCTAAAGGCAGTTTATATTGTTAGTAAAGCATAAGCCATGAAAAGCGGATTTTAGGACTTGTTTAAATAACATTGTGAAGGCTTAAATAATCTGAATATTGTATTAGTTTTAATTGTGAATGCTGATCAAAGTGCAACAATTGATGGTTACTAAATTTGTTTTATGATCTTGTTCTCTATGATTTCACACTGCTACCATTTAGCTAACCTGCTTGTTTAAGCAAAAGGCTTTGTGACAAAGATCTATAGTTATGACAGTCCTCTTCTAAACTAGTAAGACTATTTTTAAAGTGTATTGTGGGAAAAAAAATGTTGAGTCATGCACTTCAAGTTCATTTCTCAGTAACTTGAACTGCCTCTATGTTTAATAGCAGTTGATATAAAAGATGTTCTATGCTTTAATACTGGCTGAATTTTAATAAATTCTGTTTAGATGGAATCCAAGTTCAGGATTAGACATGTTAGCTGACATTTCCAGAAAATCTCCTAGGACACTGGACTGGCAATAGTTTGTTTTGATTCCCAGGAGTGATGTTTACAATGGATTGACACAAAATCTGAGACTTGTCTTTTTAAAACACTTGATAGCATGTGGCACTTTTACTGTGTTATTGTGGCAGCGTGTTTTAAGCCTCCTGAATCCTTATTTCATCTTCTGACTAGAAGATGAGAGAGACAATTTTAAAAATAAAAAATATGAAAAAAAAAGTCTAAACCGAAAATTGTTGTAGTTACCTTGTACTTTTCATGTATTTGTAAATATTTAGATTTATTCCATGTCTGCGTACTTATAAAAATGATCTCTGACATCAGGGAACTGGGCACTAAAGTTTTTATGGCAGTACAGTTGTTTCAGATTCATGCAACAACAGGTACAGGAGCCTTTCAGTCCTGAAATGGCCCTTTTCAGTTTTTATAATATCCTATAAAATATGTTATAAAAAATGTAAAAGCTTCCCCCACCAAACTAAGCAAAAACCATAGCTGACCTTACAGCAGTTCAGCAATGCACTGGAATAAAATAGAGAAATACCATTGTATTTCCTATTAGTCTTTGTGACCAATATAACAGATTCTATGGCAGTCATTTAATTGCATAGTGCAGTTAATTATCATGGTGTATTGTGACTCATTTAAAAATAAACAACTCCCAAAATATTTCCCTTGACTCCAGTTAGTCTGGCCTAGTATATTGATATGCTGAGTCTGGGTTCAAATTTAACAAGTTGATACTGGAGTAGCATTTAGTAATGTCAGCTATCTGTGCAGAGCAGGCATGAAATCAAATCAGTGCTGTGGTCAGAGCCTCCAGAGGCTGAAGCAGCCAAAAGGTCTGTGCATTCTTTTCTTACGTGCCTTGCTACCAGCCTTCAGCCACTTCGGATCACATTTCCTGCTTTCCATAATCAACAGCTTGTTAAAGGCTGACTTAAAAAAAAAAAAAATTCATAACACCATTTCTATGACAACTGGCCTTGGATTATTTTTAATTAAGTTGAAAAATGGGGAATGGTGATGGCTCATGTACTGCTGCTGGTCTTCACTGGAAACTTGTTGAATAGATTCTGCAACAGAGCGTGGAATTACATTTATGTGAAGCTGGAGGAAGAGGTAGTCCATGATTGCAGCATTGAAGGTTGTCCTTGACTTTGTATCTGTGGTTTTAATGTTTTTTGCTGTTTTCTTTAAATGCATCTATCTCTTGCTTAGGATAGAAATAAATCTGCAACCAAATCACTTTGATATCCCAGGTGTGGATTGGGAGGGTGGGAGTGAGTAAAGGATCAGGTTACTTGTCAGTGTACATACGTAAACTCTGTGAGGTACAGAGAAAGGCAGAAACAGGGACTACAGTTCCAGTACTTGTAGACCATAAACAAACCTCTAAAAAAATAAAGCTATGTTAATCTCTGCCACAAGTACAATATCCTGCTGCCATCCGTGGTGACATCAGCTATTCCTTCCTCTACAGTATGACTCTCGATTGGATAATGTGAATATTGTAAATGTATATGCAAATCTGTTTCAGCAGCTGTATACCTTTACCATAATTTCTTATACAATTAAGGGAATCAATTTTGTTCTCATCCTTCTGTTGACAAGTAATTTTACTCAAATTTTGTCTCTAGTTATTGAAATACACATTTTGAAGCAACAAAACTTTCAGAGGTGATATAAAACAACCCAATGCTTTTCTTCTGTCAAATTCATGTAAAAGAAACCCTTAGTTGGAACTCTTGAGCTTTTTTCACCAGATTCTGGAACTTTGCCTTTTGTATTCATAAAAGGAGATGCTATTTGAACCTTGCTGTACTAAATTTAAATTTAGTAAAACAGTAATTTGAGGGGACTTTGTGCGAAGATTTCTCTCTTGACTAACTTACTTCCCAGCTGATCTGAACATGCTGAGGGGACCAGAAGCTGTGTCTGGAAGATCGTGACTCCCTTGATAAATGCTGCCCAAGTTAGCACTGAGTAGCCTGAGTTTGTCTTCTCTCTGAGAGCTTCCATCCTAGCAGAACTCCTTCACAGAAAATAGCGATCTGACCGGGGAGAAGTGCCAAGAGAAGGGAAGGACAGCTGTGGCTTATCTCCATCTTTGCATGTTGAGCAAAGGGGCTGCATGTGTATCAGTGTCTCAAATCTCTGCAGGGAAGTGAGGTGGAAAAGGGGCTGGTAAAGCAAAACATTATGGGGTCAATACAAAGCAAAGCCCAAACTGACACTGCTTTATGCTGCGGTGCTGTAATAACCTCACCATTAATAACTCTGATATTGTTCGGTATCGCATCTCTTGAAGGATCATGTTACAGGACTGTGTCTCTGGCACATTGCTGTGTCATGGTCTGTCAGTTCACTCAGGGAGAGGTGGGGTTGAAAAGAAGGTGGGATCTTCCTGAGGGTGACAACTATGTTAGACTTAAATCACATAAGAGTATATGTTGTGTCTCAGACACATTTTACAAGTTGAAATGTACATCAAAGCATTAAAGGGAAGACAGTGTTAATCACAATAATAAACAATTTATAGTTAGTTGTAGGTGATTTCCTACTTTCATCCTTTATGTAACAATCACCTGTAGTGCTTTAATAGTTTGTAGTAATTTCTTGTATTTTTCATCTTGCTTAAATGCGGAGTTTCTATTACACCTTCCTCTGTGCCTTTCTTCATGATTTAGCTTTTGATCTTATTCAGGGAATAAAAAGATGGCACACAAAGGATGTGATGAATCTTACAGCCTCACTGTGAATGGTTGCTATGTGAATGGATTAGCAAAGTAAGCAGTCAAATAGTATTATTTGGTAAGAGTTCCATCCCTAAAATTTTTCGTTGTCAATTTTAGCAAGTTGTATTTAACAACAGTGAACCATAAGTAACTTCCAGAATATGATCATGCTCTAAGGAACAGTGTCTGGACTGCAGCAGATACTTGAATAAGCCGGTTTATCCAAGCTCTAGCACTTTGTAGTCCCCAGGAAACACTGCATGTACATAATAAGGAGAAGTCTTGTTTGACTGTGCTCTGTACAAATTATGATGAGCCTCATTCTGTTTATAGTCTGCAGCTGAACTCAGCCTGGGTACGTTTCTCATGCCAGCAAATGGGGAAACTAAAACTGCAAAACCATGGAGAGCAAGCCTCCTGAAACAGCTTATGTAAATATGTAATTATCCAGCCTTCAGGCTGATTCATGTCCTTTTAATCTACCACGGGAGAGTGGGAAGCATTGATGCTGTGGCTTCTTTAATGGAAGAAAATATAGCCACAAGCTATAGCTTTTCTGTCTCTTAAGACTTAGTATAGACATAAGAATGTGTTAAAGTAAAACTTGTTCACAAGCCAGGCTAGAGATATTCTTCCTTTACTCCTGACTAGCCAAAGGGCTTGCAGGCTTTCAGATATGAGACCATGATGGTTGCTATAATTTAATTTTTTTTTTTTTTTGGATGGTACATTCTTTTTGCTTCCTGTGAGAAATTAGATCAACACTTCGGGTTAAACAAAACGTTTCTTGGAAAATGTTATGGTGATGTAGAAATCACAGTCTTTGTAAGCATTATAGCATAAAACAGAAGCCCTTAACAAAACTAATTGTAGCTGCAGGCATTCTCCCAATAATTGTCGCGAAGCTCGGCTATAAAATGTTTGAAATTCTAACTACAACAAATAATCTTTTAATCTATTAGATTCTCTTACTGAAGGAAGATGGTAAGTGTTATGGCAATATTTCAAAATGACCAAAAGGGGAACTACAGGCCACTGGTATGGAAGAAAGAATACGTGGAATAGATCGAGTAGCTAAATGACATGTTTGGTGTCTACAAGGAGACTAAGCACTACTTTTATAAAAAGAAGTTTTGTCTTACAAATCAAACTAAGCAATGATATGTGAAGATGGGTGAGCTGGTTAATGCAGGACACTTAACTTTTAAAATTATTTTACAAGAACCCTTAGCAGAAGTACTGAAAAATACTCTTAAGTGCAGAAAAAAGCTTCCTCCTTGATGGCAACTAAACTATAAGAAACAAAAGTGAGGATTAAATTGTCACCTCAAAAGTTGCACATAATCTCATGCTAGTGAGTGACTAAACAGTAGAAAATCTGAAAATCACTGTTGAAAAATGCCAGGCATTACACACAGAGGAAAAACAGCTGATGATGCTTGTGTGGTGATGGTCTCTTATACTGGTCAGGAAATAGTTTGTGTCGTGGGGAGAGACTCGCTGAAAATGTCAGCTCAGATCTTGTTGACAGTTGAAAGGCAAATAAAAGGTTAGGATTTATTAGTGAAGAAATAAACTAAGAAATTGAAAACCACCATTATGGAATTGTACAAATCCACAGAGGTGCACGGCATGCATATTTCTGGTCATCCTTTTTCAGGAAGCATGTATAACAGAACTTAAAAAATACCAATATGGGTCACAAGATGGGGATAAGTTTTATGTGAGGAGAGACACTAAGTGGATCAGGAGCTTTTCAGCTTTGAAAAAAAAAAAAAAAGTGGTATAAAGGGAGTTTATAAAACTATAGTTCAGGGCAGGTGAATTTGGATTCCACTCCACTCTTGCAAGACAAGTATGCTCTTATGTATTGCTGAGTTCACTGTCTCAAGATGTGTGTACCAAAAGTAGAAATGGATTTTAAGAAGAGCGTAGATAAGCTGAAGGTCCATCAAGGAGTATTACATTCTCAATATGTATTTTGACATCAGGATCAAAAGGTCCATGACCACTTATTCATTAGAAACTGGGGGTTGTATCAGAGGAAGTACTATTCTTAATTGCTATTTTTATTATTCCTTTATTATTTACTATTCCTTAACTGCTATATTTATTATTATTTTATATTTTATTATTCCATTTGCTCTTGGCCATTACACGGAAGGATTCAAGAATAGGCAGAGCATTAATCTGACTCCCAGGCTCTTTGGTGCCTGCTCAGCCCTTGCAGCCACAAAGGATCAAGTGGTAGAAGTGCTCTCCCCTCACTCTGGGCTGAGGGTGGTGTTCTCCATTCTGACATGTTTTTTCTTATCTTCTAGAAGTGGATGAATTTCACAGATCGAGCAAGTAAGCAAAACCAACTGGCCTTTTCAGGAGAGTCATTTGCTTATGACTGACTTTCACCCCCGTCTGAAGGGGACTGCCCTGCGTTTCTGTTAAGGGTCTCTGTTTCAAGTGAACTTTTTTCCTCACTCTCTGTGACAAACAGAACATGCTCGTTTGGGAATGCAGCCAGCAAAATGTTTGTAGCTCATTTCAGTGTTAGTTTATGGGTCTGTAATAACCTCTGTTTTGAGAGAATGCATCACTCTTTTTTTCTTGTCATGATAGTTTACAACAAATCGAAAAGTCTACAGATACATGCAATTATTGTGTGAGACCTTGGGCTGCTTTCAGCTGTATCAACTGTAACATAAGCAAACAGAATTTAGAGAAGGACATCAGTAGGTTCCTGGCTGAAATTACATACAAACTTGAATTGGAGTCATTGAAGTTAGGGCATACTAAAATGTAAATGGCCCACTCCAGTTACTCAGTAAGAGGAATGTGGGAAGAAACATAGAACTGGATTCTTTCAGACCTAAATGATTTCTCTGGCAATCAGTGATTTTCAGAGCATAAGGGAGAAGGCCCTTTTCAGTAATGTGAAAGCACAAGGGCTTTTTGAAGGAAAAGGGTTTCCAGAATTTATTAGGAGTGTTACTTATTTTTTAATAGTTTCTACCTTTGCCAGTTATTGTGCTAATCATTGTTTCTAGTAAGCTCAATTTGGGACAAATATTTAGTTTATAAATGAGAAAACTTAAGTGGTTAACATTTGGCAGATTACAGGCCAGTAAAGCCATGTCTAATGTGGGAAGTGTAACGTAAGTTTAGTAATGTCACTGAGTTTGTCTGAAATAGATTATAATACAGTTTTGTTGGAAAAGTAATTGCGGTTGGATTATTTGTGTTGTAGTTGCCTTGTGCCATTAGAGGTTGAGCTTCCAAGGTCAGTTCATGCAGACTGGTTTTGGACAGGTAGGATTTATAACTTGAACATAGCAGAGCTAAAGACAAACCAAACCACTAAGTTCTGCTCTAGCCAAGTCATGTGTCTACATTTAGCCTTGGCAGCGGCAGGTTTAGGCTTGGAGCTGGGAGAGGTCAATAGGTAGGACTTGGGGCTCTTGTTCCAATCAGTGGTGGCTGAGGACTACTGTAGAGTGTGGAAAACTGCAGCAGGGCTGGCAGTGGCCACTGTGTGTGTGCAAGGGTTCAGGGAAGTCCTGAGGTAGTGTTGATGTTGAATTTGGATCGACAGTAGACTTAAGAATGCTTTTGAAACCGGATGGACTAACTTTGGAGCAGAGGGAGGCTGTTCAGCCTCCATCCAGCGCTGCCGTGGGTTCCTTTCCTTAGAGGCGGTCAGGTACCTGGACAGCCTTGGCCAACTGATTTGATTTAGGGCTGGAAAGCAGCTTCCAGGCTCAACCTTTGTGCCTTTGGGTGACAATGTACTGGACCAGATTAACTTCCCAGGAGTGAGACCATGATGCAGAAATGCTCCAATTGTCTGTCTGCCTTTTGGGGACAAGTAGTTCATTGAATTCGGTTTGTTTGCTCTTGCTCTGAAAAGCAAAATAGGTTGACTGACTGTACCACATCCTTCAGCTGAGTGTATTAATTAGCCAGTATGGTTTATCTGTTGTTTTTTCAGGGAGCAAATTACACGTGCAGTTTTAACATTTGATAGGGTTTTACATTTTTTTGAGTGTATTAAGCTTTATAGTGTTCAATGGTGAAGGTAAAAGTGCACCTGGATTTGTTACTACAAGAGTTTGTTTTTCAGACTTTATTTCAAGTCTTAAGATATGGCACAAAAACTTCCACAAATAAATGCAACTACTGTGAAGATAACTGACTTAATGTCAGGAATGACTTATTGAAATAGTACCTAATTAAATATTTGGTACTGTTTTCTGAATTTTTTGTGGTGAGTATTGGCAGGTTTAACACAAGACGAGTCTGGATTGACTCCTGCCTTTTCATAAAATGTAGTATTTCTGCCTTTTATATGGTAACTTTTTTGGCACATCTGTACATAAACCAAAGAAACTCAAATTCCTGATGAATAAAACCAATGCATTAATAGCTTTTGACACATTCTTTGTTTCTGTTGTGCTGAAGTATGCTTTGGTTATGTTAGACAATGTTTTGCCTTCCTGTGGCCTTTGTGAAAATGAATTCTTGTATGAAAAAAACCCCTATCTTAAATTGCTTTGTTAATGAACTTCTAAGTACAAGTTCTCAAAGTAGCACACATTGAGTGGACTAATATAGTAATGTTGTTATAAAATTACTGTAGACTAAATATGAGGTTTTAAGAAAGCTGTAAGATTCTGGTTCTGTATAAAATGTGAAAGCTGTAATGGGAGAAACAGATGACACTTTTGCTCTGGTCTTTAGATAAGCAGTTCCCTGAAAATATCTTTGGAAACGAGGGAGAACTAGTGAAAATAACTCCAGTGCCATTTCTAAATTCCCTCTGTTAAGCAGATGGTAAAACTGCTGAGGCATGTTGTGCTGACACCTTGCTGTTGAAACAGCCAGAAGGGCTGAAGGTCCTGCAGAAACACACGTTGTGTAATAACCCTTGATCTAACAGTGTGTATTTTCTCTAGTTTGAAAATGCTGGGGGGTCTTATATCTCATTATCGTAGAGGCCAACTCAAAAGAAATGCCCACGTGTCATTAAAAAAAAAAACCAGTCTCCTCAACATCTACCTCTCCCCGTTAAAAATACCGGAGACCGAGGCTGTAATGAATTGCTTGCAACCAAGTATTTATTGCTTTGCAAGATAGAAAAAACATTACTTTTGGAATCTATTAATTTGGTATTATCTTAACATGATAATTGAATTTTGCTTTTTTGAAACTGTTGCTTTCCTATGATGAATAGCATATGCTGGCGGTATTTGCTGGAAGGAAAAAAAGCTCACTTTTCTCGATTTAGAGTTCAAGAGATCCAAATAATATACTCAGCGCAGCATGAAAAGAAAAATACTTGAAGTTGCTAGTGTAGCTCAGGCAAGTTTTTTTCATTCTCATCAAGCTTGTAACTAGTGTTGATGTTTGGGTGTTTAAGCAAGAAGAATGTTGGTTTTATAAGGGATCTATTGAGCTCTTGTTTTCTTAAGCAGCAATAGTCCAGATCACTGTTTGTTTTTTCAATTTGAATTGATACTTATATTCCCTCCAATAAAAGCTGTATGCTTTCACATTTTGCCATACAGCTGTAGATTTCTGTGCAAAGACCAACATGTGCACAACTAGCTGCCTGTTTAGTCAGAAAAAGGCTGGGAATATACTTGGAATCTGATTCATGCACTAATACCGCATAACGTGTGTCACTAAAGTTGGTAGAGAAAATACCTGTTATTTCAACGCCCTGGTCTTGTAAAGGAACTGTTTCAAAAGACTGTGTGGTGAATCCAGCAATTAAGAAAGGCGTTAAATTCAGTTAACTGTCTTCAAACCTGATAAATTATGGGTTATGTTCTCAGTACTGCTCTTAAGCATCTGGCCCAGATAAGCGTGTCTGTTTAAAATCTGCTTCTATCCAATTTCTGATGGGAATTGCAGGAAAAAAAAGCCCAAAATCTTACCTGTTAAAGCTTATTAAGTATATATTAATAAAATAAATGAAAATGGAGTTTGGAGAGGGTTATTTTCTTCTGGTGCTTTTCTTTGAATGCTCACTTTGGTGAGTTCTTTAAATATACTGTGTACAGCAGCTGTCTGTCCTCACATGTTTTTAATAACTTTCTATAGACTAAACCAGTGAATCAGTAAAATACAAGGCCTCTCTGTTAGTGTACTATATCATTAATTGAGGTTTGTGCGCTTACAGTTTGGCAAGCAAAAGTTTGAGTTCTGTGGCTGTTAAGAAATCAGAAGTTGACAAGAACAACTGACCCACTTGTCTGTCTTGCCTGCTCTCATGAAACAGAGATCCAAACAGTTTCAGCTCCGTTAGCATTTAGTTGTTCATGTGTGCCATGTCTGTTTTGAAACTTCTTTGGCACTTCTTTGAAGGCAGTTATTCAGCTTGTCATAGTGGGGCACACTGCTGGAGATCGTTCCTACTCTCTGATTTATCTGTTAGTTGTTTGGAGGTCAGCAGAAGTCTCCACTGGAGGATTTTACTCTCTAGCTGGAGGAGAAAGTACTGTTAAAGGCTTGGTTATCGAGACTAGCTCTGCTAAAAATAGCAGGAAAGACAACAGAATAATAAAGTGAATAACAGGAACCCGTACTCAAATTATGCTGGTAACAAACACAGTGTTCTGAGGTTTTCTAAAATAGAGGAAACTTTTGTCCCACATTCCAATAATTTATTTGGAAGGCATGTTCCACTTGAGGATTGCCAAGAACTTTACAAATACTAAGCCTTTTAACATGTCTAAGGTATGTGCTGTGCCATTTTTAAAAGAACCTCTTAGGCAAAAATGATAGCTATTTTTTTCCAGAAACCTGTGGTCTATAATAGTACCGAAAGCTTTCCTTCAGTAGTGCAGGGAAGCCTCAGACTCTTCAGGTATGAAAACCTCTTGTAACTTTCTATCTCAAAGAAGTTTGTGAAGGAAAAAGTTGGGTATTTTGTATTTGTTTTTGCTTTCCTCCCCTTCAAATCTGAACATAAGATATACATGTAGCAAATTGAATTTGAAGTTATGTATCTCTAAATTTCTAGCATGATATCACCTATGACAAATTTGCAGCTCTAGTTGTGCTTTTTGGAGGTGTAAAAATTAGATGGCAAATATGTGGCCCTGATTCTCCATATACATGTGTGATTTGAAGATGAAATGGTCAAACTTCGGGCAACAGAGTTAAAGAACAAAAGTACCAGAATCGTTAAGAGAGAAAGAACTGCTTCAGGAAATACCTGTAGCCTTTAATGCAAAAAATAGATAGAATTGGACTGGAGTTGTTAATGCTGTAAAACACTGGCATTGAAAATTAAAATACAGTTGTGTTAGAAGGAAGGTGAAACACACGGTTTTGCCCTGAGGTGAAGGGAATAGATGTCAGCAAAATGCAGAGCCTTGTGGTGGGAAAGTTTTATGGACGAACACCTTCAAAATCCTGGGGTGATGAGCTTGAATAAAAGCTTGTGGTACAGCAACACATTTAGGAAAGAATAGGCACCAAATCTTTTGTTAGCTGGAAAAATCAGGAAGCCTAAACTTCCCGAGGCTGCACAGGCCACACCGTGGAAGACTTTCACAGCTGCTTACTCAGTCAATGCGAAAAAGTGTAGTCTTGTTACAGGGAGGGTTTTTTTTAAATGCCATAGGTTTATATATACCTTCAAAAAATTTTGTGCTGTCCTGATTTTAGCACACAGGCAGGGATTTGTCTTCATGTGAAATGACCCATATAATACATTTTCCTGCTTTGTGGAGGTTTGCAAAGGTTTTCAAATCATGAATAAATTTGAAGCAACTCAGCACATGCTCCAGTAGTCCTGCAAGAAGTCAAGTAAAGTACTTTGGTGGTGGTGATTATTGCTGAATACTGAAATTACCTACATGGATAACTAAAGTCTTAATTTCTTTGGCAAGCAGAAATCAATTATCAGAAGTAAACTGTACGGTGACAACTGTGTATTGTCAGTCCCTGCCCTGGTGCAGCAGCACAGGCTGTGAAGCTGCTGCATTCATAGTGTGATCGTTGTCAGACCATCCAGACATCCAAGTCAGGGCAGAATTTTTCAGATAGTACTTGTTAAAACTAAACTCTGGAATATGTGTAGGCAAAAGGTTATTTTTCATAGTTATAAAAGATGTTGATGCCAAACTTGAAGCTCCTGCTGCCGGGCTTGGGACCGCCAGAATTGCTGGAACTTCCAAAGCACTTACCACAGATTAAACTTATTTTTGCTTCACGTTATCTTTGACAGTAACTGTGTTATTCAGAAAAGAAAAACCATGTTGATACATGCCTGTTTTAAACAGCTGCCTGGGCTAATAGACACTGTCACGTGTTCTTAGGTGGAGGGTCCTTTAGGACGATCTTTCTGCTGGAGATGCTGAAAACTCTCCTGGGGTTTTTTAACATTAGTCTGTATTACTTAATAAACAGTCTAAATCTCCACCCCCAGATCCCTCAAAATTCATTTTGAAGAAGGCAGAACTGTCCCAGGCTTTGAGTGTTGGGTCAATCAAGAGTTGTTCTGTACAGAACAATTTTTATTGCCTATAATTTCAAGGTGCCTTCAGGTTCTTAGAGAGCACTGCTGTGCTATCAGGGTGTTGGGACATTGTTTTTAAAACATTTTGCAGCTTTCAACTTTCTGTGGTTTCTGTTTGTTTTTATTTTCTGTAGACTCGAGATGATTTTCTTGGACAAGTGGATATTCCTCTTTATCAGCTACCGGTTTGTATTTTTTGTTTGCTTGTGTTTTACGACTATGATAGGGAATAAATATTTCTGCATGCACTGTGTTAGTCGTCTAAGGAAGTTAACTGTACTGATAATACAAGTGATTAAGTTCTCCTGCTCTGTGGGTTCTTTGTTTTGTTTTGTGGATTTGTTAGGGTTTTTTTCAGTGCTGATATGTATTTAAAAATGCAGGTTACCTTGGGTTTAGATATTGCTGCTACAAGAGTTAGGAGTGCTTTTAGCTTTTTCATAGATTAACAGTCTTAAAGATAAGAAGAGATTGTAATTATTGTAATTTCTTAAAATATTTTCTTTAAAATCTGTAAATTTACTTTTAATGTTTCTTATTCATATAACCAAATACAAAAAAGGGTGAGTGGGAATAGAGCCAGTGTTGCTTTGGACAGTTTTCTTCTGGTTTTTATATTTATTTTGCAAAGCACATGATTGGTTTTTTTTAAAAAAAAATCACTAAGAACATTGAAACAAATTTTTTTTTTTACATTTTCTTCTGAGGTTTCAAAACATTAGTAGATACTAACAGGTTTATCAGCAAGTGTTTTAAAGACAGAATAGTGAACATGGCAAAACCTTTCCAAGAGCAGTTGTTGTTCCATTCTGTAGTATACATAGACCCTGAAAGGCTATCTTTTTTACTTGAACCAGAGCATTAGGCTTATTACTAAGATTAAAACTGATATTGCTGTTACTGGACCTGACCCTGTAATTTAAATTTTAAAATGCTGTAAGGCCTTTAAAGAGATTAATTGTAAGTGTATGATAATTTTCTTTAAGTGCTTCATAAAGATTTGTCTTGAAAAAACTTGTCTTATTCCAGACAGAAAATCCAAGTATGGAGAGACCATATACATTTAAGGATTTTGTTCTTCATCCAAGAAGGTTAGTAAATAGCACATGGAAATTCTAACTTTCTTATCTAAACAATGCTGTTGTGTAATTAGTTGTAAATATGTAAACATTGTCTAAATTTGTCTCTTTTCATCAGAGAAATTTGAGCATCCATTTGTAAGATATTGTGGTTCTACTAAAAAGTCAGAATTCGTTTAAATGCTGATAGATTGTTTGGTAAGAATAAATCATTTTTCTTCAGGCCATGATATAATACGTGTTGTAACTTCATCTGACCAATTTGCTGTTTCGCTGATCGGTGAAAACGGAGACCAATATTGTGCATTAACTCGTTTATCCCTTTTCAACTTAAAATTGTTTCCTGCCTTCCTGTCTTTTTTGTTTACCTGTTTCATGTGAACAGTTTCATGTGACCTTTATAATAAACATATAAAAAATTACACTGAAAAGCTGGTAAACATTTAGGAAGGCCTATATTAAAAAAGACAAGGAATTTCTAAATGATAGGTAACATTTGGACACTGATACTAATGTTAAGCATTTCATATTTGTTTTTAAAATGCACCTTCTTAACTTAAATCTGAGCAGTTCTTAGCAATAAATTAGTATTTAGCAATAAAATACATGAAATGCCTATCAATATTTTTCAGTTAGTAGGTTCCAGTTTAGAAGTAACAGCAGAATATGTGGGATCTATAGATCTTCCTCAGCCAGAAGTATTTTTAAAGTATTTTACACTTCTTCCTTTTTAGTAGATCAGTGGTTTTAAAAGAGTTATCGAATATCAAGCTTCAATTTGACCTCCTTTTTTTCTGAATTTAACATTTCTTATTCTGCAAATGAATGAAGAATAGTTATTGTCTCTACATGAATGAACTTCAGTTGTTGTTTTTTAGTCGAGGACCTGACCTCTTCTTGTAGTGGCTGCCACGTGAATTTGGCAGTGCATTTCAGTTAGAGATTCTGCCACAGGTCCAGGCACTTTTCTACCTTGAAATCTTATGGTAACTTTGAGATGCTTTAGTATTGCTAATGCATATTCTTCAATTCTGCTCATATTTGCATTTACTTAGACAGGAATACTAATAGTAGGGTTACTGCCTTCCCAGTACCTGAAAAGCATGACTTTTCCTGTAGGCATTGGAAAGTAAGAGAGCTGGTGACTTCCTCTTTCAAATGGATGTGGGCTTTTCTCAGACCTAGATAAACATTAGACCTTTGTGATCTGGTTTTGGGGTTTTTTTCCCATTTTGATAAGATGATGAGTATCCAGTTGACTCAGTGGTGATATTTTCAGGACTCTTTTTTTTTTTTAATTTAACACCAACAGTCCAACAAATGAGAAAATTGGGCAGATTTCTTTACCAATTCAAAATACTAAATAAAATCAACATGGGGAAATGCTTTTTTCAGGCTTCTAATGTCGTATTATGCTAAATACAGAGAGGCAGATGCTGAAGTGTGTGAGCTTGCTCTAACTTAGTGTTAGGAAAAGTAGTTCTGCAAGTTGATGTAATGCTTGATAGGTTGTCTGCACACAATCAAATTCTTATAAATATATGAATTAACTTGTCTTTATGTTCTTGTTCTTTATTGTTATGCCTTGGATACTAGGGAAGTTTTTAGAAGAGTGAGTTGAAAAGAAAGTTTTCCAGTTATGGTGCATAATATCAAGCTGCATCCAGAAATCTAAAAACTCAATACCATTATAGAACTCAATTAATTAATAGAACTCAATTAATTAATTATAAAAAGGCAAGTTTGTGTGGAGAAATATAAGAATAATCCTCTAGTTGTGCATTTTTAGCTATTTTATTTCCAGGCAACAATTTCACAAGTGCACAATCAGATAATTTTATTTTCTCTTCTGCAGCCATAAATCAAGAGTTAAAGGCCACCTTAGATTAAAAATGACTTACTTGCCTAAAAACAATGGGTCTGAAGAAGAAACCACAGAACAGGCTGAAGAATTAGAGGTGGGAAAAAAATGTGTTTATTGCTGAAAAACAAATGTTAGGAATCACTATAAATATAAATCAGCTATAAATAATGTTTTAGAAACAAACCAGTTAAAAGTGATTGCTTGTATCTTACATAAAATTGTAAGTCTAAGTTATTATTGTTGGGTTAGTGTTGTTTAATCACAGACACAACATCTTTCTGGTTTTAGAATTTCAACTCTCTCCAATTCATAGAGATATTTTGATTTTAACTGCTGTATATATGTAGTCTTTTGTAAACACATCCAATGTAGGTTAATAGATTTCTTTTAAAGACTTACCTCTATTCAGCATTGCCACCTTTGCTGGAATTAAACTTTGTTACAAAAGGGTATCCTCATCTGCCTAGTACATTGGCAGCATATGTATGAAATGACATTTGTTCACTTTTTTAATGTATTCTATGAATGCTGTTTATTTTCCTGGAATAACAGCTTGTGATACTAATATGTTTAAGGAACTTGGGTTAAAAATAAGATTTCTGCAGGCATAATTTGCCCTGTCGTTTTTTGATAAATGAACACACCAAGCCAAACTTCCTGGCTTAAGATGCGATGGAACTACACCTTAAAAAGGGGGGCAGTGGCTTAATAAATTGAGATACTTTTTTCAGCTTTGGTAATATTAAAAGTACTTATGTTATATCTCTTAGCCTGGGTGGATTATATTGGACCAACCAGATGCTGCTAGCCAGCCACAACAGCAGCAGCAGGAATCCCCTCCGCTGCCTGCAGGCTGGGAAGAAAGGCAGGACATCCTTGGCAGGACCTACTACGTCAATCATGAATTCAGAAGGACACAGTGGAAAAGACCAACGGCTCAGTATGTGTTTTGGCCTGAAAATTCAAGTCTTGTAACTGCTTCACTCTAGTTACATTGAAAGCAAGGGGAATTAGTGGAGAGCTTTCCCTAGCTTAACTTTCAAGCCCATGTGGAATGGTCACTGGCTAAAGGTCATTTTAACTGCACTGTGCACTTCCTTTGCTCTGGAAGTATGTGTCCAAATAGAAACTGGTTGCAATTAAAGAGCTAATCACTATAGTAATGGAAAGGATATTTTTCGGTTTTAAGCCTGGTTCTTCCTTCCCGTCAGGGACTTCATGAAATTATTTCCTCTATTTTTCCTCAGTTATTTTTTTCCCCTGGAATGCTACCTGGTTCTTTATTTTAACTTGCACTTCACACATACACTTGTTCATTTTAAACAGCTTACATGAAGTTTTATAGTCCAGACTGTTCCTTTTTCTGCTGCCAGAACCTATGTTTTTGCTGTTAGCCTGACTTACTGTTGAAAGATAAAACGTGGCTGCTGTGTGCTGAGTTCTCCCCTCCCACCCCACCAGGGACAATGTGGCTGTGGCAGATATGGGCAGTGTGCAGCTGGAGGCCCAGCACGCCTTCACTCACCGGCGACAGATATCAGAGGAGACAGAAAATGTGGACAACAGAGATTCCCCTGAGGTAAAGAAGTAAATCTCTAAATGTTGCTGAAATGCAAGTGGCTTTTTAATCTAGTCTACTCAAAAAGCTTGTCTTAATTCATTGTAACTTGAAACTACCTTCTAAAAACATTTTTTCTTTATTTTCTTTTTAAAGAGCTGGGAAATCATAACTGAAGACGAGGCAACAATGTATAGCAGTCAGAACCATCAAATACCTCTCTCGCAGAGTAATTGTGATATACAGACTCATCTTGCAGAAGAACTGAGTAACAGACTTACTACCTCTGGAAGTTCAGCTACTGGCCAGTCAGCAGCCTACACTGTAAATTATTTTTCTTGTTGTTATAGTGTAGAAATATCTACAATATTTTGCACAAAATGTTACTACTGGTAGAATTAGGTCCATAAATATTTCATTTAGCAATTTTTAATTTTATCTCGAATGCAGAGATTGTAAGAATAGTGTTTTTACTATAGAAACTCATCTAAACAAACATTTTATTCTTCTCTACTTTGCTTATATGAATTTTTGCCTGAGGTTAAAACAGGCTTGTGTGAACTAAACTATTTTTCAGTCTGTAAATCTACCTCTTAGTCCAGTGTCATAGTGCTGCTGAAAACTAGGGATGAAGAAAGCTGTCTATATCCTGACAGCTTATTTCTAAAGGAGTTGTGCTATGGGTGATTTTCCCCACAACAACAAGTCTTAAGATAAATAATTTTTCATTGTGAATATTGGGATAAGGTTTTATGATTGGGCTGAGCAGACCTGTTGATTCCATAGCAGTGAAAAAGGGAGCTTGCCACACAGTTCCACAGCCCTTGTGCCAGTTGTGAAACTCGTCTGACCTCTGGCTAAGTCTGTCCATCTTGCTAACCCAGCAGAAAACTATTCTCTCTTTTCCCCAACTCTTTTTTTTGCAGCTGTAACAGGCTGAAACAGCATGCTGAGTTGTCTGACAAATACTATGGTGGCAAAGGAAAGCAGCAGAAGGACATAGCCAGAGATGAAACTTGCCTTTTTGGTGGTAGCAAGCAATTAAGCTCAGCTGTCTTGTGAAACCCAAGCTCCACAAACAGCCCTGTAATCTGATAGGTGACATGAGAAATCCTCTGTCCATTGAGGAAAGTCCACAGAGGTGACCCCAGACCATCAAGTCTGTTAGATTTGGGTATTGAAGTAATCATTAGCTTTTGTGATGTTAAGGGTGCCATTCCAAGTGTAAATTTGGAACTGACAATGTTCATCTGAGTTTGTACAAATGCATCACTAGTGTTGCTGGAAATAGCCCAGTGAGAGTTACAAGACTTTACTTGATCTCTGTTATTCAGCATCCGGTGGGTAGCAAGAAAATTGTTATTTCAGCTTGCTTGGGTGGCCTGAGCAAAGATAGAAGCTGATGTTCAAGTTATTTGCTAGAGTCGGATAGAGTGACATTGTTTTCTCCCTTCACTTCCATTGTCCACAAAAAAAACCCAACACTTAATTGTGGTTTTTCTTTGAAGTATTCTAAAAGGTTACATAGATAGGGAAAAATCCTTCAAATAATCAGGGAAATCCTAGAGCAAGATGAATTACAGTTGCTTAATTGTAGCAAATTAGGTCTAAGTATGGTTCTAGGCAGAAAGGTGAACACTTACGCAAAGTCCAGGGATTGAATTACTCTTCTAATACTGGCTCTGTTGGACTCTCACATCTTGTCATCATTCACTTAATCTGTTCTGTGGAAAGCTGTTTTAGCTGTGATGTATCACAGGCTTTACTCTACTGACAAGATAACACAGTAAGTTCTGTGCTGTAAATTCAACTGTGATGTAACTAGTTGTAATTAACTCTAATGTTTTACATGCCAAAACATCTATTGCTATGGTTTTCTAAACTTCCACAGAACTCTATTATTCCGTTTTAAGATTATAGTAGACACTGTGAACTTAATGTTTCTAGCAGTGTTTCAAAAATATATTAAATCAGTGTTTCAAAACAAATACAACACTTTGTTCCAGATGAAAACTGTGATAGTTTGAAGTGTAATAACCATTGTTGACTGTTTGCTGCTATCCTTAAAGCTGCAATAATAGCTAATGTGTCATTCCTCTTCACTACGTCAAGAACCATTCCAGCAGAAGAGGTAGTCTGCAAACATACAGACTTGAGGAGCAGCCTGCACATCCAGTGGTATGTCATTTTCGAAAAAACACAGGCTTTTATGTGTATTATGTGCTGACATTTCAAATGAGATTTGGCCTTCCACATCCAGCAGCTGTCCTAACAAAATGGCAATTATGAGTCTAGTTCAGTCGTAAAGCTTTCAAGTTCCAACCTTGTTTAGCATTAGCTTGATGCATGGATAGAGCCTGCAGAAGGAAGGCTGTCACAAAGATACGAGTTTTGTTTTTCAAATTGTTTGCCTTATAATTGTTTAATTAAAAGCTACACCAAGTTACATTATGCTTTCATGGTGACACTGCAAACTATGAGCTCCTAGCCAGAAGTACTAGGCTGGATCAGGCATGCCTAAAACAGGTTTATAAATGAATTATTTTACATGAGGAGCTTGAATTTTAAATTAACAAATAAATAAAAATCTCTTACTTCCTACTTCTCAATAAGGACTTAAATACTTCTTATCTATTTCATCACAAACCTTCTAGATTATAGTTTTGTTGTTTTAATTTGACAGAGGAAAACCTTTTCAGAGTAAGTTTCATAGTTTTTTTAATTGTTTTTCATCTGTTATTACTAATATTTAGTTACTGCCTACTTCATCTGGATTACCCCCAGGCTGGGAAGAAAGACAAGATGACAAAGGAAGATCATATTATATAGATCACAATTCTAGAACCACTACCTGGATAAAGCCAGTTGTACAGGTACTGCCTCTTGTCTAATTTATTGATGTTTTTATTCATTTAACCTTTTAAACATCTCACATAATAGAAATGCAGTTGAGAGAGACCTCTTTGAAATAGAGCCTGTGAAAGGCATAAACTAGTAGAGTACTGCATAAAATATCTGAGACTGCAAGGAGAGTTAGGAACAGTAATATATATGGCAAGTCACTCTGCTATGAGTGTAGCAAGGAGGCCTTCTGGAGTGATAGCTGACTGAGAAGGCTGAAAGGCTTCTTTTAACCCTGAGAGCACGATCGGTGATTTTTAGTCAATGTTGTTGATATTAGACTAAACAAATCTGTGTACTGTCTGGCACTTGCTTTATGAAACTGCTTGCATGAGTCAAAAATATAGGCTAATAGAAAAAATAAATTGCTTTATAGGGCTTTGATTTGATGTGATTTTTTTTGGTGATTTGCCACAGATTGCTACAGAAACAAGTCAGGTGTCAGCTGCACAAAGTATTTCCATAGGAAGACAGCCACAAGCAACATCAAGTGACTCATCACAACAGTCTTCTCAGCAGCAGCCTGAAATGGAGCAAGGATTCCTCCCGAAAGGCTGGGAAGTCCGACATGCACCCAATGGGAGACCATTCTTTATTGACCACAATACCAAAACTACAACATGGGTAATGGGAAGCTCTCTCGTGGACTGAAATTCTAGTTCCTCTCAAATCAAAACCATGCTACTTTCAGCAATCTTCTGTATAGATCTTTAGTGCCAAGATAGCTGTGTCTATTAAGGAGCATGTGTAATGAGAATGCCGAGTAATTTAAAATACATAAAACGAGTAGAAGATTATCAGTTTACTACTTGTATTGGTATTTGGAAGTTTAGCTTGGAAGGAGGAAAATACAATTCTGTTTCGCAGATATAAAGTACCTCCTAAATGACATTGTAAAACTGAGAAAGCTTATATGTGCTGTTAACAGAAAACAGTTTTGTAAACTTACCTTCACCATGAAATCCATTCCCTTGAATTTATCACAGGGGACAGCGCGGATGTTTAGGAAAGCAGACCAGGTGCAGCTACAATATGGATGAGGGAGTTGTACAGCTACAGTTCCACAGAGTGGCACTGCACACCACTTGGCAGTGCTCTTATATGGACTAAAGCATTTCAGGAGTAGGTCAGTATTACTGACAGGTGAAAGGGAAAGAGAGAAATGCATTAAAGGGATTCAAAATTAGGATTCTTTTCTCTGGGTTTATGGAAAGAACTCATTTAGCACAACCACCCAACTGAACAACAAAAAAAACCCCCACCAAACCTCAGAAGCACAAGGTGTGCCTGAAACTACATGAAAAGAGTAATTTGACTCAGTTACACAAAAGTTGAGTTGAATTAGGGAGTTTTATTTATATATATGTAAACAGAATAAACGGAGAGGTCACTAGAAGATGATTGTAAATTACTGGATTAGTGAGAATCCCCAAGGATTCCCCTGGCTGCAGAATATGCAACAATTACCTAGTTGGTACTAGGCATATGCTTTACACAATCATTAGTAAAGAGGAAAAAATTAAAAGCAGAACAAAACAGCAGAAGGATTTTAACATGCTGCTTGTTTTCTTTTCAAAGGAAGATCCAAGACTGAAAATTCCTGCTCACCCGAGGAGAAAGACTTCCCTGGATCCAGTAGACCTGGGCCCATTACCAGTAAGTAAACTGTTTTGTATTTGTTTTGCAGATGAAAGAGTGTAATTGTTTAAATTAGTATTATGGACATTTGCACATGAGAAAATGCAGCCTGCTTTTTTCTACAAAAAATACTCTATTTTGAATTCCAGTGCTGACAGTAGATTGGGGTGGGGGAATACCCACAACTGCAGATCATGTTGAGTTCTGTACAAACTGTATGATCAGAAATTTATAATTCTTACAGCCAGGGTGGGAAGAGAGAACTCACACAGATGGAAGAATATTCTTCATAAACCACAGTATGTACAATGCAGTATTCTCCCCCACTCATCATTTTATTTCTGAACATTATCTAAATGGAACTTAATGGAACTAATCAAGAAATGTCTTGCAGATACAAAGAGAACACAATGGGAGGATCCTCGACTGCAGAATGTGGCTATAACTGGACCAGTAAGCATTCCTTATGTAGATTTTCAAGAAAACTGTTAATAGAATCCAAGTAAACTCTTGTCATTTATCAGTTATTCAGTCTAGAAGGTGAAACTGCCAGGGCCTTTGAACCAAGCATTTTTATTTTTTTTAAAGACTGTTTAAAAAGCTTTCTGTGGAAATGGTCTTTAAATGCCAGAAAGAAAAAGCAGTTCCTATGGTAGTAAGAAAGTTTCCCCCTCAGGGGGAGGGATTTAAAGTGGGTAAAAAAACTGTGGTTTTTTTAATCCACACTAGCTCAATTCAAGTAAACTTGAGAAAGAAGAAAAAAAGTCTCTTAAAAAGGAATGAAATTAATTTCCAACTGAAAAAATAATTATCTAGCCTTGATACTTAATCTGAAGTGCAAAACCACCAGGACTAATTGCAAAGCTGGTACACATTATAATTATAGATGGGTTTTAGTGTTCAGCTGATACGTGTGTTTATTAATAGCCCACGTATGTAAACAGCCTTCCCTGTCCATGGAAAACAGAGGTGTTTGTAGCCAGGTCTCTCATGATACAGCAGGAAGGACTGTGTGTTCTGTACGTCACCAAAGGCATTTGGGTCACTTTGATCTGGGCCACTCGAGGATCTCAGTTTGTTACATCAGCTGATGGTGAAGTGCAGGATAAGTTCTATGGAACTGCTCTGAACAGAGAAGTGCTTTTCATTCCAGATGTTTGTAAATTGAAAGTCTCCCCTGCCACTCAGTAAAACATGCATCCCTGTTATCTCAGATCTTAAATGCATTGTCTGTGTTTCACAAACATAGACTAGTTTGTATTACATTAATTGTTAGAGTAGCTCAAACTTTTTTCTTTTTTTATTCCCCTCCAAGGCCGTGCCTTACTCCAGGGACTATAAGCGGAAGTATGAATTCTTCAGAAAGAAACTGAAGAAACAGGTCAGTTATCAGTAGGAATCTGGCAGAAGGTTAAGAAACTTAGGCCCCTAAACAAGGGGAAGCTTAGGTTACAGGGAAGGTAAATTTACTGTCTCATCACAGATACATTTGTGAAGCAGCGACTTGGTAGCAACCAGCATTTAATCTTACAGCAGGGTTTGTGACTTTATGCAGTGATGAGACTGCAAGCAGTCTAATTGAAAAAGTAAACATTCCAAAAGTTTACAAAAGTCATGAACCTGAAAGTAGACCGGCAACAGAGAAGTTTGGGAATCGCTGATCAAGCATATGGTAGGTTTTGAAACCCAGAATGGGAAATGGAAGTTCTCAGAATAGATTTTTCATTGTCCATGTTGAAATCTGTAGTGCCATTTTGATCAGGCTGGGTGACTGAAATAACTTGTTACAGCCTTAAAATCTGAAGTTTATGAATCTCACTGGGAGATTGTAGTTTGAAGTGGCAGTGCCAGGTATATTTATAACACATAGCATAAAAGACTGTAAATAGCATCTGGACAGCCAGATAACAATGAGTCTCTGCACAAGTGCAATCAAATTTTGTCTCCTTGGGAGATATTTTACATATATAATAAATAAATAAAATAGTTTAGATCTACCTTTTACCTACCAAGTCTGCCCTATGCATTTTGAGCTGACATGTAAGTTGCACACAATTATATATGCACCTCATTTTTTGTGTTTCTAGTCAAACAAGCTTGGCATTCGTTGAAATGTTACTATGCTAATCAGAGAAATGATATACAGCTCAGCCACTCAATATAATCGTGGTAATTTAAGAAATAAATAAATCTGTAGATTTTGTGTTACATAAGAGAATGGGACATCTAGCCTTGTAGTCAGAATATTGAACTGGAAAGTGAAATAAGCCAGGGAAAATGGTTCCAAATAATTTTATGTATGAACTGTGAGGTTTTTTTAATCAAGTTTGTAATATGATGAATGTTCAGTGTCAAAAAAGACTGCATGCCTTGCTGCATGCAGAACAACTGTCCATGTGCCTTTATTGGTAAGAACTTCCTTTAGCTGTATTTTCTTAGTATGAAATAGGACTTAGTATCTGAAATTCCCCTTGCTAGTTGAATTGTAGGTAAATAGAGTGTCTTTTCAGTCATACTGTCTTACGTTTCCAAGTTGTTTAAGAGAAACATTTGTGTGCCCTTCTGTGTCTTTTTACAGAATTTGCATACTCTGCAAAGCTATAAGATGCTGGGTTTTCTTCTATTATTCTATGTTTTCATATTCTCTCTTTTTTAGAGTGATATTCCAAATAGATTTGAAATGAAAATTCATCGCACAACAATCCTTGAAGATTCTTATAGAAGAATTATAGCTGTAAAGAGAGCGGATTTCCTCAAAGCAAGACTTTGGATTGAATTTGATGGGGAAAAAGGTTTAGACTATGGAGGAGTGGCCAGGGAATGGTTCTTCCTTCTCTCTAAAGAAATGTTTAATCCGTATTATGGATTGTTCGAATATTCAGCTACGTAAGTAATACGGGTCTGGAAGACATGAAGACTTACCTGGGGAAAGCAGATCAAATGTATTTCTCAGACCTTCTTTAAAAATGGAATTACTGCCCCTCCACCTGCAACTGTACAGGAGGGTTTAGTTGTTAATAAATGCAATAATCTGCACCTTGTTGCTTGACAGCAGAATACTGGGGAGGCAATACCTGCATTTTTTTACAGCAGTCTGACATAACCATGTCCTCCTTGCACGGACAAGGATGTGCTTGCAGCCATCTCCTGCTTAGCAGGAGAGGCAGCACTTAACAAATAATGCAGAGCATGTTATTCTGACTACTTTAAAATTAGCAGCAGTGAATCCCTTCTCTTTGGTATGTCTTTAACTTACAAAGGTGTTTCATGGTGGTTGTTTCTGATATGCTAATAGTCTTCTATTGAGTATTGTTATGTATTAGATATTAATATAATGAAAAGCCATAACTGATTCAACTAGTGATGTCTTTCAGATCTTCAGATGTGAGACTGCTCCAATAGTACAACATTTTGTTTTTCTTTCTCTTTCCTGTTCCCTCTCTCAACCTCAGAGATAACTATACTCTGCAGATCAATCCAAACTCTGGACTTTGCAATGAAGATCATCTCTCTTATTTCAAGTTTATAGGTCGTGTGGCTGGAATGGCTGTTTACCATGGCAAACTTTTGGATGGTTAGTATTTATTTTATGCAATATGATATTTAGATTAATATTGTGGCTGGTTTGAATCTCAAGTTACATACTGTTGAATTTATTTCTTCTTCTTTAAAGCCTTTTTTATTCGTCCTTTTTACAAGATGATGCTCCAAAAACCAATAACACTACATGATATGGAGTCTGTGGTATGTAATTTGCTTCGTCATGTATGATAAGATTTCGTGAATTTTAATTCTTATATCTTATATATATATAAGATATATAATTCATATATCTTATATTTATTTAAATCTTATATAATTCTTATATATGTTTAAGGTTGAAAAGGCATGATTCAAAGAAATTTTAGGCTACATCTTTTATAAGTCTGTAAGTTGTATAGGAATTAAAACTTCCAGAGAATATCAAAGACCTAGACTCAGGTTTAAGTCAGTTGAGCTGTATTGGAAACTTTGACTCTAAACTTTCTGTGATGTTTTCTTAAAATATTTCTAGACACTAGGGTTCTTAAAATTGCATATAAATGTCTTTAGGATCCTTGTCTTAACCTGTTTTTTAAATAATGTTTTGCTGTGTTAGACATTTACATAGATTGCTGAGTCTTTGGGTTTTAAATATCTTAAGAGCCTTGTACAATTGCAGAGTCCCTGTGTCCACTGCAGTGTTACCCTGGGTAGCAGCATTCACTGGACTGTAGTGGAACCTCTTGCAGCTTAAAAGCTGGCTACTCTATTTTCTGTTTACTATTTTGTAATTCTTTCTCAGGATAGTGAATATTACAATTCTCTGAGATGGATTCTTGAAAATGATCCAACAGAACTGGACCTCAGATTTATAGTTGATGAAGAACTTTTTGGTCAGGTTAGTATGTTTATGTAAAGTAGAATAGACAAAACATCAAAGAAAACATTTAACCTGTGAAATTAGCTGATTTTTATCTGTGTGGTGTTAAGAAAACCCGTTCATTCACTCAGCTGCTCTCTGCTCATGCAGTGCTTTTAACCTATCTGGGATGTGATAAAGGACTTGGAAATAAGCAGAGTTTTAAAAAACTGGTTGTGCTTTTTTCTTAAATATTACTTGCATTGAAGTGTAGCTATTGCTGTGAAGGCAACCCAAGACTAAGGTGTATCCATGGTCTCATTACTTAGTCTGGAGTAGAGGTTGTTTTTATGTGACTGGGGGAAAGGATGAGTTGTTTTGGAAATGGTTGGAATCATTGGGAGATAATGTTTTTTTCTCTAATATGTACTAGAAACCTATAGAATAAACAAGTTTGTTATTGTATAGAAAGCTATCGAAGATAAGTCATACAAAACCTGTGGTATTTCTACATAAAAATTCTAAATCACAGCTGCCAACTAAATCTAAATAGGATATTAACCTTTGTGGTCTTGTGTAACTGCAGTGATCCTAAGTAGGAGCAATGAAAATGGACATCCATGATCAACTCAAAATCAGATGTTTGTTTACTGAGGTTCTAGTAGTATAAATCATTATATAACAGAGATGCATATTGTTTCACTTACTTACTGGGACCACTGCTGAAGTGGTTCTGTAATTGTTTTTCCTTGAGATTTGGAAAGAAGGCTGGGTCATGGAATATGCAGTTAGGCAAGTCCACATTACTGGAAACTTGTGTGCTGACTTGGGTGTATTGTAGCAGCTCAGAAAAACGGAGGTTTCCCCATTGCAGTCCAGTATCCCTGAATTAATAATTTTTTTTTTAAAAAGACTCAACCAAATTCTCTTTATTACATGACCTGTGAAACTGGATCTATTTCTCATGGTTTCTAAATTCTGCAATGGTTTAGAGTTCCCTGAATGACCTGATATTAACTCAGGAACTCTGTTACATCCCTGTCTCGTTTCACACCCATTCTATGTATTGCATTTAGACCCATCAACATGAACTGAAGAGTGGTGGATCAGAAATAGTTGTCACCAACAAGAACAAGAGAGACTACATTCAGTGAGTAGTGATCACTGTGTGCCATGTATCCACCTCCACAGGGGCTGTGGTTTAGCTTTATTTACAAAAGTTGTTGCTTTGTGTATATAAATCACTTCTATTTTAAATGGTTTTGCTCTCTTTTTTTTCCCCCCCCCTACAGTCTTGTAATTCAGTGGAGATTTGTGAGCAGAGTACAGAAACAAATGACAGCCTTTAAAGAGGTATAGCTTTAATTACAAAATAAATTCTTCTAAGAATTTGTTACATCTAATGTCAAGCTTTTTTGGACATCCTGAAGACCCACAGATAATGTTATGTAAATAATGTAAGGTATAAAAAAAGGCAGTGATTCTTTTTGTAGTGTCAGCTTTGAAATATTTCAGACTTAAAAATCTTTTTGATATGTTTTTACTGAGGTGTTTAATTCATATTGAAAAATTTGCTGATTTCTCAATCATGGCTGACAGCTTTAGCTGTAGTGCAAATTATTTAATGAACTTGGCAGAAATGAAACTTAATAAGTTTGATTTAAACTAGGTTGCTTATCCTTATTTATATAAATTGTATCACATATATGATATTCAGACCTCCATATTCATCACTCAATGTTGCACAGTAAAGATGTGAGAAGTCAGAGTTAAAAGTATGATAACCAATCCGCAGACTATTGATGTCCAAACATCTGTATTTGATGTATTGCTTTGGCTCTGTTTACTACAGCTTCTAAATATCATTCTTCATGAATAAAAATGCTTAAATAACATTGACTTGATTTTTAAAAACTTCCCTCATCTTTTTAGGGCTTTTTTGAACTAATACCACAGGATCTGATTAAACTTTTTGATGAAAATGAGCTAGAGGTAAGTGTATCATGGAAAAGAAAGCAAATTACAGTGAAACTTAATTTTACTGACTTAAACTTTGGTATTGTTTGTGTGGGTTTATCTTTGCAGTTATTAATGTGTGGATTGGGAGATGTGGACGTGGCTGATTGGAAACTACATACAAAATACAAAAATGGCTACAACATAAACCATCAAGTAATACAGTGGTTCTGGAAGGTATCATGAAGTTCTAATATTTTTTATTTAAAAACTGTTCAAAAGCTCCTGCCTTTCTGCTCTGCTAGTTTATTGTGTGATTAAAGAATAGATTAGGTGAATATTATTTGACCATTAAAGCTCCTGAGGAAGTAAGAAAACTAAAGATGAGATGCATAGTAAGAGTGTAAATACAATACTGATGCTTGCTTTTTCAAAAAAAATCCGTGTCTGACTGGGGTTAAAAATGTTTCTGAGTAGGTTTTCTGGCATGGTTGCACTAAAGAGGTGTTAAACTCTTCTGTTTAATAAATTACAGGAACTTGGCTGATAGTTCATAACATCAGGCAACTTCAAAGAAAGTAGGGGCCAGATCTTCAAGGGAAGTATTTTAACAGCCTGCTAAGCCAGTAACCATACTCTTGTTACTGTGCCATTAAAAAGTTGTTGGCTTCATAGGCAGAGAAGTATACTGTGGGTATCACTAAAAATATGCACGTGTATCTCACAGATATTGATTTAGAGGTAGATATTACGTTGCATGAGTCTACTAGCTTAAAACCCTACTTTAAAAATAAATCTCTAATTGTAATCATTATCATACATAGGCAGTCTTAATGATGGACTCTGAAAAGAGAATAAGATTACTTCAGTTTGTTACCGGCACATCCCGTGTTCCCATGAATGGGTTTGCTGAGCTGTATGGTGAGTGCTTACGATTATCTTCACAATCAAGTAATAGAGAACCTGAAACCAAAATTGTCCTGATGTTTGACTTCAGACATAGGCAAATTACTTTTCAAATTTTAAAAATTAGTGTATACTGGCAGTTACAAGAATCAAAGATAGAGAAGAGTCACTTAGATCACACGTGTGTCCCATGTTCTATAAATACTTCGTTTTGATTCTGGTTTTGGAAGTTTCTAAATGTATAGGACTTCTCAGATGAATGTGGATTTATAAAGTTCTCAAGAGCTGCAAAAATCCTGTTTAACACATGATTGAACTTGAAGAAAATTCTGTTATCCAAGATCTGATTACAAAGACGTGCTGGCATCAGCAGTTAACTTCAGTTCCCCAACTGCTTTTATCTGCTCATAAGCCACGGCTGTACAGACGCAGTTGTTTGTAACGATATACTCCAGAGGGGACCACTGAAATGACATGAGTTAAACACAATGCCAGAAGAAAAGCTGTGAACCTACAAGGCAGAGACTGAAGCAAGCAGATGACAGCAGGGAGTGACTTCAGTGGCAAAGCCAGAAAAGCCACTGTGGAACGGCCACGGGCGGGCAGAGAGAACAGCCCAGGAGGGTGGGGATGCTCTGCTGACGGGAACTGTTTGCAGCTGCCATCAGCTATTATGTTTTCTGCTAGACTACTTTATTAAGGCTAAAAGTGCTTGAGATCCTGTGCAAATGACTGGATGGCCTAATTTGGCTATTTGATTAAACATTTTCTTCTTTATAAACAACACATTAATTTGTTTATAGAACAAAAGAATTGTGAACAAATACCGCCCACCACGTGTTCCCATTTCTCCATGTCTTCATTTTCATTGTAAATACTTGGTTGATTTTTTGTGTTCCATCACTAACTTGAGTTGTGAGTTCCAGTGGGGAGGACAGTGCCCTCAGTAAACTTGAGCCATGTGTCTGCTGTTGCACCTGAACCTTGGCACTGTTGGTGTTACGGCACATGCTCATCACAGGGGAACTCAATCAGAATTCTGCTTCCTCAGGAGTTCTGTTTTGTCTAAAAACACTACTAGAGATAGAACTAAAGAAAGATCCAGGGAAAGAAACTGATGAAGCTCTTGGCTTCCTTCTGCCTGGGGTTTAGGATATCCTTGGGCAGTGTTCTGGCCAAGTCCCAGTTTCTGTAATTCTGTTCACTCGTTAATGAAAAATTCAATTAGTGGTTGTCTTGCACAGTGCTTTGTTTATTTCTCTTGTGGTTATTTCTGTTTTACCATCCTCACTAAACCCCAGTGAGGACCAGAGTCACGTTTCCTGTACCTGCTTCTATTTGAAGAGCTGTAGGTGGTTCTTCAGTGCTCTGTGCAGGTCCGTGGTGCTTTGCTGCTGCCGGGCTGTCCCCGTGGCTGTTCCCTTCCCACTCCTGGTCTGCAGCCCTGGATCTGACTTCCTAGCGGAGATCTCCCTCTCGTGGCACAGAGAGGCATTTCTGCTCCTCAAACGGCAGCGCTTGGACTCCGCGAGCAAATCCACCCAAGCTGGAGAACTGGGACACTTCTGAACAGACATTCTCTGTGACAAGATAGTGATTTTTTTTTTTTTTTAAACTACACAGTCTTCTCCAGATGTACACAAATGCTTTCAACAGCTGAAGGAAATGGTTACAAAATGTCCTTTGCATCTACTTGGTGAGGATTGAGAGGTCAGAGAAACTTTCAGATATGACAGCTGTTGAAGGCACAGAGGTAGCTGGGGCTGCACTTGCTAGCCAAAAATGTTCTCTCATGTGCATGAGAAGGTCCTTGATGCACACACATGGTCACCGTGTTTCAAAAAGTTCTCAGTTACTCAGCTCTGTTGTTGTGTAGGTAAAGGTGGACATCAAGTACTTTCCACCAGGTTATATAACTTGGCACATGGTGATAAACATGTATAATATAATATTTTACATGCAAAATTTATACAGCATAATATTGTCTTCTCCATAAAATTTTCAATGCCAACTACCATGCATATTCGTTTAGGTCATAGACTTCTGAGCTTAAGCTGTAAAAGTCTCTTGAAATTAAGGTATAGGAAGCAATAATTAAAATATAAGTGATTTTGGATTATTGACCATTACTGATTGTGGATTGATTTGATTCTTATAGATAGCTCCTACTAATCTCAGAATTAGATTACAAAGAACCAAAATACTTCTTAATTTCAATTTCTGATTATAAAAGGATCTTATAATAGGGTGAAAATTGATGTATTCTTTCCTGCAGGTTCAAATGGACCACAGTTGTTCACAGTTGAACAGTGGGGTACCCCTGAAAAGCTGCCAAGAGCTCATACCTGGTGAGTATTTAATTTAAATAAATCCTGACCTTTAGTCGGAGTGATAAAACACTTAAGAGTTCTCATGTGTTTTTCAGCTTTAATCGCTTGGATTTGCCTCCATACGACTCATTTGAAGATCTGTGGGATAAACTTCTTCTAGCGATTGAAAACGCTCAGGGTTTTGATGGGGTTGATTAAGACACAGACAGAACTTATATTGGTCCAGTGCTGCGATTTCATTTTAAGGGTTTACAAACAAATTTGAATTTTCCAGGGACTACCATTGTATTTAGTCACATGGCTATTGAATCTTCATAGTATCACGTGTAAAATAAGTAAGTATTAAAAATTCACTAACTTTTGAAAATGTATTTTGTCATTTCCACAGTTTTCTGTACTTTGCTAATAAATACAATATACACATTGGATGGGCCAGTGCCAAGTTAAGTCAAAAACTAAAATGTTTTTAAGCAGTTGCCTCTTGTACAATATTTGAGACTGTCCTGCAGTAAACTACTGAAGTAAAGCTGTGAAGAAATCTTTGCAGAGGGTTAAAATTTGAATTGCTGCTTTAAGAGGAACAACTGAAATTGTTAAACTGTTTTTAAAAAAAAAACCCAACCAAACAAAAAAAACTACCAAACCCAACAAACTTCATGTAATGCAATATTGTAATCTGTGCTGCTTCAGGCTGTTTGCAAGAGATCTGCTCTAAGCACTTTAGAATTCAGCATATTAGGTGAAACATTGGAAAGCATTTGTTTGCATTACCAGCCATCAGTTTGCAGAACATTGACTTGCTGACACGTTTGTTAGATTTCTGTTTCTAATGTGCTTTTATTAAAGCAGTGTAACAAACCCAAGATTTTTATACAAAACAGATAAGCAGCATAATTCTGAGTTGTAATGAGAAATTATATCCATTTTTTGTTTCAATTTGTATACTGATGTTGGTCTATTGAGTGTTCATCACTTTTTTTGATAAATTTGTAGTTCAACAATGGATAATATTTTCAATTCAGCCTTTTGCAACAAATCAATCTTAAAGTGGAATTTGTATGGATATCACTCAGTATTAGTTACTGATAGAGGCCTTTATTATCCATTCTTGCAGTATTGCACTACAAAACAATAAAGAACATGTTTACAGGGTTTTCTGGGCCAAATTCAGCAGTCTGTTGTGTGCAAACTTCTCTGAGCTGCATGGAGGTCATGCACACGTGATCAGGTGCAGAATTTGGTTCTGTGATATGTTTACAGGTTGCTAGTTTCTACAGCTGCATTTTTATATTTTTTTCTCCACTGTTAGTCTAGAAACCAAATTTGTTAATACAGTATAACCAAAGTCATAACCAACAATGTGCAATTTATTGTAGATCAACTTGTCATATAAATATTAGTTTGATTTCTTTTGTAAATGTGGGTATTTTTTGTATTAATGTTAACACTTTCTTTGAGCAAGTGCTAGTTAAAATGATTAGCAAAGTTGGTTCTAAAAGAAAAAAAATGGTTTTATATACCTGGCTTGCTCAAATTTTAACATTTTATTATGATGCCAATTAACATTTTATTACGATCTGAGGAAATGACAGTACCTAGCTTTGGCCAGCAAATTTCTGTTAGTCAGTCTTTATAAATATGCAAGAAGAAAGTGTAGCACATCTCTCTCTGAAGATATGTAAATTGTGTAACAAATGTTAATGGGTCTTAAGGGATATTTAAAATCCCACTTTGTTTTATTCTTTGACTAGGTCATTAGGACTGAGAATATTACATGTAAATAAAGGTAACTTATACAAATTTCCCAAATCTATATGCAGTTTTGTAAAACGTGAATGATATATCAGTAAATCTGTATAGATTTGAATGTAGCAGGTTTTGTTGCATACTTTAAAGTATAAAATAAGGATCCTGAGAGCAGTAAATAAAAGTTTATTCTAATAAGTTGTGATTCAGTTCTTTGAAGTACAAATCAGTCTTGAAATAGCAAGAATTGAGTCATTTTAGTACTGATACTTTTAGTAGGCCAGGGCAGCAGTTGCAGCACAATATGCTGCTACTTTTGTACAGGTGTTCAGATGTAGCAGCACCCAGTGCTCTGCTCCCCAGACGTGCAGCCTTTGAAAAATTCATGTTGTGTTTCTAGAAAAGCTCTAGGTCACTCGTACAGGAGAGGTCGCTGGTGCTGAGTATCATAGAATCATAAAGTCATAGTTTGAGTTGGAAGGAGACCTTGAGGATCAACTAGATCCCATGGGCAGGGACACTTTAACTAGACCAAGTTGCTCAGAACCCCATCCAACCTGGCCTTGGAGCACCTCCAGGGATAGGGAATCCACTGTGTCCCTGGGCAACCTGTCCAGTGCCTCACCACCCTCATAGCAAAGAATTTTTTCCTAATACCTGATCTAAACCTGCTCTTTCAATTTGCACCCATTTCCCCTTGTCCTGTCACTGCATGCTCTGGAAAATAGACTTGCCTCATCTTCTTTCTGCTAAGCTCCCTTTCCGGCACTGGAAGGCCATGATTTGGTTCCCCTTTTGGCTGGGCTGGGCGTGGGCCGTGGCCCTGCTCGGGGCCTCCCTGGCTGCGGTCAGGGCCCCTGGGCTGGGCTTTCTCCTCGTCCCCCCTCGGGCCCTCCCCAGCACGTGGGGTGGGCAGGGCGGTGACCGAGCTGCTGGCACGGTGGGGTTACATGTGTTAGGGCGGTGTGAAACCTCTGGGAAACTTTTCAAGGGCTGAACTTGTCTGAGAAGTTAGACCTTCCCGTTGCAGGTTCAGTAAGGGTGGTGGTGACCTTTATTTGTGTATTAATTATTACCGTTATACAGTGAAGGGTGTTTCTGAATAAATAGCTGTGATGCTGTCAAAGAAGTGAATTTATTTAGCCTAAAAAAGGTAAAGTATATAGATTAACCTCAACAAAGGCTTGCAGTGTAAACTGTTCCTGATTCAAAGATTTTTCTTAGACTGCTGTGGGTAAAGCTTTTTTAGGTTTTCAGTCTGTGTCGCTAATTTGGTTTGTATTGACTTAAAGGGTTTTGGTAAGAAATCGTCTTTCTCTAAAATTTCTCCTTTACTCCAAAGGTTATCATATGTGTGGAAGTGCTCTCCCATCTGGTGTTAGGGAAATGAGACTTTAGGCACGAACAAGACACATTCAACACTGACTTGGAGGTTTGGAGGCAGTGGGGGATGTGGTTTTTTCATTCAAAATTCATTTCTCTCAACAGACAGGTTTTTATGTGGGTGTCACATGTATCAAGTCTCTCAGGGTGGTGCAGGTGATTCTTCAACATTTTTCTGTATCATGAGGCAGAGCTGTGGATTAAGAGGAAGTTAAAAACAGTAGTTTCTTTAAAATGCAACTGACTCTTCACTTATGCTTCATGAAGGACACATGACTTAAATTCTTATTAATTACTATTAATAAGTCACATCTGTAGCATATTAAATAGAATTTTTTTTTTTACTAGAGACTGGGTTGAATACTTATGCATCAAACCCAAACAAAATACATGAGTGTAAACTACTCATTTTCCTTTTCCATTCTGTTGTTTCATACATAAACTTACTTTGTAAGCTGCCTGGTGCCTTGACATTTGATTTGTTCTGTAAATCCATAGCCCAGTTTGGTGCTATTTCACTAATTGACGTCGTCTTTACAAAAATCTGCACATGTCTGCCTGAAATCCACAGCTGCCTCTGTTACACTGTCAATGTGAAATGTGTCCTGGATCAGCACAGGTTTCCTTTTTTTTTTCTTGTGTACTTTTTTCAGTGCAACTTCGGCATTACTTAGCAAATATATGATACCCATCAATTCCCTAGGGCAGGGATTACATCACTGCAATGGTAACATGCTAAAACACACATGAAAGCACTTAAAACTGAATATGTGTAGTTTTTTCATTTTATTAATTTCTTTTGGTCAAAAGTAATGTCAATTGTTAGGAGACCAGACTCTTCTGTCTATTGTTTCTCTTATTTTTCATGCTGTCTGTTCATGTGTGTTTTCCTTTCTGGTTCTCATTAGTTTGTTGTGGAGGTTCTTCACATAGGGTCTTATAATTTTTTTTTTTTTGTATGAGATTCTCCTTTTTTTCCAGGCAGTTTGTTTATTTTCATATATCCTCCTTTTTAATTAGCTATTTCTTTAAAGGAATCAACGTGCCGTTCTCGTGAACTGAGAGGAGCTCACTTGTTTATCTGCAGTTCTACCACCACCAAGAACCTATACTTCTAGTGTCATGGAAGCATGTTATTGAAACATCTATATATTTAAAAGGCAACCAACACCTACCATCTTCCATGGTTATAAAGGGGAATTCAGCATTTAATAGTTGCCATGTTGCTCTGCAGCATCACAAAATCAGTAGGAGATGGAAGCACAAGCTTTGGTGTTCTTACACTAAATCATTTTTCTTTGAAGTGGAGACTTAATTGCTTTTTCTTTGTGGAACATATATCATTAGCACGCTAATCAGAATACAAACAGCTCACAAAGGGGATAATGAGGGAGAACTTCCATGTAATGGTTGGTTTATGTCCACGTGATTCTGTAGAAAAATGTTTTGTTTGCTGAGCTGTCCTTAATTTGAGGTTTCTTGCTTAATGAGACTTCAAACAAATTTTGCATTGTAGGTTTCAGGTTTTCATCCCAGAGAGAGGCTTGGGATTTCAGGGAGGGGGGAGGCCAGTCTGCTTGGAAAACCTGAACAGACACTGAGTAAGTGAGCCTGCCTCTTGAGGAAAGACAGATAAGGCAGCCTTCCGAGATGTGACAGAATGTAAAACTTTCTGTTGAAATACACCACAGTCTAAAAACATACATCACAATTTGTTTTTCTTAAGCCCTTTTGAGTTTAATTTAACGGAAAATGTTTTCATAATTGTCTGATAGCTTTTCTGATATTTTCTACAAGCTGAAATATTTCTGATTGGAGTTTTGTTTTGAGGGCTGGGAAGTCTGACCTTTTGGAGGCTGTGAACACACATGTCCTCTTATGCACTGCTGCTTGGGAGTATGCAAAATGCTAAAGGTTTAAATCAAATTGCCCTGAGGACTGCTTACTGACCTTTTGAATGCAAAGCTGTCAAAGCCTTCAACTAGATATCAGCTAGAGAAGAACACTTTGGGCAGATCAATGCAAATAGAAAACAATTTGGGTTTGACTTTTTGTAATTCCTAGTTAGTGAGAAACAGTTCCTGTGCTGCAAGAGCTGCTGGAAACAAACCCACATGGCCAAGGAGTTGCTGTGAGTAATATGTAATAGTTATTTTTCAGGGAAAACCTTTTATAATCTACTTAAGAAATTAAAAGTTTTCATTAATTGCCCAATCCTGATATAGTTATCTGAGCAGGATGCTTCATTGACTTCAAAGGGATTTTTGTCTACGTAAGGAATGCGGGGTCAGGCCCTTAACTAGTGATAACTTTCTTCAGTGGGTTGTCAGATATGACAAACTATGCCACTTTAATAGAAGTTACCCTGGCCAGACCATGTCATCCCTTTGTCTGGAAAATCTGCTTTCTTCCTTTGCCCAAGTAATGGAGTTTCTATATAGAAGAGATTAGAAATTACTCTCTAGCTGAAGCTGTGGTTTCTGTGAGTATTTTCCTTACTTTGAATAGCTACAACACATTATTTTCTAGTTATGATACATTATATAATAAATTCAGTTTCAGAAAGTGATGGAGTTATGAGCCCCCATTATATGTATTCCTGCCCCACAATTAGTTGTGCATCCTGTACAAGTTTATTCCTAATTAGTTGTTCATTGCTTGCTGTAATGCAGAGTTTTAAATAAATGCCTCCCTTTCCATGTAGACTGACAGAAATGGCCCAAAAACCAGTGAGCTGAGAGGCTGTTCATTCGTATGGTGGGTCTTAGTCCAATGGTTACAGGTGTCCTGGGCAAGACGTATTAAACAATCATGTGTATCCTATATCCTGTGCTGAAGACTGGCAGAATAATTACTTCACAGGTTAGTAAAAAGTAATTATCTGTGCTTTATCAGAATGTTACAAGTGCTCTTCTTAGTATAATTAAAAGCTATCAAAATGTGAGGTGCTGCTTCATCCAAAAATAATATAATTGGGCTCTATTAACATGTCACTAAAAATTATTATTTTACAAAATAATTCATCTTGCTGTTCTCCACACTGAGAATTCAAAGTCTGACTGTAAACTGTTCCAAGATCAAGCTTTCATTTATATAAATGTAATTTTGTAAAGATAAGAGCTGAAGTTGAAATTTTGCACACTGAGATAAACCTGAAATAGAAAAGTGAAAACCATTTAAGTCATGTAAATGCATTTTTTTACTGGAAAAAGTCTAATGGACTCTTCAGGTGCAAACAGGCTGGCTCAGTTGCTCTCACTGGAGAAAGAAATTAATCCTGATCACGCTGTATCTAACTGAAGACTGAGCAGCAAAATCTGCAGCTGCAGCAGGGCTGGGCTGTGGGGAGCAGAGCTGCAGGATGTGACTGCACTAGAGGTGTTAATGGGGGCGGGGGGGATGCCTTGCAAAGGGCATTTGTCCATCTCTGCCCCTCCTGAAGCCAACAGGAATTTTAATACTCGGGAGGATTTGGTCTGCTGGAGAAGGTTTTCTCCCATTAGGCCAGGGCTTTCAGTGCTGCAGCACCTTGCTGAGGCTGAATGGGATGCCCTCCCAAGTGTTCCAGGTGGGATTTCCACTCAGTGGTTTGCACTGCTCTGGTCCTCAACGGAGCACGTTAGGCCAATTTAACTCACTAACTTGTCATACACCCCCCCACACACACTTTTTTTTCTAGTTACTTAGGATGAACATGTTGGTATGTATTCCATATGTGTACTATTTAAACAATACAAGTTCTGCCATGTGCCAGCATTTGGCCACTGTGATCTTGTAGAGGTATCTGAACATAAATGACAGCAACATGTTATTTAGCATTTAGCAAATGTAATTCCAGGCTAATGAATAGCATCACGGATACTGGATAGCGGCACAGCTGAAACCAAGTTATGCTTATGAGCAGCTTTAACTGCTGTTTGCTCTCCTGATGTATTATGCAGGCACATCTGTGTATGCCACATACTAAATTGAACCAGGGAACTTATTCCAGGGTAAAAAAAAAAAAAGTTGCTTTTTACTCCCCAAGTTATTTCCATCAGGATTCATTCTCTGATCCCTTCTGTGGCCACACAAGCTCTTTCCAGTGCCTATGCTGGGTTGGCATCAGTGCTGAACTGCATCAAACTGAGGGTGCCTGTGGATGTGCTTCCAGCAGAGCCTCTGATCTCCTTCTGCTCTGCTACACCTGGACAGGGGCCAGGTAGAGATTGAGCCAGGTTAGTGACAATGCAGGGCAGGGGGGAACTGGGGTGGGCTGCTCTGATTCCCCACAGTCCCTTGGGCTGCACAGGACACTGTGATCCAGCCGTGTCTCCTGCCTTCAGATCCTGTCCAGCACTGGGCAGACAGCTCTTCCAGAGCCTTTAAAAGAGGGGAAATCCCCATGGACTCCCAAGTGACTCCTGAAGCCCAGCTGAGATAAAACCCCAGCGACTGCAGCTGATGGAAGGACTCATTTGGGCATCAAAAGAAATCTCCCCTGCACTGCCCAGCTTTTGGCTCCCCTCGGTCCACCCCCCCTTGGCTCACTCCTTGCACCCGGGTGTTGCCTTTAGCGGGTCAGCCCGAATTCTTGGTAAAGTTTTGGTGCAAGTCACAGCTTCGTGTGGCCCTTCAAACATCCCGGTCTCATCCCCAAAGCCATGTTGTGCACGGGGGCGTTTGCAGGCCGAGCCTGTGTGCATGTGAGGGGGAGGAGGTGCTGCGAACATGCCTTGAAGGCTTCAAATCTGTTTATCTTCACACTCCTGAGAGGCGATCGCTCTCCCGTGACAGGGCAGTGCGCTGGAGGGAGCTGCGCTGGCAGCGCCGAGATAAACCCATGGGGCACAGGCTGCTTTGGCCAAGTGGCCTCTCCCTGACCAGCAATTCCTTATGTCTCTGTGAGATGAAATGGGACAAGAGCAGCAGGAAGCCTCCTCCAATCCTTCTTTTTAATAGTTCCTTGGGATAAATTGTAGATAAGAGGAAAGACCACATTGTTAACAAGCTGAGAATGCAAATACAAAGGAAAAGGGCTGCAATCTTTCACAGCAAAAATAAACAGGTATCTGTAGCATGGTATATGCGGAGTATGTCCAAATGCTAGCTAGCCTCTGACTTGCGTTGTTTTTCATTTATTTTATTTCCAATATTTGTTTCCTCATTGCAAACACAGAGAGGAAAAGAGGAAGAAATTATTTGCCTGTTTCCTGTTGTAACAGCAGAATGAAGGTAACTTATACAGGGATGAAAGGAGACCATATTTCATGCCTGTTGCTAAACAAATAGCTGCAGAACAGTGGGTTTGTCATGATAAGCATGACAGACCCTAACAAAAAGCTGCCTCTGAGAGATTCCTTTGTAGATTCAAACACTGAGAGTGGTAACCTAGGAGACATTTTCTTTCTGTTCAGTTATTCTTGGTCTGATACTTATTGTATCAACCCAGAGTATAAACACTTTGATTTATGGAAGATAACATCAGAATACAGTACTACAGCATTTCCAGGATTTTGTTTGTTTCTGTATTGGGGGAAAGGTTGGGAGAGGGGACTGCACTGAGCCAATTAAAAAATATACACATTGCAAATGCAGTTTATGGGGCAGCTCTTCTCCACCTGCTGGCCGTTCCTGTGCCTCACTGCAATTTCTACATATGCATAAACCCTTAATTAAGTTATTCTGTGCGTCTCAGTGTGCAGATTCCAGCTGCTGCTGCCAGTCTGCTGTCACCTCAGTCCCAAGCCAGCTGAGTGCTGAGCACCCCTGAGCTCAGAGGAAGTAAACAGTGCTCAGCTCCTTGTTTGAGAGCCCAAGGTGGCATGGCAGAAGTGTGCAGGCTTCTTGGCCTGGGAAACGTTCCTGGTGGTTTGGCTGATCCAAGCCACTGTCCCATGCTACTGCCATAGCTTCAGCTGCGTGTTGCAACCCTTGTTGTTTCTGCACCTAAGAGCCAGGCTAGGGAGATAAACCAGGAGAAAACAAGCTCTACTGAAAAACAGAAAGGACTGTGGGCAGATCGTATCCAGAGAGGCTGGCAAAGGAGCATCAGCTGTGGCATGAAGGCCAGAAGAGAGATCTTGAAGCTGTGGTAAATGCAGACTCCACACCATAAGATCTTTACACTGTTTGTAAGGGCAAGAGTGCGTCTGGAATCAGGTATGCCCCTTTCTCTGTAGCTGGGTGGTTTGTTAAAAGTACCAAGACCTGATGTCTTGCATCTAGGGAACAGCAGACTCACTGACCAAAAATACTTAGGTATTTTTCACAGCTTCATGCTGTGCAGGAAGTAGGCATGGGAGAATGAGGGAATGTACTTTGCCAGATCCCTGTGAAGTTGCTCTTCCAAACTGACTGTGGTTACCTCCAGCAGCAGGGGAGGATGTTGGGGTGTTGTCTTTCTCCTGCTGAAATCCATGGCAGGGTTCTTCTTCATTCTGGTGTGCTGAGATTTCAGGGGTGGGGATAAACATCTGGAGGGTGCCTCTGGGGCACTCTAAAACAACCCAGCCAAGGTGCACCCACTGATTTGGGCCAGTGGAGCACTACTGTGCACAGTGGCTGGAAGAGGGGAAAATTCTAGTTTAGCAAATAATTGTACTGCTTCCACTTTGGTGTTTGTTGGTTTATAACCAGATGAGATCTGTGTTAAAATCCCTTTGTCAAGGTGTGCTTTTCCTGTACAGGAAGGCTCCCTGGAGAGAAAGTTCATTAGCATCCTAAGGGCTCAACCCAAAGTGTGTTTGCCCATCTGCTCATGGAAGGAGTGAATCTCCTTTGAGAAGGCAGTGGAAATGGTAACTGTACGCAGGTTCAAAATGAAGCAAGAATCTACTAAGTGACCAAATGTGCCAAAAGTCAACATTTGTATTGTGGGTCTTAATAGACTTAGCATAACACACTGAAAATCTGTGAATACAGTTGTAATTGGGCTGGGAGTTTGGCATGAGAAACAAGAAAGTGTCTAAACATGCTTATAGTGACACCAGATCAAAAACACTCAGAGCAAGAACTGTAAAGACAAAAGAGGCTTCCCTGAGAAGAAGAGTTAATGACACCCTGCCAGGAGAGCAGCGTCGTGGCAGCCCCTCAGCTGGGCTTTGAGGACTCGACTGTCTGAAGGCAGAGCTGCCTGGTGCAAATTGCTGTAATTCCCCTGCAGTTAATGGGTTTCTGGCAATTACCACTGCTCTCAGCCTGCCCTGGAAAAGCACTGCAGCTCCAATACTGCTGCAGCCACGCTAAGCTGCCCTGGTGATGGTACCTCTCCTCCACCCTGGGTGTCTGTAGCTACAGCTTTCTTCGCAACAGCAGTGACACCTGGCAGCCCCTGCCAGCAGGGTGAGGTGGCACTGGTAGCAGGGAAGGGCTGAGCTTGTGGGGGGAGACCAAGATGATGATTGTATGTCGGTTTGAAGATGGATTTGGGCTCCAGGACCCCCTACCACCACCTCTCGTAGGCTACAGCTAATTGAGGATAGTGCTGTGATGGCACGTATGCCAATGCGGACACTCACACTGCTATAAACAGCGCTCTCCCCAGCTCTCCTGTTTCCCACCCAGGGGTGTCCATCCCTATCCTTTTCTGCGCCATGACATTATGGTGTTAGAGCAGAGCAATGCAAAGCCAAACCAGGAGAATGGATCTTGTGGGCAAAGCAGCTTTCTCATCTCTAAGCCTGTTAGATCAGGTGGGATGTGGCAGCACATGGGACCTCAGCTCAGGCAGTTTGTGGCTGTGCCAAACACCATCCATGCTGCTGTGACAGCTTTTCCCAGACCACAGGGATAAGAGAGCTAACATGTTGCTATTCTTTTTCTCAGGGAGGAGTGAAATGCTGAAAGATATGTAAATGGTCTAACGTCAGAAATACCTTATTCTAACCTGGGAAGAAACTGCATTCTCTACCCTGGGCATGTGGCTGCAGCAATCCCATAAATACAGAGTTCACCTTGTGAAGCTTGAGCTACAAATGAATTTTCAGCTTCTTTCATTTTCCTGAGGCTGCTATGTTCCATCCCAGGGAAGACTCCTGCCTACCAGTTCACTTTCTAGAGATGCTCATAACATTTTAGGTGAAGTGTACAAACACCATGATTATGAGATCTCATTCATTTGGAAAATCCCTCTCTTTGGTTCATAATGGTACCAAAATTCTGGATTTTGTAGCCCCAGCCCAGTTTAGTAGTCCTGGATGGATTGCCAGCTGCCCTTACAACAGGCAGAAGAACATGGAGAAAAGCCCAGAGTTAGATCTGTTCATGTCAATTAGATTTTTTAAATCTTTCTTTTCAGGAAGCACATAAACTGGTCTGGCCAGGGCCGAGGCTGAGATGCAGCATAAGGTAAATCAGGTTATCTACAGACAGCAACCTGGACAGCACACTGTTATTCCAGCTGTTGGGAGCACTTCAAAGAGAGCTCTTACTACTGATTCAGGTTTTAAGACATTGCGGAGCTGACTGCTCAATTATTACAAGTTATTATTTCTTTGAAAAATGTGTACAGCTTGTTTGCAGACCCAAAAATCTAAGAGAAAGCATAGAGAAGGCTTTACGTGGGTCTGAAAAGAACCATAAAAAGTGGGGGAGTTTGCATAGCCAAAAATACTGATTGATTCAAGCACAAAAAGTCTGTGTTGGTGACAGAAGAAAAATTGCTGCCCTGCAGCAAAGTAGGCATAGCTTTGTTTATGTTGGCTGGCAACATCTTGTACTCCTGGACTGCCTTTCTGGCTTTCTCAGGCTAATGCTTCTGAGATGGTTGGCCAAGTAGATAGTTGTGTTCATTGGCTGCATATTTACTAACAAGGTGTATTTGACAAAGTTACGACTGGCAGTGCCTTTGAACTGTGGTTCAGTGACTTTATCAGCTAAGTATGAATTTAGATATGTTATCACAAGCCTGTACTATCTTTAACCCAATTAATTACTAGAAAATGTGTTAAAATAATGAAATCTGATGAATTAAACAGGGAGAGTTTATGCTTACCTAGTTACTGAACTGCTTAATTCTAATAGGGATTTTATTACTTGTTTTGTTAAACAGAAATGTGCAAATGAAAATACTGGTGTTTGTAGCTGCCCAGACCCAGGCACAAGGAGCACTCCACTGGGAAGCAGTTCCTTTGATAAGCCACTTAAGACAAATACTGCATTTGATCTCATGAGGCAAAAACTCCTGCTGGCACGGTGTAGTCCAGGGAGATGGTAAAGAGGTTTCCCCATCACACTAGAATAGACATGAGCACAGAGGACACAGCTAATGCAAACCAGTCCACAAGCAGGACAGGAGTACAACTTGCTCTGTCGCTGTTGGCTTTTTTTGTCTCCTCTTCCACTGAGACCAACTCTTCCTTGAAAAAGGGCTAGTGAATTGGGCTAGGAGGGGTAGTGTCCAGTGCTGGGCAGTACAGCTCAGGCACCCACTCATGCCTGCGGGAAAATTGAAAAGTACTGGGTCAGGTGGATCCTGCTGCTGTATTTGGTCCTATGTGCATGTACAGTCCTGCTCTGCAAAGTGACTGTGAAACTGCCTGGATGACTTTTGGGTAAGTGCTTTATATGTAAATCAAATATTTCCTAATTACCTTTCCTGAAAACTCCAGCTAAGATCAGAGCAAGATGAATTCTTCTGCAAGATGAATTCTTTTTGACAAGTGAGGAAGGTGATGTAGGTCAGACTATGGCTTACGTCACATTTTGGTAGTTCTGATTTTCTCCCCAAGACTTTCAGAGGAGTCATTGACTAAGGCTGTAGCCAGTCCCGGTGATGATGCAGCAGAAGGGACCGGTTTGGCTGCCAGCTCCCGACTCAGTGAGCTTTGCAGTGCTGGCAGGAACAAAAAGCAGTAAAAACTTGCCTGTCACTGAAGTCAGCAGCTCTCACAATGAATGCAAACAGGGGGCAAATCTGCTGAGTAAGAAGATGCCTTCCTACGTGGTATCTTTAGAAACTAGAACTCTAAACAGACAAAAAAAGGCTTAGAAATCAGTGGCTGCAAGCATGGAGTAAAATCAGAAAGCTTAAACGATAGCAGCAGCATTTGATGGTATCTCTCCATACACATTATCCAGAGGGTGGTGAAGCATGATTCTCAAGCCATACGTTTGCAGTTTAGGTTGCATTTTGACAAGCTAGTTTGGACTTGAGGCAGAGGTAAACTTCAGGCTGTTTTTTGAGGAGGCAAGTAAAGTACAGCTCATCCTCGGCAGCAGAGCGCTGTCCTGCATGGCCATCTGGAGTTGCTTTTATCGGGGCTGTAGGAACGAGTTAGTGAGAACCACTAACATAATCGGCTTTTCATTTCTTACGGACGCCCATCCTCACATTCGAACGTTTGCCTGCGCGTGTGGGGAAAGCCAGTTTCACCCGGGAGTGAGGGCGCTCCGGCGCACCTGGACATCGCTGCACCCGCACCGGGCACTGCGGGGTCTAGTGCGCGGGGAGGCACCGGTTCGGTGCTCGGGGTGGGCAGCCTTGGTTTTGGCACGGCCGGGTCTGGCCAAGAGCACGTGTTGCCGATGCTCGGGGAAAGCACGGCCAGCAAACAGCTCCTGCCCGGCTGGAGGGGCTCAGCGCCGGGGAGCTGCCGTCGGGTCCCGGTGCTGCCCGGGAGAAGCCACATCCCCGGGACCGTGCTCGGCCCAGACGGCGCCAGCTCCCCCAGCCCCTCGAGCTCAGGGCCGGCCGGTCCCGCCGCCCCCCGCTCCGGGGCATTGTCCGCCGCGACCCCCCGCCCCGCGGCCCGCCCCGTCCACCGCTGTCCCTCCCTCCCTCCTCCGCCCGGCCCTGCCCCTCGCCCCTCTCATCCCCAAAGGCCAATGGAGACGGGATGCGGGGAGTAGGGCCGGGACGGGCGCGCCGCGGCCGCTCCGTCCGTGCGCAGTCTCCTCCCCTCGGGCGCTGACCGGTGTGTGTGGGGCGGCCGGCGGGGCATGTCCGCCGCGTCCCGCTGAATGGCGCCGCTCCGCCGCCGGCTGCTGCTGCTGCCGCTGCTGCTGCTGCCGCTGCCAGGTGAGCCCGGCCGGCCCATTGTCCGACCGAGCCCCGGGGCCGCCGCACGTGGCTTTATTTGTCCGGCGGGACCGGCCGGGGAGGGAGCGGGAACCGGGACCCGCGGGGGAGGGAGCGGGAACCGGCACCGCGCTTTGTTCGCGCCGCGCAGACGGGGCGGGAGGAGCGCCCGGGGGGACCCTCCGCGCTCCGGCGAGGGGCTTTCGCTGACGATTCCTTGTAAAATCAGCCTTTTTACGACGCGCCCCGCTCCTGCTCCCTTGGCAGCCTTGTAAAATCAGCGAGCGGCCGCACCTGCCCGGCCGCCCCGCCGCTGCGGGTCCCCGCGGGGGCATCGCCCGGGCCGCGGCGGTGCTGAGGGCGCTGGTTCTCCTGGGCACAGCGCGTTTGAAAACGAGCGGGCAAACGCCGGGGCGTTTTACAGCCCGATGGCTCCGCGCCGCTTGGAGTCAGCACCAAGTTTGCCGGGAGTCTGGAGCTCGGAGCGTGTGATAGCGATAGCTTTGCCTCGTGCTGCGGGGATGACTCGCAGCGCGCTTGGTAACTTGCACGTCTCTGCTTACACGTCTGTCCTTAAAGGCAAAATTTTTTTTTTTTTTCCTCTCTCTCAGGAGTGTGGTGCTTTAGTGAACTGTTTTTTGTGAAAGAGCCTCAGGACGTTACTGTCTCAAGGAAGGATCCGGTGGTTTTAGACTGCCAAGCCCGTGGTGAAGCTCCTATAACTATTACATGGCTGAAAAATGGAGGCAAAGTATCTGAAAATGAACGGATCTACACTTTATCCAATGGCTCGTTGTATATCAGTGAGGTGGAAGGAAAAAAAGGAGAGCTGTCTGATGAAGGATTTTACCAGTGTTTAGCTCTGAACAAATATGGGGCCATTCTCAGTCAAAAAAGTCACCTCACTCTAGCAAGTAAGTCCCAACTCTTGTTTATTAACCTGCTCGTGAGTTTGTGACGGCAGTTCCCTGAACAGCACACAACCACCTATCCTTTTGATTATGTACCTGAAAAGTTAAAGTATAAAAGTACAGAGCAATTCTGTAGAACCTTTGTTTCTTTTTCAATGTTTAAAGAGTATGAGAAAAACTTACAGTGGTCTCTGATGTGGCAGGAGAGGCTCTGCCACCTGTGAGACCTCTTGAGCCGTGGTGCCTTGTGTGGGTGGCTCATGGGTGTCACCAGTCTCGGGAGCAGGTGGTGATGCAGAATTATGCTGACAACGGCCTACAGAAGTCATGGGTCTTGTTTCTCAAGTGCTGTTCTGGCAGCCTTACAAGGGTTATCCACAAATCTGATTAATAAAAAAATCAAAAAAATTCCTTGTTCAGTATCTTGATGTGTTGTGCCATCTCGGGGCAGGGCAAAATGATTAATATAGATGTCTATCTTTGGGAGAGGAAAGAGAGGACAGGTTTTCTGGGCAACTGTGAGGCTTATATTACTAAGTCCTTGCTTTTCTGGCACGTGTGTTCAGCCAAGCAGATGTGGGTGCTGTCCGTTTTGGACCTGTTACGTGGTTCCACTAGGAAGGGAAAGTCACGTTTCTAGGGTGACTCCCTACTGCTGGATGAATGGTGAAGGAAATAGTTGTGTCTAAGTGCCTTTATGGCTTTAACAGTCTGACCTCGGGTGTTTGTTGCCCTCTGTTTTCCTGCCATCTTTACACATATTGAGCAAGAGATGTGTGTTAGGAACTGAATCCTGTGCCTCTTTCCATGGCAGTGCAGAGCCTTGCCACTAGACTGCTTCTACAACACTATCACCTTTTGCTTCCCAAAAGTACATGGGAATGTACTTTTCAAAGAAAAGTAAATTTTCTCAAAGTAAAGAAAACTTCCATTTCAAAGAAAGTTTAACACAGAGTGTACACAGTTTATGTAGTCTTCTCATGTTCCCTCTATAATAGGACTTAACTGATGAACTTAATCTAATAGGAAAAGACTTCCTTTGACCTCTTCGACCCTGTTCTTAGTAGCAAGTTGCACAAAACTGTGGTGCTGGTACTTTTGTGGAAACTTCACGTTAGTTGTAAGTTGTAGCTTTTCCTAAATTCAACCTGTAACTAGTTAATACAATCAGCTTACTTTAAAAAATGTGTGAATATTGACATTTCTTAATTTTTTCTGTGTGCTTCTGAACTGATTGTAAAAACTGTCCATAAGATACCCCGGGAAGGTGTAAAAAACCTTGTTCAGTGAGCCAGAACATTGGGCCATTCAAAACCAGCCTGGAAGCAGGTGGCTCCAAGTAAGTGATGGGTTTTCACATGCTCTAAGAACGTGAAACTTTGAACTCTTGATTTCAAAAACCTGCCTACTTATTTCATTGTATCATGGCATCTCACTCATGTACAGGATTGACAGACCAAGCAATATGGTGAAATATGTATTAATATTTTTGACATTTAAATTCACATCACTATGTTTCAGAGTGTCAGCACCAATAACTGGACTGAAGAAAACCCTTCTTAAGAGGATAGGATTTTTTTTTTGTTGTTAACCAACATAAAGCTAAGCAGTGGCTGATAGATTCTGTGTGTAGGACTGGAAAATTCAGGGCCACTTTAAATCAGAGACATTGCAGGATGAGCTCTATAAGAGAACTTCTGGGATAGTACAGAGCACTATGTAGTTCAGCACAGACTACTGAACTTTTGTAAGTGTTTGTTTTTCGGGTGTGCGTTATTTCACCAGGAAGATAGTTTGATTTTGTTTTGTTAATTTTCTCTTGTGAACCAATAGATTGCATGCTGTGGAGTGAGACTCTTGTTTTGCAGCCCTTTTTTTTTCCCTCCTCTGCTCCTCTGTAGGCCTGTGACAAAAGGCTTCTTTTTCTTCTTTGAATACTTGAAAGGTTTTCTATGGCTGTTGGAGAAAACTGGAAGAGATAGCGGATCCATAATGATCACAGTAGGTGTTGTTGACTTAGTGATTAAGTGGTTAACTAGTGGTCAAACATGAAGTTATCCTATGCAGCAGTCTCTTCTCTTTAGTCAAGCACCAATCTGACCGGTTTCAGACTGTCATCTTTACTGTAAAGCTGTGAAATTAGGCAGTAATTTGTATTGTTATAATTTGGAACCCATAACACACATGCAAAATTAGTTTTCTCTCTCATTTTCACAGTGTTTCTGCCTGCTATCATGAGTTGACAGAACTTTGCAGACATTTTAAGTGGAATAAATGAAAGCCTTGTGGGATTTTGTAGCCTTATAATTTTGTTTAGAAGCAGTTGCTGCAAAGGCAAATTACCTTGTGGTCAGGGTACAGAAGGAACTACACATATTAAACAGGTAGAGAATAGGCATTAAATGGGCATTCTTTCTTTGGAGGAAAAAAGCAAATGCTCTCTTCAGTTACTGGTAGCAGCAGGGTGCGAGGATGTTCTTTTACTTTGCCTGGTCAGAGGTTTTGCCAATAAGCTTATCTTTTGCTTCAGAATTGTAATGTTTAGTGTTGCATTTGGAAATCAAAAAGTTTAATCTGTCGAAGAGTTTAAGATCTGAACACACAAGGAGATCAGGTCTTGGTTTCTAAAGTTAGAAACTGGAAGCTGAAGGTTGCACTCTTGGCAAGAATCCCATTATTCATGTGCAAATTAAGAATTCACAGGGTTAAAAGGTTAGAAACTGGCCAGGATGAGGTTTACCCTTGTGATAAAGAGCAGATGACCCTCATTCATTGGCCAAAGCTTTCATGTAGCTCCTCTGCAAAGTTAGTGATTGCCATGAATTGTTCTTGAGGAATGCAGAAATTCAAATGTGAGCAGGCCTTTCCTTAAGTGTCACTATGGAACCTTATCTCCCGAGCACATCAGAGTAGGTCTGCAGGGACAGGGTTCCTCCCCAGAGGCCCCAAGGCTTTGCTTTCCTGTTGTTCATCCATGCACAAAAGAATTTGACTAATTTAGGGCTTTTTTTTTTTTTTTTTGGTGAGATCCCCCTACTCTTTAAAAGGAAACTTTGGTGCTGAGGTAGTGCTTAGGTAAAACTAAATATTAGTTTGAGTACATGCTTGTAGTTGCTTCCAAAAGCAGGCTAATTGATGTGGGGGGAAAGGAGGAGGAGGTCCTGTGTGCTTCTTTGTGAGGCTACATGTGGGGGTAAAGTGATAATAGTTAAGAATATGACTTACTCAGAATTCAACTTACTGCCGCCACTGCTACTGGAGAGGTCTCTTTTAATGGAATATAAAAGGAATGTGGAGTGTGGAGAAAGTCCATTTGGTATGACGTTGAATCAGCCAAAAGAAAACAAGTTGAGATTTTTGTATTCCTGCATTTTTAAATTGTGACCATTTAACCACAGTTAACGAAGATTCTTTCTAAAAATAAAACTTATACCTCCAATAAGATAGTATTAAGGAAAAATGGAGAAGGTGGATCATGTTCTGAAGCCAGTAATTCAGCGTAGTGATTGGACAGGATGCTCATTGTTTATTTCCTTTTCACAAAAAGTGGAAATGGAAGTCTTAAGATGGTTGGATGGTATATAAACAACATTCCTAGATAACTCTTTCTCCTCTTGTGACTTGGCTGAATTGACTTTAATGTTTGTGAATTACAAGAAATATACAGGTTTCTACATTTCATAAGAGTGAAAGGTTATGCAAGCAGAAGGTTTTTGGGAACATGCTCCTGGAGGAAACTGTGTGTGCTCACTGCACTGCAGTTTGTGAAACACTGGGCCCTTTACATCTTGCAGGCTATACTTTGGGGAAAACTCATAATTTTGCTTACCTGCTGTACCAGTGATGTGACTTCTGGTCCCACCATCCTGCCAGTAATTGGCCATATTTATGTTTTCATAGCCTAATAACATCTTTTGCTCTGCTTTTAAATATTTCCACTGAAGAGTGCATCCAATTGAGCCTTATTCTGTGCTGTGACAATCATGTTTTCTTAGCAGTTCCAGCTGTTTGTTCCCACTTGTGCATTCTGCTGTTCCTTGTGTGGGCACAGCTGCATGTGTGGCTAACTGAACAGGGAACTGAGCTGGGTTAAAATAATAGAATTAAACCAAAAGATGGTGTTTAACCCAAGTGAGTTCCCTGATACGGTTTGTCTTGGAGCCACTCCCAGTGATTGCACTGATGTAACTGAGAGGACTGATGTGGAGGTGGGAAGGCTTGTTTGGGACAGGAGAAGGCTGCTGAAATGTCAGTACATTTAAATTCCAGTATTTCAGGCAGAATGATGAGGCTCAGTGTCTTGGTTAGCAATCTCAGTTGGTAACAGTGAAGAAGACCAGTAAGATTTTTGTTCTTTAACTGAAATATCCTGAAGAAATAAGAAAACTGGGGAATATTTTCCTTCTTAACTATTCTCATTGTAGGATTTTCCTCTAGAACTCCTCCCCGAAGCCTTACAGCACTTTTACAGAAGACATTGTCAGCATCCTTTTAAGATATAACCACTAGTTCCTTCTTTTTTTTTTATACTTTCAGCAGTGACTGGTCTGCACTTGTAAGAGCTCTTCCACAGACTAAGGGATGGGCTTTTATATTGTTACCAGGATAAAAAAATGTATACAACTTTGTTTAGTGCACACAGTGTTTGTTTCCACTGCCACCTTACTTGAGAAGTGAGCTTTTTATGGGTTTCCTCAACACCCCATTTTCAAATTTGTGTCAAGCATAACGCCAAACTGAGGTGTTCCATGCCCTTGCTTTTCTTCCTAGCTAGTAAGACCAAAGCTGTTGGGATTTTTACAAGTTTTTATCACTATAACTTCAGAATGTATAAAGTTTTTACAAGCTTCTTTTTAAAAAGAATGCCCAGTCTTTTTGGCAGTGTACTCTGTGGCTAATAAAACCTTCACCTACATGAGAAATGTTGAAGGAAAGCATGGTACCGTGCTAGATGTTGTTCAGAGCTGTGACGATGAGCACTCTTCTTACCTGGTGCAGGTTCTGTGTGTGATGTGTGCACTAACCTGTGGAGATTTCTTTTCTACTTGCAAAGCAATGCATGGCAGCAAAAGATGCTGCTCTCTTCCTGCAGTGTGGTGCTCCCCCCCACTGCTCCCTTTCTTCCCCCTCCCTCTTTCTCTGCATTTCTTGGTGTAGAAATTGCTGAAAGGGCATTCAATAAGGCCCCCTTTTGTCAGCCAGCTCTGATTATCCTAAAGAAAAGGATCTCACTCTGAGCAGTTGTTTGCCTAGAGACTTGTTGTCACGTCTTCACAATTTAACAGCTGTGGCTATTGATGGTGTGCAGAACAATTTAAGACAATGACAAAAGAGAATCTTGGAGGAAGAATTTAAAAGTTACTAAGCTTTTTCCTACAGAAATATGGTCACGTCCATTGTTGGACAATTTGTGCTTAGTTTTTGTTTGTTTTTCTCAAGATTTTGTATTTTTCCCACATTTTATCTCCAAAATTGTGGACATAATCTTTTGTTTAGTTTTGCATTGTTTTGGTTTTTTGGTTTTTTTTTTGTTTTGTGTCATCAATAGGCCCAGCTGTTAAATTGGGATTGATTACTTCCAGTCTTTATAACTGGTAATCACCACCTAAGTGAAAAAGTAATCAACAATGTCAGGACTCCACATTTTGTTGAGTAAGTGTGGTTTGTATGGTCAACATTAGTTACTAGGGTCAACCTCTAGGTAGCTTTTAAGCAGCAGCATTTTAAGCAGTGTCTACATTTTAAAGTTGATTGTCTCAGCAATTGAGTTAGAGGTGGGAAAAAAATACTGCGCTGGATGATTTGTGCTGGGAGTTAGAAATCGATCTGGCAGAGTTCCAAAACCTACATCTGTAGTGGAAACAATTTTTGGTTGTATGGATTAAACAGTTACTTTGTAAAGATGTAAACAGCAGACTTAGGAAGGAGATAGTTGTGGAACCACCTGAGTGTGGATAGTTTGTCTGTGATTTACTGTATGGAATTATTATAACCTCTTTTGCTTTTTTCTGTATGTAAAAAATTTGGAGAGAGATGGCCTTCTAATTTATTAGAAGAAAATATAAATAAGCATTACTATACAGATTTTTTTTTTTGTGTCTGCTGCTTTTACTTTGTTTCATAACTCTCAGTAATAATTCTGTGGGGTTTTTCTTTTTTTTTCAATGAAATCAAATTCGATCTTCTGAGATGAGGGGAAGTGTTTTTGGTTTCAACAACATGAATGCTCACAAGGGAAAAATAAGTGAGTGGCATCTGGATAATACAGTTGGCATCTCCAGGCACTGTTCAGAGTGCTTGTTTCTCAAGTGCCCATCTCTTGCACTTCTGGTAGGGGGTTTCTGACACACCAGTGCATCTGCAGCTTAGGGGAATAGTATCCTTCCCCCCAGAGGCACACAGGTCTGCTGTGTGCTCCTGAAGTTCACTTAGATTCTTATTATGATAACCAAAAGTGACAGAATGTGCAATCTCTGTGTTTTATGGGGTAAAGATTTCAGGGTTCCTGAGTCTTGCTGTGCCACTATTGCAGTAAACAACTTTTAGAACTCCCACTGTGGTCAGGGTGTTTTCTGACTTTGGCTGATGAGAAAGCTGTAAATTTTGCAATAATTAAGCCTGAGGAAGTTATGTTTGCTTCTAGCCTGAACATTGTAGCCATTGTGATAGTATTCAGTGACTACCCTCTTATTTGCTGGATATCAGAGCAGTAAAATGCGATGTGAGAAATGAAATACTGAAAATGAACCTATTATAAAACGCATAGGAATGCTGACAACAAGCTTTATATGTGGAGCTTTTATCAGAATTTAATCATTTGAGGCAAAAGTTGTAATGCACCAAGATATTGCTTCACCAACTCTGGCAGGGTTAATGGGGACTAAGCTACCGGGGAGGAAGTCAGCAAAGAGTGCAGTTATTTAACCTTCTGTAATTGTGGTTCTTGCATTTATACCTGTATAAACTGATTTCCTCCTCTGACTAAAGTGGTGAGAATACACTTATTCCCATAAACTATTTGAAAATGATCTTATGATGTTGTTTCTGCATGTAGGCAAAGTTTTGAGGAAAGGAATGACTCCTGGAATACAAACCAGACAATAGTGATCAACGCTTTTCCTCTCAGGACATTACAGTTACATTTTGATTTCTATTTTACCAATTTTTTTCAATGGTAAAATACCACCGAGTAAATTCCACCTCCAGCCTTTTGCAAGTTTGAAAGCAGTGTCTGGCATCAGAGCCCTGGTGAAGTTCTCCTGGACAGCAAGGTCTAGGATGGTTGTTGTTTTAGAATGGTGACAGCAATGTATTGTGAAAAGCATGACTCTAACTGCAGAGAGGGTCTTTGATATATTTTCCCATCTACAGAATCTTAGGAAGAAAACTTCCTACATACTGACTGATGTCAAGGGACTGGTGGTGGGATGGGTTTTGTCTCAGAACATTGCAATTCGCTATATCTGTGTTCAGGTGTGGAACACCTTTGCCAAGCCCATGTTTTAAGCAGGTGCTGGAATGGGCAACAGATTCCATTTGTGCAAGTTTTTCTGAATTGCAGCTTTAGGTGGGACAAATACCATGTTTTAGAAAGGAGAAAAGAGTTTTTGTTTAGCTGCAGGCTACTCTGAGTGATACACTGACGGCAAAACAGCAAAACTTATCTCATCCTATTCCCCTACCCTCAGAACATGCTAAAATTATGATTTTGAATGTAATAATAGCAGTAATTTACCTTGTTGTAGAAGGACGTGTAATGGAAATTTGCTCTTTAGCTCTGAGGCACAGTAGTTTAATTTTGAAATCATTTGCTTATGAGAGAGAGCTTTAAAAGAAATAATTACCTGATTGACCAGGCATAAGAGGTACGTGAAAGTCATTACAAGCATTAAACATGTCATCTGGTGTTCTTTTAATACATAGCTGGGGGCAGTTAAACTAAGTCTTTACAGGTTGTGGTGTGTTTCTTGTATATAGTTATGGATGAATGTTGGAAAATGGAGGGGATTCTGTGAGCAGAAGCAACTCTGTATCTTCAGATTGGATTTTTAGTGTCTTCAGATAATAATTCTGGTTGCATTGATTGGTTACATTGTTTGTTCTTATTTAAGTAGATCAGAATTTCTGGTGTAAAATCTTAATGTTTTTCGGGTTTTTTTGCCTCTTCTTTGAGCCATTTCAGATTAAAGACAAAAGAAGATAAAATAAGTTTAGAAGAACAACTTACACCTCAGCCTTTGCAGCATGAGCTTCTCCTGTGAAGCAGCAGTGTTCCATCTTCTCCCTCTAAAATTGTAACAATCCTCTATCAGCATGTTTTACAAAGTGGGTTGGTCAGTTCTTTTAAGCTGTATTGAGAGTAATTCACTTTCTGTACACCTTAAAATGGAGAGGAAAACGTATCAAATAGAAGAGCTTTTCATTTATTTGCTCGTCCGTTCTAACATTCAAAATTCTCTCATCTTTGTCCTCTCCCATGTTCCCACTCTTTTCTCTTTCACACCAGGTGCAGGCTGGTTTTGCTGTATTTAGTTAGTTTTTTCCTTTTCTCTTACAAATTGTCACATATGTGCTATATCATTGCTTTGGGTCTGAAAACTACTGCTGGTGACCTCTCCTTTCTTATTCCTTACTGATGACTGGAAGGAGGTGCTGTTTTCCAGTGGAGCTTATTTTCACAGCTGTGGCAGAGGAGGGAAGTGTCATAAGATACTTTAAGGTCAGTTCTGACCCCAAATTTAGATGAGGTAAAAATGATTCGACCTGAAGTATAATATCTTGTCTCAGGTGGTCTGTCTGTCACTTAAAATCGGATAATAATTATGGTTAAGAAAAAGCTATTTTGATAGCCATCACAATAACGTACAGTAAAAACAGCTCAGTGTTACACAGTGTTGTTTTTTGGTTTACAACCTGTTACAACTGGAAGTTATCAAATAAGCCGTTATCTTCCAAAGAAACTTTTAAAATGAATCTTTAGCCTTTGAACATGCAGAAGAATTTTAAATGCTTACTCCTGCTTCTACAATCTTCAACATATTAATAAATTGTTTAGATGACTTATCAGCAAATTAACTAGTGTAAATTATTAAATTACCATTTCACTCTCCACATCAAGATCTCTAGTAAACCTCTAATAACTGTAACATGTGCCTGAGGCAGAGCTGTGCATTATGCATGTTCTTTGTAACGAGAATTCGTTGACTTTATGAAGCCATTGACAGACATTTATCATTTTGTTCATTAAACTTGTCTGTGACATCCGGTAAATTGATGTTAACTGGAAATATTCTCTGGGAGTTCTGGCACTACTCTGTCGTTTTGCCTGAGGAGAGAAACTTTGTACATTAGTGTGTGCCAAATTACAAGGGCGAAACTTCTTCCCCCACCTCCTCTCCGAAAGCCTAAGTGAGCACATGACCAGCTCTTTTTTTTTTCCCCCTCTTGCTTGTAATGCTTATTTATGCAAACAGCCCTGTGGCCCACAGTTTGCAAGCAGATTTATCATTGATCTTCAATAGAGGTTGAAAGTGGATACTGCTTTTATTAGTTCAGCCTGTCTGTGCCAGAAAGGCAGCTCAATTTTATCCCACAGTGTACAAGAAATTAACTGTGGAATTCTTGGTAGCACTGATGGGAGTTTTGTGACATCCCCAGCACGTGGCAGTTAGTCCTGTTTTTAATGGTCATAATCTTTACCTGATGTTGCTTATTGGTGATTCTCACAGAGTGTATGGTGAGTGACCAAATGCATTGCTGAAAGCCTTTATAATACACATTGTAGGGCAGTGCCTTGTTTGGTCTTTTAAAATTACTGTGTTTGGAATGAACAATATTTCATTCATTCTGCTCTTGAGCACTGTGCTCTTTTCCCAGTGTGGAAAAAGATATGCACTTTTAACACCTGCCAGTGTTTGATTTCTGTGGATTGCTATCTCTCACAGTGTTAGAGGTTGATAATAGGCTATCTGCCCACCTGCTAGTGTTTCTGTTGTGCTACCTGAATCTAGCAGTATCAGGGATATTTCTAAATGGACTTCACAAACTGTGGTATAATTTGACTAAAATATTTATTAATGGACCTAAGGTAATACTCAGATTGTAAAACCTTCAAAAAATTGAATATCCAAAAATATATTACATAAAATTTTTGTCTTTTGAGGGTAAGAGTAGAGCAGTTGGCTCTTTAAAATATATTGTGTCTCACTACATAATAGTTCACTGGATTAAATGAATTTATTGATTTCTGCTTCTTTACTGACACACATTTATGAGCAGTTTCTTTGGCACCATGGCCACGTGTCAAAGGTCATAACTTTCCTTCACTGTGGAAGAATAAAAGCTTTCAGATGGTGAATCCCTGAAATCTAAACAGGGCTTTATCCCCCCTTCCCCCCTCAATATAATTACTGGGTTTGCATAGATTTAAGATAAATAAACCAAAATAATAAAAACTATGCATGCTAAAGGAACCCCTGTATTATCTATCATAAAATAGCTGCAGGAAACCCTCTGGATAGAATGCAACATATCTAACCTGCTAATAGGTGTCATCATGGAGCACATGGTAGTATACTAGACTCCTTTATGGTCAGAGACTTTATTGAAAATTGTCAGTTTTAAGAACAGAATAAACATTTTCACGAAGAATTTTATTAGACTTCAGTTTAGAAACAGTATTTCTTTTCTTTTAGAGCCACATACGCTTTGAGCACCAGAGGTGATTCTGGAAGTAGATCGTTCTGAGAGAATGAAGCACATTCCAAATCTCTGCTTTGTGTTTAGATGAATGTTTATAATGTTGATATTTTCTTTAATGCTCTTCATTAGTAGTAAGTAGCCTGTGGGATTTTTGTGGTGTACTAGATATGAAAGTCCACTGATGACATAAACATGAAGCTATTAAAAAAGAAACTGCAGTGAAACATAAAGAAGTTTAATGAGTCCGCTAGTTTGCTAGAGCTGGCTCAAGGTAAGTAGGCAGTAGTGTGGATTTGGGACTTTCTGGGAAGAGCCACTAACTGGTAGATTAGCTCTGACCATCTCAAGAAATAGCAGTGTGAAGGTAACCTCAGTGAGGTGATATTTTGATTTAAAATAATCAGAATGTTTGTGTTAGGTGAGGTGATACAGATTTGAATCATTAGCATGGCCTGGCTGTAGTCCTCTTCCCAAGGCTGTTTCTGAAGGAATAGCAGAGCCCACAGTTGTGTCAATGGGAAAAACACCTGCCCCAAGAAAGAGAATTGGCTGCCAGACTTTATTTTTGCATAGTAGAGATGAAGTTTGTTGATGCTTTTAGTCATGATTCTTGCCAAAAAAAATACCAGTGCTAGACTTTTCTTCCGCCTTTTTTTTTGGGAAGGGGGTGTGTGGTGTGTGTGCAAATGATGATTCTATTCTAAGGGGGCTGGTGGCATTCTCCTCTTAAATATTTATATTGCAGAACTGTAGTTGTTAAGTTTCTGACATATTAACATTTTGGGTAGAAATTTGTCATGTCGGTATCCATCTCTTTGCTTTTAAAAGTTTTTAATACAAAATAATTTGTCAGGACTGTTTATCCTAAACTAATTTGTTCCCTAGAACAAATCTAAGATGAAACTGTGTTCTCTGTATTTTTGTTTTTCACCAGGACAGCATGGGAATGTCTACTTAGGGAACAGAGACATAGGATTTGTTGGGGAAGTGGTCTTCGTGTCTGGCAGTAGCTTTTGTTGTTGCTATGACTATAATTGGTTGTCCTGTAAGTTCTGAGGAAAAATCTCAAACTTCTTTTCTTTTTGGACATATGTTCAGCATGGCCTCGCTCAGCTTGAGTTTCTGGAGACACAGAAGGTGCTGTTTGTGCTTGGGAACACTGAGCTGAGCTTTCCCTCTACGCAGTCCTAGACAGATGTAGACTTTTTTTTTTCCTGTTCTGCATTAATGAGGAGCTGAAGTGTGATCTAACACTGCCCGGAGAAACCAGCTGGCATGGAAAGCTGGAAACAATGGTCTAATTACCTGGAGAGGAAGTTTGGGAGGGGAAGAGGCTGAGGTGGAGGTGTGAGTGGTCTCATGTGTCTGGAGGTCAGGGCGGGTACGGGAAGCGCATTGGTGGGAAGGGGTTGGTGCTCAGGAAAATCTTGTGGAGAGAGGCCTGGGATTGGTTTCGTTTGGAGATTGCCATGGGTACAAGTTGGGAGTAGGAGAGGACTAAAGGTCTGGCAAAGACTGACTTAAGAGAGTGTGCCCATCAGAGCAGCTGATCTTGCAGGACATGGAAGGATGAGCCAGGAGACCTAGACTTCCCTTGGGAACTTCAGGAAGACAAAGAATACCCTCCTAGTCAGGGGAGCTTTAGAGTATTAAAAGTACATTGCTGCTTCAGCCAAACTTCTCCAATATGTGACACGAGTCTGCCTGTCCCAGCTTTTCATAGGGAGTCTGTGATTATGGGTTTCTTATGGTCTCAGTGTTTGATAGGAGGTTCTGAGGTTTGATCAGCTAGAGCTGCAACAAGCTGCAGTCATCCATGATTGCAACACGTGGAGTGCTGTGAAGAAGGATCAGTGTCCTGGACACATAAATTTAGTGAATATTTCAGTCCACCATCCAACTGTTTGTCCACACCCAACAGAAAAATTAAAATGGTAATAGAATGTAATCTTAAGGTGTTGTTTGAAAGTAGGTGCATTAACACTTGTGAAGAACTGTAGTGCAGAGTCCTGCAGAAGAGGTCATAGGGAAGTTGGTAACTCTGTTTTCAGAGCAGTGCTCAGCAGAGTGTAATAAACAAGGAATGAGGCCACACACTGAAGAGAGAGGAGAAAACAAAATATTGAATAGATGCTCATTATGTGAGCACCATTCATTTGGTGCTGTGAATAGTGGGGGAAGTGTGATTGTGCAGTTGTATTGTTTCCTAAAGCATGTGTATAAACAGTGCAAATCAGTTACATAAACAGCTTCGTTTCTTCAGTTTCCCAGCTTCTGAGCATTTGGGTTTGGAAATTTTCATACTCTGTGTGTATACACCTGTAAGAGACACATAACTTCCCCACTAACGCAGCATTCAGTATTAGGGGTTAGCTTCATTTATCGAAGGACGTATGTAACACAAAGAACCCTGCAGTAAATATGCTTGAAAGTATTAGAGTTTTATATGGGCAAGGAGTCATGAAAAAAGACTTGTTAACAGAGGGCCTTGTGGCAACTTCGAAGTCAAGTAAGTTTATCAGAACTTTTAGATTCAACCAAACATGGGCTGGTGTCTAAGCATGTATTTAGCAATACTTTTAACTTGATAATAAAAGTTCTCAGGTAATATTCTTTTTATATATACACACATATGCTTATCTATACACCCTCTGGTGTGAGTGCGAACTTTATTCTCTCTGCGACCTGACTGAGATGAAATTGGGTTTATTGCTGGTGTACAGGAGAAGGTTTTTGAGGTGCCATGCAGGACTGTGGGCTCCAGTACTGTGGAGGTGTTAGCAACGGTGGGTTTCACCTCCTCCTTCATCTGGTCTGCCTGTTCTCTCAAGTATTTACTCTAGCACATAGCCTAGAGTTCCACCTAGTTGTTGGGCTACAGGTCTTAACTTTGAGCCATAGGGGCAGCTTTTTGGAAATACAGCCCCACAGTCATTACTAGAGAAAAGCCCCGATATTTTTTTTTCTC
>VZRE01005474.1:86532-103364 GCA_013396775.1 Cephalopterus ornatus | reverse complement strand
GCACATTTATGTAAAGAATCTCAAAGGCAGCGAAATATTCAAGACCTTGTGCCTTCAGTGCAGTGTGTGCACCTGGATCCTCTTGGGGATCTGGACCTTTGGGTGCTGGAACCTTCTTTCTCTGAGGATGTTTTTCACAGGCATGTTTGGAAGGTGGAATTACGAGAAAGGGTAAAGCATTATTTGTATTTATTTCAATTGTCCCCTTCATTGCTATTTAGTTGCTGCCGTGTTCACCGTTGTCTCTGGTTTATCTAAATAATGTTTGCCTGGCCTTTCACAAACTTGTGATGAGGAAAGATGGTGACCACCTGAAACAATAATATCTGTGGCAGAATAGCCTGAGAACTTTAAATAACCAAAGGGGACCGTTTCCAAGGCAGCTCAGTGACCTTTGGATCCCAGAAGCAGACTATTCATAGAGGCAAAGCCTTTGTCCTGCTTTGACCAGTGGTCAGTGAACTCTGGCAGGCCCCTCGGCTCACCATCTTGGCCCTAGACTAGCAGCTGGTGATTGATTCATTTAACTGTCCAGATTCACATTCTTCTGTCAAGGACTTGTCAAGGAAGAAAAAGGTTCTATGGAGGGCTATTCATTTTACTAAAAGGAAGGGGATGTATTATATGATTGAGTGGATTACTTTTGGGTCAGAAGAGTTCCTGCATTGCTCTGTTTTAATTCGGCCTTCAATCAGAGAGAGATTTAGTTTATCAGTGTGGTGTGGTGCTGATGTAGAGGGACAGATGATTTCAATTCCATCAGTGCATTAGGGTTGTTTGGTTTGGTTTGGTTTTTGTTGCCCCCGCACCATGATTTGTCCACCCCACTATTTTTCTGCCAACAAATCCTGATTTTTGTGATTAGTGATATGAGAGTTAAGAATATTAATTTCTGTTAATCTCACTTTTTGTTTTAATGTGTGTGTTATATGAGTATTAATGCTCCTGCTACCTCTCATGTATGGTTTTAAGCAATTCAGGAAAGCACCGAGTACGTGAAAGATTAGTGTGTTACCTCTGTTTTATATGAAGAGAAAACTGAGAAGAGAATAAATTCTACAGGATCGAACTAATAAATTACTTTCCTCCAGACATCACGGGCATCTGTAAATCTGAGGGTAGAACCTGGTATTTTCTCTCTAGCCCCTGGTTTTGCCTGATGAACAATAGTTTGTTGTACAAACCCAGAATTTTCTAAATGCTCAGGAGAGCTATCTGTCTGCTTTTGGCTGCTGGCTTAGAATCCCTTTTTTGAAAAAAGCAATAAAAGTGTTTCCATGCTTTATTAAACTTAAGTCATGTCTTCGATTTTATAATTAACGCATCAAAAAACCAACTCTGAGTTGTATTAGGGAGACGTGTTTCAGCTTCCTCGTGTTGCCAGTCTCCTCTGTCCATCTGCCCTCCAGCTGGGTTGTGTTTCCTCAGCATTAGGATTTTCTTGCTGGTCCTCTTCATGAAGTACCGAGAAAAGTATGTTGTTGCTTAGCTCCTTCCACTGGAAATAACAGGCATTAAAGAGCAGATCCCGCCAGTTAACCTCCTGCCTCTGTTTGAATGAACATGATGAGCTGCAGCAGATGAAATACGACCTTCAAGTTTCTTTACCCCACTCTCATAAGCTATGTATTGTTTTGATTTGGCTTATTGGACACATTATGAGGGATTTCTGATTGGCTTCAGGCCAGGGTGTTATACTTGTACTGATGGAAGTTCAAGTGCGTAATTTAGAAGAAAATACAGTGAGGCTTGATCTGTTGTATTCTTTTCTTTCCCTCTTTTTTGAGGGAAAAGGGAGAATTTTGTATTTGTCAGGATAAATGAATGGCTTAACTAAAGAGCACAAGAGAGGAAGGAAGTCTCAGATAATATAACCTTGCTAACTGTTCTCTGTTATACACCTCTACATATGTGTCAGAAATCTGGGATAAATAAAACATCTGTTGAATAGGCAGCCTCTTTCTTGGAGATCTGGTGGTGGTATTCTTTCCATGCCTTCAGCTGCATTTCTTAGGGATCAGTCTCCATCCTCAGAGCTTGCTTGTTCTGGGCTGATGTCTGAGATGGGGGTACTGGCTTCTCTGTGCTCCAGATAACACTTCCCTCTGCCTCCCTGGTGGCTTTGATTCATGGCTTTGGGTTGGAGATGAATAATGAGCTTATAAAAAAATCATGGAAAGGAAAAATGGGTTGTCATTGTGTATTAGAAAATACAGGTAATCTAATAACCAGAGATATTACCTACTTAGGGAGAAAGAACAGGGCTGTTTGCTTGCACTATGGCTGGGCAAACTGGAAATCCAACAATCCCACAACTGCCTCCCACCCACATAGTCAATAGTCAGAGCAAGGTGACTTACTCTGACGACACTGATGGCAACATGCACTTCTGATTTATTTTATGTGAAAAATGCAGGAGTTGTAAACTCTTCCCTCCAGAATTTTTCAGGTAAACATCTGATTAGAGGATTAAAGTAGCTTCAATAAATAGGTATTATTGACAGTGCCTTTTGTTACTTGGGGTTTTTTTGTGTGAAGTTTGTTTCTGATTTTCTCCCTGCTGTTCTCAAACTTTAGGACAGTTAGACTTCAGCTGTTAGTTACTCCCCTCTGTAGAAAGGCTGTTCTTGGGGCAAGATCTCTGGGCTGTGTCATGCAGTAGTGGGGCATTTGGTGACAGGGAAATGAGCTGCAGGCATTTGGCCCTTGAGAGTGGAAGCATTTCTTCTTTCCTTTCCCCATGGGAATGCTGAAATGTTGACATTTGGAGAGGGGGCTGAAGGGCTTGAATTCCCAGCCCCTCTCCTCAGCGTTTTGCATTGAAATTGTCTTTCATCCTGAGGGATTCTGGTTCTGAAACACTGGAATCAAAAAATGGGGAGAGTGCTCATATCTCTCGGGGATAGCGTTTCTGACAGTCTGAAGGCTGACCAGCACTGCCATATCAGCTTACACTCATTCATGTGTGCACGGTGTCAGTTTGCCACTGTATGAAATGGAACCTCTTCCTCTGCCTTCCCCCAGATGTGAGGGGAGGCTCAGCGGTGGGCGGTGCGGCAGAGGAATGTGTGGGGCCCCACTGCTGTCCGGGGATGTGCTCTGCGGTGCTGCCCCTGATTGATGAGCTGGGCAGGGTGAGGTGAAGAGAGGGGTTTGCATTCTACTTAGGGTCTAGTTTTATTTTAGCCAGGAATAGCGTTTATTTATTTTTAGAGGTACATGGCTGATAAATAGAGGTCTTACCCTTCTGCTGGCATCTGCAATGAAATTCATTGGTCAGAATGGGGCAGATTTATGCTTACAGTGCTGCAGGCTCTTGTTGCTCAGTGCTGAAATTGTCTTTTCTGTGTTGCACTGAGCAATTATTGCATTTTTGTTATTCTTCGAGGAACCTTAGAATCATAGTGGTCAATCTTTAAATCTTTAATTTTCTATCTCTATTTTTCTTTGTGTGGGAGGGGTTTTTTTGGTGTGACTGTTTTTCTTTTTTCTTTTTTTTTTTTTTTAATGCCAGATTAGGATAGTTGTGAAGGGACGCGTCTTTTGTTGCAAAATCCTGCTTGTGTTCTGATCCTTGTCTTCATGTTGTAAAGTGCAAAACTGTGCTGGATGTTCCCTATGCAACAGTTGGGCTATTAAGCAGAACTAATTCTTCACAGAATGGCAGCAACTCCAAAGAAAGGCATCTGTAGGATTAAGCAGAGATACTAGAAGGCAATCACTTGGCAAACTGCTGAAGGAAAGCAGGCCTTGCAAGGGAGAAAGTGGTGTGTTCTTTCTCCTGAATGCAGGCAGCCACACAAGTAGAACAGCTTTGAAGCTGGTTAATGTGGCTTACTGTGTGCCTTTTCTCTCCTATTTCCTACGCTTCTTGTCTGCAGAAGAGCAGAGGGGAATTCCTTGATAAGTGCATTAGCATTTATTGTGCCTTCTGTGGCCACACACTGTTGCCTGGATGATAGATAGACTGAGAAGGGAAAACTCCAGCTGGGATGCCTTCAGAAGTGAAAAGATCAAATCTCTCATGGTTCTTTACATGGTTCAGTAGGGTATGGCAATTACACCATCAATAAGAAGTTGAATATATAGAACCACATATTTTTTTAAACCTCAATCTTTTAGTTCCCTTAAAACAGTGCTAATGATAACTCCTGGGGTGTTATGTATGTCTGATTTCATTGGGAGGGGTGGTAGTGGTATGTTTTTTGGCTCTTATTAAAAATGATTGAGGTGTAGTAAGGCATTTTGTGTGGTCACGTGAATAGCTTGCATCCAGCTGCAAGAGGCAGAAAGTGGCATTGTTGCAATATTATTAGCTGCTTTGACAAAGTAAAATAGAAAGACCTGGGTGTGTTATCTGTACTTTCTTCTTTCACAGATAGGGAATTCTGATGCATGCCCTTGCATTGCAGTTCTGGATCCTCATCTTAGTGTGGCTCTAAGAGCACCTGATGGACAGGAGAATGAACTGTAAAATACTGTAGAATAAGGCACTCGTGGGTTGGTACTTTGTCAGTGAGGATCCTCTTGTTATTTTCTGTAGCACACTGGTGCTGCCCAGGATCCCATTTATTGTCATATTAATATGTCATGGATAGCAAGCTCTGTGTCTGTTCCAGTGGTTTGAAGAAGTGAGGAGGCAACAGTACAGTCTGATAGTCACCTTGTCAAATTGTTCGTACTGTTTCTCAATTAAGAGAACTTTTTGATGGGTGATTATCCACTTCTGAGGAGCCAAATTTCTTTAACTGTTTTGAGGGGCTTTCTTCTTGACAAGCAGGCGTGCTAATTAGGAACTCTTTCTGTTTGCACTTTGCAAAGTTTATAGTGAACATATACTGCCTATTTAGCAAAAGGGGAGAGCATCTTTCGTAAAGTACAATATATCCTGAGATGAAATCATTGCTTTTATCCCTGAAAAAAACAATCAGTGTCAGAGGGACTCCTGATGCTTGTTACAATAATTTCAAATTTACCCAAGAAGGGAAGCTTAGACAGCCAGCCACATTTTTAAGTGTTGAGAGTCTGTTGTGCTATTTGATGTGTCCTGGGCCCAGAAAACAAACATTTACAGGACTGAAAGCTTCTGAGCCAGTAGATAAATGGCACTGGTAGGGTTGGCTTCTACCTCCACCGATGTCCATATGTGTAGGAAGCAGTTGCATTTCCAAAACTGCCTTGCCAAAGGGAAGCTGTTCCAGAACACCATGCCTCTTTTTTTTTTAATTTTATTTCTTCTTTTTTTTAATTCTTTTTGTCCAGAGCAGCCAAAGGTCTGTCTCCAGACCCTGAATTTCTAAAGAGTTCTTGCAAAAGGGGAAGAAAGTTTCGTTTTATTTTTAATGGAAACAAGACCAAACTTGGCAAAATCAGGAGAAGGAAAAGGCTCTTCTCAGTCTTGGGGGTGGTGAGTGGTGTTGGGACATTGGGGTATTTTTTCTTATCTTTTTAAGTTTCTTCTCCTTTCCTGTCAACTGCCTTCAACAGGCATCCATTTGAGTCCTCTTCTCTTGATTTTCTGCACTGGAATAGATCAGAAATAAGCTCACAATAACTTCCATTCTGAATGTGGAGAAGACAATATACTTTCATACTTTCTGAGGATACCATAAGAATGAAGGAATAAAAGGATATATTGCAGGAAAGAATGAATAAATGAGTACATTTCCCTAAAAACCTAGTCCAGAATAGTCTGATTGACTTCCAAGTTTTCAGGAAGAGAAAATACTATATATGAAACTTCAGACTGGTCTTAAATTTGAGAAGCTGGTGAAAACTGGGTCTATGGGTGGCCATAAAGGCTTTTATGGAATCTAGTCCCAGCCCAAATGGTGGAGAGCTTAGTGATCTTCAGTGGACATATTTGGACTTGGTTATTCCTGTACAGAGATTTTTAAAATGATCATTTGTCAGCCACTGAATTAGGAGCTTTAAAGAAAGGAACAGGGGGACCTGAAAGTGTTAGAGGAAACAAATGAGATTGCAGCTGACATCTCCAAGGGAACTTTTGTTCAAGGGTGCTCAGGCTGTTGACCTCTTTGCTTCTCCATTTCATTGCCTTTAGATTACAGCATTCTTCAGTACCAGGAAAGTAGTGGCTAGTTTGTGAATGGGCAAATGCCTTTTTTTGGGTGGGGGGGGAAGGCCATTATGGACATTGCTATGCAAAGATTTTAATGCACAAAGAAACAGTTTTGCATTGTATTTTTTAAGTACGGGGTTTGCATATGAGGCTAATGATTTATTTTCTTTTCTCCCTTCTTATCAGAGATTGGAGAGTAATTCCTGCTGATCTGCATCTTAGTTTGGAAATCATTGTCTAAACATTGCACTTCTTAGAGATCTGCTAGCAAGTTGGCAAGAATATGAGGGAGGAAAATTAGAACATACCATTGTTTCTTCATTTTTCCATTACCTTCTTTATTGCATTTCCCTCTCATTGTTCAATTTGGTGGCAGAACTAAATGTATGGTAGGCCAGGAGTACATGTTTTTGCAATAAGGTGATGAGAAGTTTAGCAGAGCAGTTCCCAGGTGCAGTTGCCTGGCAGTTTGTTGGAGGCAAGCTGCAGTAAGCTCTGCAAAGGAGCTCACCCTTCAGCTGAGCATCAGGGCCCTGGAGGAGATTTGTCCAGAGCAGAAGTAATGAACTGAGAATAGCAGAAAGGGCAGATGGCCCAAATCCTCGCTCATTACCTCATCTGGGATCTTCTTGGTATTTATCAGTGAAAGCTTTCTGTAATTACCTCCATGTGCAGAGAGCATTTTCTGGTCCCTTCAAAATTCAGAATGTGGTTTTGAAAGGATTTTGCAGGCTAATGCCTCAGAAAGGTTTGCTCCTCAGCTCCAACTGCCGGTACTGTTCTGTGAACTGAAACGTGAGGAGCACATGGTGTGAAGGATCAGTTTTGTCTATAGGGAACGTCCGATTTCATGGCCAAACCTGGCTCATTCTCTGAGCTCATGTCTTTCATAGTGCAGAAATGGGGGTTCTAATCTTGTTAGCTTTTTGCAATACTTGGACCTTTATGATTTATTTTTATTTTATTGTTTAGGTTTGTGTTTTCAGTCAAGTGTTGGCATACTTTGCACTCATATAAGAATTTTTTTGGGTAAAGATTAGTAAACTAAACTGGAACAACTCTCATTCCAGTCTTTTTTCATTCTTCCTTCTGATCCCAACAAAGCAATATATGCCTGAGTTCTGGTGTAACGCACACATCATCTAGAGAATTGAGGAGGCGCAGTATTTTGTCAATTAAGGATCTCTTTCTCTCTAAGGTAAGGCCTTGACTCCAAGCCTTATCAAGGCTAACACTCCTAATGGTCAACAGGTTGGAAAAAATGAAGGAATATATGTCAGCAGCCTTGGATGTCTGGCTTTCAGACTCTCCGGATTTGTGACTCTGAAGTGCGTGGATGCCAATAAACTGTGCCAGGAGCTCCCAAAATGTCATCATGCTTTGATGAAGTCTGTCCTTTGGCTTGGGGGAAAAAAAAAGAGTAGGAAAGCCAGAGGAACCCAAGTTGTAGTGCTAAGGTAGTGGCTCATAAAAATTTCCCACTCTGCAGGGATTTCCAAAGCGTCAGAGCGGTCGCTGTCGAATATGACTGTGTTCTGTACAAACTGTAATTCTGATCCACTTTCTTTAGAATGTTAAAATGCCTGCAAGGAGATTCCACATGGCAAATGGTTAAGAAAAATCTGTGGGATACAGAGATTAACAGGGATCCCATATCAATTATTGATAATAGTGTCAAATCAATGTGGCAGTTTCAGTCTCATTTAACCTCCCCATTATTTAATTGTAATAGTCTGAGTCCGAGCTCCTTTTTCAATGCAATTCTGAACTATCATCTTCAAAACTGCTGCTATGGCGTTCGTACTATCACAATCTAAGAATTTCTTCATAGTGATAAAGTCACAGAGGAACACTTCTTTTATCTTTTCATTTTAGGAAGAGAAAATTGGTGTATTAGGTTTATCCTGGGCTTTTTTTTGTGTGAAATGCTCTCTGCTAGCTACTGACCTTCATATTCACATGTATCTGGAGAAAAATATTAACAAAGAATCTGAAAATCACTGAAATATTTCTGTGTAGTGTAAAAAGAATAATTTATGTGACAACCAAGCCCCACTTTGTAGCAATATTTGTAATAAAAACTCTACACCTGGCTATAAGAGCTTTTAAACTGACTGGATACTGTGGTTTGAGGAGTCCTTTTCTGTGTGCAACACTGCTGTTAGATTCCATCTCTCTTGTTTTTCTTTCCTTCTTCCTTCAGATATTTCTCTTCTGTTACATAATATCTGAATTAGGTGTCATTCCCCTGCCCTCCCTTTTTTAAGTGCAACCTCTAGGTTTTCTAGGAAAATTATTTTCTTTTTCATATTGGAAAATTGCATGTCATCCTAATGGCAAACTAGTGTGTTCTGTCATGTAATCTTAGGTCTGTATCCTGTCTTCTTTTAAGAGTGAGTTCTTAGTAACCAGCTTAATAGAACAAAGGAAAGACAGGAATTAAAGCTAAAATATGAAGCTGGGAAACAAAACAGAAAGGTAAAATGAATGCCCTTTAACAGGGATGGCCACATTTCCAGGCAATTCAAGCGAATACTGATTTTTAAAGTCGTGTCTAATAGTTTAGTGTTAGTACCTCATTAAAATCCAGGGATTAATAGCAGCAATCTCCTTGTTGCACATTAAAAGGATTTAGTTTAATTTGGGATTAGAGGGTGCAAGGTGCCATTCTAGCAAAGCTTTTCCCAAGGTATCAGTGAGGTGAAGTGGGATGGCTTAAAGATTGTGGCTTCTCTTAACTGTCGCAGTTATACCGTATATACACACACACGTGTATGGGTTTTAAAACTGTGGTGAACTGGTTCAATAATCCTTTAAAATGTATGCTGTCTTTGGAAGTGAAATTGTCTGGAAAAGCTTGTTTGAAATGTAAGGAAAGACAGTTGGAGTTACAGGTCTTTCTGGGAGTGAAAGTGTGGTTGGGCCCAGGTTAGTTCAAGAACATTAAAATCCGTGGGTACTGCGGTTGGAGATTCAGCCTGTAACTAAGAATTCCTTGTGTCTTAGATAAGGATAATAATATGCAGTATTCCGCTCTTCTCTCCTGCAAGTGCTCTGGGGTGTGCAGCATGAGGGGCTGGAGCAGCGCTGGTCATTATTCTCCTCCCTTTTGTACTACAGGTGCTTCTCAGCGCGGGAGTGAGAAGAAGAAACATCTTGAGAGCCTCAAATTATGTCTGAGAAAAGGCCTGGGATGATTTTATGAACACCACAGTCCCCCACCCTGTTTTTAGATTTTGGGGAGAAGGAGAGGAGGGTTATTCAGCTGGTTTACTGCTATCAGTTGCTTTTTGTTAGGCTATCGCAGCTCATTAACATGTCAATGTGTGGTAGCCTTTACTGCCATGGATTAATACAGAGAAAAAAAAAGACACTTTAAAAATTCTAGTGCAATAAGTTGAACACCTGATACAGTGTTCTCCACAGTTTTCATGGAGTTCTTAACATCTTGGCAATGAAGTCAGCAGCCTGTATGATTTATTTGTTTACTTTGTGATGCTTCTGATTTTTTTTGGAGACAAAAACCCACTAATTTTGTTCCAGTTGAGTTTGTGTCAGGCTTTCAGCACTGTATTTATCTATGGTTCTTAATTAAAAGTAAGTATGTGAAACTGAAGTTTTAAGCAATAGGAGCACAAAAAAGTGCAATTTCAAAATACCTCTTTAAAATGCAAAGTTCTAGAAAAAGCATATTTTAGTTCAGGTTATCTTCCCAACCATTCTGGCAGAAATTAAAAATAACAGCTGACTTTAGCAAAAAAGCTACATTGCCAATTTATCCGAAGAGTTAAATCTCTGGTAATTTATAGGATTACCATTACCAGTATGGTGTTTGAATTACGGTCTTTTATTACAGTCATCATGAACTGACACTTTTCCTTTGTGCCTGAAAGGGCCAAATGTGTTCTGGATGATATCACTTCCTCCTACAGATGGAACTCAGTTCCATCTCAAACTCAGTTGTTTGCCTTAAATAATAGCCATTAGAGGAGGGAAAGGTCTGTGCAGACAATGAGTGAGATAAAGTCTTTGCAGATGCAGATGCCTCCCTTGTTTGCCTACTCCATGCCAACACATTTCCATTTAGCAACCTCACCTGATCTTACCGAGCTGGAGCTAAAACCTCTTCCTGCTTTTTCTGCTCTTACTGATTAATGAGTATCATCACCCCCTGTTCTCTCTAACATCTTCTTTGTATATTTGTAAGACCATCACTTCTCTCTTCAGTTTCTTTTCCTGAAGCTCATCAGGTCCCAGATCTTTTAATCTTTCCTTACAGGTCAGGTTCTGTTTTCTTCTGAAATCTCACATTTTTATGCTTCACGTGCCTGATAGTAATTCTAGGTCAAACAGCACTTGATTAAAGTTTTAAGGGCTAATGTAAAAAAAAAAAAAATCACTGTTCTTGTGGTAGCACATACAGAATGCCCTTTCACACTAATCCCTTTTCACTTAGACTTATAAAAATCTTTACCCATATTGCTCTATTTGTGTGACATTCACCTCTGAACTGTACGTACTAAGCAGAATTTTACTAGGATCTCCTGGGAAACTCAGGAGAGATTCACCCATTGGATCACTTGATGACAGCTCCGAGTGCTTGTTCAGAAATGAGAGGAATAGCGATGGGTCTGGATCTGTGTCAGTAAATACTCATATAAAGGTTATTCCCAATCCATATCCGGACCAAAGTGTGCTATTTGAGTAGCAAATAATTGGAAATGTGTGTCTATATAGCCAAAAGGCATGGCACAACTTCTTTTGTAATCTGATTTAAGCCTTACTCCTGCAAAAACTGAGAAATTGCACAAAACTCCAAGAAAATATGTGCAAATTGGCTTTGGCACCAAAACTGTTTCAGAGAGAGAGCATCGCGAAAATTAGATCAAGAAGGGAAAGTTGTCATGTGCTGCCCTGAAATCCATTTCTTTGGAAAAAGCCAGACCTTCTCTAACATCCAAGTTTATTCTTCTCAAGTGAAACCTCTTCACCTCAGAGTTTAAAAAAATGGAAAGATTCTTGGTTTCACCTGAAGGGTTAGGGCTGTTGTGAAATTCTCAACAGCATTAACACATACCTTCTACAAACGGCATTATGCACTTTTGTTCTTTCCAGCTGAGCAGTTCATCCCTTTGAGTGGCCATTATCTCGAGAAACATTAAGCGGTCACTGTTGTGTGCTGCAGAGTTTCTCAGTATTTGCTGCATTCTGGTCCGTTTAAAACTGTACTGCTGTTTCGGTTCAGGGGTTTTATCTTCTATCCTTTCTTTATTTTACAGTTGTAGTCCAGTCTTGGGCTAGTGTCAGCTGTGATGGAACAGTAATAAACATGTAGGTTGTTGGACTTGCTTTTGCCTTTTAAGAAAGCTCATTCAGAAAATCACCGAATGACATAAAGTGTGTGAATAGGAAGTGCAGAGTGTAAGGCAGCAAGTCACCAGATTTGTGTTGCAGCAAACTTCAAGACTTCATTTCGGGAGCGAATGAAATGGGGGTGTGTTGGGTTTCTTTTTTTTAAGAATTAAAAGTGAGCGAAGGACTGCTGCTGCATTTAAACAAACAAACAAACAAAAGGTGTGAGGAATGAGCTTATTAAGTTTTACTTTTTTGTACCTTAATAGTTAAATCTGTGTAAACCTGTTCAGGCACAGAGGAAGTTTTTTGCAGGCATGCAGGATAGTATTCAATCCCAGTGTATGGTTTATGGTGCAGGAGTCATCAGCAGTGTTTCTCTAATACTTAATCAATGTGTCACAGCAAGTAATCATTTGGGTTTTGAACCTGTGGGTACTTTTCTCAAGGGTAAATGAGGGAACTCCTACCAGAACAGAAACCTGATTTCTCTCTGCACAGATAACATTGATGGCATAAACCACACAGTTCTGTCATTCAAAGATGTGCATACTCAAAAGTAACTATGCAAACACATGTTCCCATCGCATAAATTGCAGAAATTTATAAAATAAATACAGTTTCCAGATATTGTTTTCTGCTTCTGTAAGCAGCATTTGGTATCTTGCAGGTTAAAAAGGGTGGGAGCATCAGCTTCTCAGAGTTGCATTAATCGTTTTCTTTTGGCTATAAATCTGGGAACAAAATTATTAAATAGACTGCAGAAGAGGGGAGGAAAACTCAAATAAAAAGGCACTTACATTTATTGCGCTTTGCAGGGTTGTTTTTGGGAGCAACGTATGTCTCTTGAGACTTTGTTTCTTATCCATTTTATAGAGCTCTGGCCTCTTAACAGCACTACTTTAATGACTGGGTCTTGGGGTTCTGAGTTTGGAATCAGTGCTTGCCATGAAAACAAGCCTGTTACAAAGAGGTCAGGTTTCACGAGACAGCAATAGACTTGTAAAAACAGATTTTACTGGAACAAATAAAGTCAGAATTAAGAAGAAACTGGAGTTTTGCATAAAGACACAAGATACAGAAGGAGCAAGCATTGAGCTAAACTGATAAATAGTGTATAAATTTAGATGAGAGGTAAGTGGGGATTTTTTGTTTCTGAAACTGGATTTAGTGGCATTAATAAGTTTTTCTAAAGATTTTATGCAGTTCTTCATAGTTGACTTTTGTTGTCTTTAAAGATGAGTTTTCAGAAGAAATACATTGTTCCTGATGAGGTGGAAAAATGTTCATTACATATCAGCGTCAATTAACAACTTGCACTGGACTTTCTAAATAGTGTAGCTGAACCTGTTCTTGCCTGCTATCATGATGACATTTTGTGTTCTGTGAAATACTAATTGCCCTCAGTTTCCTTTGTTGTTCTTGAGAGACTCACTTCTGTCTTTAATCTTCAGCTGTAATGTACCGGATGCATGGAAATAAATCATTCTTTGTATATACATAAATGAAAACCAAATATTGTGATTTTGTTGTCTCACTCTGTCCCTTTAAATAATCATACCAGTATAAGGAAATTCTGGATGCTATTTTTTAGTTCCAATGGAGGTGAAACTTCTAAAGGTATGTAAGAGCTCTGCTTCTGTAAGACTACATGATTACCTTTCTGTCGTGTTAAAATGATCCTTTTTTATGCCAGTGGTGGTGCAGCTGTGCTACAGGATGGCTCTGAAACTCATGTTGCACTGATTTGGGTTGTTCTTAAAATCTATGCCTTTATTATGTTCCTAGAGACTTTATTTTGAAATGTGAGCAGACTTGTCAAGGTTGCTACATCATACTTTCAGTAAATAAATGAAGAATGGAAAGCACTGTATTTTCTGTTAGAAAATCTGTTAAGCACTAAGGAAATTCTGTTTTAACTCCAGGTGAACACACACTGTCTGTGTAGGGAGCAATTAAAACAGAGAAGGAGGGCAGGGAGTAAAAAAGACAAGCCTGGATGCCTTTTTTATCCTCCTCCTTGTTTTCCCCCCGCCCTCTCTTCTGTGCTGGAAGACTACAGGAGAGTTGGATTGCATCAAATTCAGCACAAAACAAATCCAGGAACAACCCAGTGTACATGCAGGTTATTTGACTTGTACTGAGTCTGTTCTGGGAAGCTGAGCTTTTGTAGGTAGGCAAGGACCTCTTACGTCTCTTTTTTAGTTCTGGTAATTCCTTTTGCAATCAAAAGAAAATCTGTTTAAGAGGAGAACTGGTTCTGTGTCTCCCCCAACAGCTTTTAAACCTAAAATTTCTGTTGTAACGTCTTTATGCAAGTTGTGGGGGGTTTAATGTGTTTGTTCTTGAATCTGGTACTGCCCAAAAGGGAAAGAAAGAACAAATAGTGGAACGTGGGGAACTGGGTTAAATTCTGCTGGTGAGAGAGGCCGGTTCTGTCTGTGGTGAAGGTGAGCAGAGTGTGTGGGGTTGTGGAGACCTGCTGCCAAAAGCACGGGGTCGGTCATAAAAATGGGTAGCAGGAGCATTTCTGCTTTCATCCCGGATGCCTGAACCACATTTGAGGTGCCAGACCTAGTGTCCAGTGGTCAGGGTGCGTATATCACGTGGCTCGTCTTTCAGGTGATTCTGCTGTATAAGGTGGTCCTGTTGTCTTGTTAATCTCAGTCTTTGGGAGGTCCGTTCACAAAGCTGCAACACTTTCCCTCTGTTGGTATGATTGGGAACACCCATTCCTACAGTGCTGGTGCGACTATAGGAAGGTAGTGCAAAAAACCAGATTTATTCAGACCCGGGAAGTGAAATAGGCATACCAGTCATAGGAATCTTTAAGTTATGTAGTTAGGCCCGTCTTAGGAGTAAATCTGTGCGTGGAGAGGAGAGCAACCAGGTGAGTTTGCATTTCCTTCACACTCCAGTGCTAGTCTACAGATGCTGTACAGGAGTATGAAAATGGCAGGGAGGAGCAGTCATTAGAATGTCTGGTGTGCATCGGTACTGACTGTGTCTTCTATGCAGAAGGGCATTATTGAGAACATGTTAAATAGGATGAAAAAAACATTTCAGTTATAAACAAGTAAAATAGAGAAATTATTTAAACACAAAACTTGAATATTAAGAGATGGGTAACTGACTGTTGGCTATTGAAATAATGTGTCTGTATAATTTATACAGGAGTGGAAATTTATTCAAAATCTGATTTTTAAAAAAAAAACAAATAACTACCATTGAGTTTACAGAAATTGTTCCCTCTGCAGTTACAGGGGGTAGAAATGTGTGTGAAATTGCTTGTGTTGTTATCCAAAAGGAGTTGCTTCTGAAGAGTTGTGCTTTCCACTAGCTATGTTTTAAGTGGCAGTAAATAAGCAATTACTTAGAGGGTTTTGTATTCCTTTCCCTCTGGCTTTTGTTTTTTGAGTAAAGAAATCCAAGTACTGATCACTCTCCTAGCTGTCTGTTGGCTGGAGGTTATTTATTGATATGCCACTTCAGTTGGCTCGATTTTGTGAACTCCTTAAGTTGTAAATGCTCAAACTCACACTGATGCTCTGTGCATAAGGCATCTGCATGGTGACTGCTTGGGCTGTTGGGATAAAAGTGTTCTTGCATGCTTAAACTTATTTTGAGATCTTTATTGGGTTTTGATTTCTTTTTCTTACCACACATGAACTTACACAACTCTGCAGATGCTTTTCCTAAAGCGAGTATTATTAAAGGACTGAAATCTGACTGTCAGGAACCACCAAATGTTGTTTCAGAAATTTTCTATTGCAGTCAGTTTTTTGGGGTTTTTTTTAAGCGTAACAGGACCAATCCCAAACTAGTTGAATTGACTTGAACTTTGTTAGTTTGATAATTGATACGATTTCCAGCTGCATGCCAGTCAATTTGTATGCTTAATTCTATTTTCATTTTTTTACTGAATTAGCTTAAAGCAAAGTTATTTTAAGTAAGCCTTCAACCAATGAAAACATGCTATTGAGCAAAGTTGATAAGGTAGTTAGATCCACCTTTTTTACATATAGAAAAAAAAGCACTATTGAAGTATCTCTGGGTATTTTTATAAGTTGATCTGTGAACTGGAGTTTGATTTAATCAGGAATTTGTTCTCACTTGAGTGCATTAAATTTTATGTTCTCTTATTTTTAGCCATTTCTGCATTTGAAGTTCAGCCACTTTCAACTGAGGTCCAAGAAGGTGGAGTAGCTCGATTTGCCTGTAAAATAACAGCAAACCCTCCTGCCACTGTGACATGGGAAGTGAATCGAACGACTTTACCTTTAGTCATGGACAGGTATGGAGAGTTACACCTTTTAGAATGTAATTTGTTTTTTGCTATCATTTTGATCCTGCTATGAGAAGAAAATCTGAATACTTGCAGTGCCATTGCATAAGAAAGTTTCCATGTATACAGTATGTCAGCTATTAAAATAGCTGGCAATCGTTGTGTTGCTAATAAAGTTTAAAGTGAGTGCAGACCAGAGTCACCTGCTATTGTTTACACAGTAACCAGTCACCTTTGGATTCTAACTGGTGAATTTTGTGTGAAATTTGCATCCTCAGGAGTGGGAATTGCAGTGGGGAATGGAATAGGTGAACTTTGGCTGTGGAGTTGCTTTGAACTAGTAGGATTGCTTTCACTGAAGAATTGATGCTGAACCTATTTTTCATCAGAGGGACAATAAAGAATTGTATGTGCAGAAAATTAAGTTACAACAGTTGATGCCAGGGAAATTCTGTGCTGGGGGACTTCCCTTGAGCTGATTAATTCGAAGCATACAGCCTGCTCTTTGCTAGATTCTTTCCCTGTTCAGTTTGTATTCCTTGAAGCGACTCCCATCCTTTTTGACATGTAACTTTGGTTGAACGTGTCTAAGATACCTGCCATGCAAAGGAAGGTAAAAAGAGAAGCTAAAAATTGAAACCACAGGTGGGTTTCTGGGAACCATACACTAGTTATGCCTCTATATCAGAACCTGCTGTAAAAAATCAGCCAACCTGAATAGTAGGAATGTAGTAGCTGGCTGAAGAAGGTTGGGATGGTTCCTTTTGAGGGTGAGAAAGATCTGCTTCTTGAAAGTAAATTCCTCTGCTCTCGTTGTGGTGCTGGGGGGAATTTCGCCTGTAGTTCAGAAATGCAGGCGGGTGAGTCATGGATTGGGAATGTTTGAGTCTCCAGGCTGCTGTTCCCGGGTCAGTATAGCAGTGGCTGTTTGTAAATCAAGCAGTTAATTCCATGATGATGTTCACTGGCTGAACATTGATCTACATTTCTGTTTCTGGTTTCTGTGACAGGATAACGGCTCTGCCTACAGGAGTTCTTCAGATCTATGGTGTGGAACAGAGGGATGCTGGGAATTACCGATGTGTTGCCACAACAACAGCCAACAGACGTAAG
>VZRE01005474.1:26957-80021 GCA_013396775.1 Cephalopterus ornatus | reverse complement strand
TCATTTTTTTTCATTTTTTAATGTTAATTGCTGACAATTTTTTTTTTTTTTTTTTTTTTTTTTTTTTTTCTTTTTCTTTCTTTTGTAACAACTCGCGAAGGAGCCAAACATTTTTGAAGCTCATTCTGGTCTGTTCTTACTGGCCTTTCTCCAAATTAAAGAAAAAAAGCCATGTCAATCAAAAGTATATAGAAATCACAGGGCTAAAACGAGATCCTTTTGCTGAATAAATTCTTTCTGTTTGTTTCTTTTGGGGAGGGGGTTGTTTGTTTTGTTTTTGATGGAGTGAAGCCTTCACATTCCTCTCAGTCTGCTATAGAAAGGCTTTGTAAATAGGTTTTGAAAAAACCTCCCTGAATCTAAACAAATAGAATTAGAAGCTCGGTATGAATGATGAGGCTATTAGAACTTGTTGTGTTACTGTACATGGGGCACAGTTTGTTGTGACTACTTCTAAATAGGGTTTAGAGTTGCATTCAGCATCCCTTATTCAGGAAAAGCCTGAAACACCATAACCTGCACCACAGCCAGACACTGTTACTCCTGTGCATGAAAGAGCTTTTACTTAATAGGGTGGAAAACATAAAGGTAGGCTGGGGAAGAAATTGAAATTTAATGTGTAAGATCTTAAAGCCAAGATACTGTGATTTTTGAGGATTTTCAGGAATTTTTGGTTGTCTAACCCTTGTTTTGTGCCAGGTTTAAATAATGAGGAATACCAAGTGGTCATTGGAAATGATACAACCCATTACATTATTGATGACTTGGAACCAGCCAGCAACTACACCTTCTACATTGTAGCTTATATGCCTCTGGGAGCCAGTCAGATGTCAGATCATGTGACTCAGCACACCCTTGAAGATGGTAAGACAAATTTTTTTGGTGAACCCTTCTATTTCCACTGAATAGAAATGTGAAATCCAGTGCTAACGGTTCTTGAGGATCCCAAATTTCCATTGATACCAGTGAGACTTCTGGATACACACTGTGCAAGCCAGCCAGGAATGAGAGTAAAGCAACATTCTGACAGGGTAGCAGTGTATATTACACGGAGTCTTTTTTCTATCTTGAAAGACATTTCATTAAATCATGTTAATGATTATTCTTGATCTTTAGGAAGTCTCGTGATGTTGAGAATTTGGTAGTAACCTAGGATTTAGTCTCTATGACTGAAATGTGGATCGAACTGCACACCCACTGCATTTTTTTGCAGATGTTGTAGGAAAATTTGAAATAAAAATTTGCTGTACAAACCCCCTCAACCTCCAACTTTTTAGTTTGGTTTTTTTGTGTCTGTGTGCTTTTTAGTAGAATTGGAATGTCATAAAAGACCCTACTGACTTATTTCTTTGCAGTGATTTATTTAATCGGAACATCATGGCAACAACAAACTGTTTAGTGTAGTGCATTAGAACTGATTAATAAATTCTGACAGGGTTAAACTTTGGCAGCGTGGAACATTGCCAGTTCCAGCTGTCTGCCTGTCTCTTTGTCAGGAGTAACAACCCTCATTACATGGTTGGTGGAAGAAAACACGCACCGAGTCTGCGATGCAGGTTGTTGTCCTGACTCAGTTTGAGCTGCTGCATCTGGCCTTGATAGGCAGTTTTCAGACACTAAGGTGCTGATTACTGCTTGCAGCAATAAGAGAAGAAAATGCTGAGGGCCTTACAGAAAAAGGGTCGCTTAGGCTGTAGGTGAGAAGTATAAGAAGTTAGCCCTAAACAAGAATCTGCAAAACTTGTTGGATTATTTACTCTTATATTACTGGCACCTCAGCATAGGACAAGGTGTCCGATGAGAATTTGCCATCTTTTTTTTCCCTGAGCTCAACAGCTTTGGCTTTCCCTTTTCAGTTCCCTTGAGAGCTCCTGAAATCAGTTTGACGAGCAGGAGTCCTACAGATATTCTCATATCTTGGCTGCCAATTCCTGCGAAATACAGGAGAGGTCAGGTCGTCCTGTACCGTCTGTCCTTCCGCCTCAGCACAGAGACCAAAATCCAAGTCCTAGAGCTTCCAGGGACCTCAGATGAGTATCTCCTTGAAGGCCTGAAGCCTGACAGTGTGTACTTGGTTCGTATCACTGCCGCAACAAGGATTGGCTGGGGAGAGGCATCTTTGTGGACTTCGCACCGAACTCCCAAAGCTACAAGTGTGAAAGGTAACTCTTAACATACTTTGCACTGAGCACCAATGGCTTTTGGGGTTGTTGGGGGGTTCGGGGTTTGTTGGTTTTTTTTTTTTTTTTTTTTTTTGTTTGGGTTTTTTTTTTTTAATTTCAAATTGTATAGAAGAAAATGAGTCTACAAGCTAAAACAATTGATCAGCTCACAAACATGAACTAAAACTTCCTGCACCGTTTTGTTCAGTGTAAAAGACATTCCTGCCAAGTGGGACATTGCACATTAGCAGTGTGTACACGTACTTAAAGGGTCTGAGTTGATGCATGTAGGTCTGTATTATAAACAAAATGCATGAATGTTTTGAATATGCAAATTGACTTGATATTTGAAGTCTAATTTGAGTTGTTAAAATTGAGCTTGGGATTGCATGAGTTGTTAAAATTGAACTTTGGATTACATTATTATTTAGTAATGTCATGCAGAAGAACATTCAACTTTGCATGAATAGCTTGAAAAATATGTAGATTTGAATTCACATTTGCTCTGTCTCACTTTAAAACAGGAGGTAATTTTGTAACTATCTTTGGAGTGTTATTGTTCTTCTTTAAAAATAATTACCTTATAAATGTATTTATTTCTTAAGATATGGAATTAAAAGCTTTTAGTAATCTTTTTTATCCTGAATTAATTTGTTAGTTTAGGTTATAGGGCGCCAGACGTCATAAGAAAGAAAAAATTAGGTGAATACACAGATGAGTTAGAATCAAAGTTGTGAGGGAACTTTGGACTTATGGGCACCGAGATTTTTTGCGTGAAAACCACTTATTTCTAGAATATAAGACTATTATATATATTTCTCTAAAACCAGCACCGAAGTCTCCCGAGCTGCGTTTGGAGCCCATGAACTGCACAACCATTTCAGTGCAGTGGCAGCAGGACTCTGAGGACACTGCAGCTGTTCAGGGGTACAAGCTGTATTACAAGGAAGAGGGGCAGCAGGAGAATGGGCCCATCCTGTTGGATGCCAGTGACCTTGAATATACTGTCAGTGGTTTAGGTGAGTATGTAAAAGATTTCTCATCTGTTTTGGAAGACAGCGACATCTTAGAGAGCTTGAATCACCAGACCTGCAGGGCAACAACGTTTCGTTTGGCCATCTATTTCCCCAGCAATAAGCCTTGCAAGTTGGAGGTGGGCTGCCGAGGGAAAAATTGTCTCGCAAAATGTGTGTTGCACAACACTGAGATAACCAGATCTTGTAAATCTTGTGTAATTTGGAAGAAGGACACCCAGCTGCTTATCACAAGATACAGAACTTACTGGTAGTAAATGACATGTCTTTTTAATATGCAGGGTTTTTTCAACTTTTTTGTATTTATGCCTGATTTAGGAACAGTGAAAGATGAATTCAAAATACCAAAGATTTTTCTCTGGTATTTCTAGCTTATTTCTCTGTTATTTGTAGCCTCTGTCACAGCCATACTGCACAACAAGCACAGTTCGTTCACCGTAGTAGCAACTAGCCCTTGTGCATGTTGTTATTCTGTTAATAATTTTAAGGAGTACCAGTAAATATTTGCAGGACTGAGCACAAAGATTAGGGCACAGAACTTGCCGAGTCCCATTGGAGTCTTTCCATTGATCACCTGACTGTTGAGATAGTTTACTTAGGGGTATTGTGGAGAATTAATCTTGACTAAATTATCAAAATTGACCTGCAGTCTTAACTAGGTCAAATGGCCTCTTGACCATGCTCAGATATTCTCATCTGCTGAATACAGTTGAGCTACTATTTTAGGGAAGATTTGAGGAGAGCATCCTGGTCTGTTAACTGGACAACTGACCATCTGTGACCATTTCTATCCAGAGCATCTGGCAGTGGCTGACTGTTTAACAGAGCCGAGAGACAAAAGAGTATTGGGTTGAAAGGATGTGGTGTCTGTGTGTTTTAGGACAGAAATGAATAATTTTTTTCCCCTTCTCAGTATGGAATTACAAAGCAGTAATCTCAGACACACACAAATTTATTAACTGTATGATCTACATCATATGGATTTTCTCACTACACTAATCTTCCTCAGATTAAAATACTATTTTACAGAGTTATATTCAAATGTATATTATCTGTATTTTTATTGTTTTTTCTTTCCATATAGACAGGAGAAAATGAAAAGTGAGTTTGAGAAATTACAACTTTTATATGATCACAGTTAACTGAATTGCAAGAAGGAAGAATTCATATGCTTGAGTTAACTATTCAGTCAGGGTGCACATGATGTGTTGAGTATTAATTCTTTATCATAATTCTCAGTATCTAAATATGGTGACCAAAACATATAACTGGTTGCCATAATTTATATATTTTACATCTGCATAATTTGTGCTGCTGTAAGTTAGGTCCACTGAAGAGCATTTTTTTTCAAATAAGTTTAGTAGTAGTAGTTTATTTTTTTTAATGGGATGTATTGAGTTATTTGAAGTGCTTATCAAATATGGAAAGTTTTCATATTTAAGTTTCTTTGCTGTTTTCTTGGTTTTATTTGCAGTAAAAGGCACTCACTCATTGCTACAGCTACAAAAGACTCAGCACAGGAAATTTGATTAGGTCATGATTTTCCACTGCTAAGATGGTTAAATATGCTGAAGCTTGGAAAGTTCACACAGTGAATCAAGTTCTCAGAGTGACAGTGCCTGTCTGGCTGCTGTGTTTGCCCATTGCCAAGCTGCCTGTTTGAAAAACTTGTGCATGCTAAATTATGTCTTAGAAAACAGTACACAACCAACCTTCTTCTGCTTCTGGCAGCTGCTCATGTGGAGAATATAACAGATAGAATTGTATGCAACATATAAACCCACGAAGACTAGCAATATCCACACATTGAAAAGGGATTGATTTGCACTTTTTTAATTTCATGTGAATAATCTAAATAATTTGGACTAGGATATTTATTTATGTATGTAAAAATTATTACTTATTAGGAAGTGGTCTTAGCTGATAGAATTTGAGATAAAACAAGGCAAGCCACGCACTGGGTTTTGTAACTACGGTAAACTGATTCTTCATGAACTGGACAGAGGCTTTGAGGACTAATGTTCTGTCATCCATTTGCCTCTCCTGAGGACACTAAACTACTGATTTATTGACAGCCTCTTTAAAATAAATGTCTTCATTATGAGCAACAGGAATTAGTAGAATACTGCAAGTGTGAAACATGAAGGGGAAAAGTGTGTTTTAAGATTTTTGGTTTCATATATGTTGGATAACATGGTCCAAAGGAAAGGTTATTCCTAATTTGGAAGAATATAGTAATAGTCCTAGGTGCTTCCCAATGGCTAAGATGGAGCAGTTTCTCATGCATTATCTATTGCCAGTGAATTTATATGGCTTCCAAACAGTCCCTCTTTATGTCTTAGTTTGTCATGACCTAAGGCTGCTCTACCATTCCCTGTTCTTTTGCATAGTTAATAAACTGCAAATAGACTTCTAGTGACATTTGGAGCATGTCAATACATCAATCCATGGAACTTTCTGCAGACATTGGTACAAATGCCAGTTGTGCAAAATCTGTGTATTTAAATAAGACAGTTCACTTTGTGGCAATTGAAGAGCATCACAAAGTGAGAATTCATAATATTCTCTAATCAAAGCGAATATTAGCATTGTTATTATAAGCACTGTTGATTGCCTTGATTCTTGATAGCATTGATATAACTACTGTAAATGATTGCAAATGTCTACAGGACTCTTGATGGAAGGATAATTATGACAGGTAAGGCAGAAGCAGCAATGCTAGTGTGAAATAGGTTACAGTGATTGAACATGAAATGTAGCAATATGAATGTTATGCTACATGTTTTTGTCTCTTGTTGGTTCCTACCTCGTTTTCTGACGACTGACCTCTCTTACTCCCGTGTAGGTCTACCCAGTTACCTCTGTGTATTTTTAAAGGGGATTATTTAGTGTGATAGTCACCACATAAATAGAATTAAATGATCTGATCAGAGTCAGGGCTGCCATTCTCAAAATAAATATCCACAGTTTCACATAGACATTTGTTTGTGTTAAAGGTCTTGGCATTTATTTTTCAATAGCAGACCATTTCCTAGTCCAGTGTAAAATTCCATTATTACTTGAATTTGCCACAGGAGCAGACCCTTGGGTGCATACCATGCATTTTTGCCTCTAGTTTTAATTCCTCCTTTGCTTCCTCCTAGTCTAGAAATTTTTCCCTTACAAAAAGTCTTTCACTGTGAGACTTGATGAGTCTGCTGTACAGGTTCTGTTTCTGTAATGGTTCAGAATACGTGTATTCAGAAGTTGAAGTGAGTTTTGCTGGTGGAAGAGTTTGTTGGGGTGCAACAGGACGGGAGTTGGCAAAACTTGAAAGTTAAAATGAAGAGGGTGTCCAGAGAAGCTCATCACCCCCTTTAAATGTGTTCAAATTATTTTTTTCAAAGAGTATTTTAAGCATGTGCATATGCATCTGTGCCTCCACGGTGCTCACTACTGTGCTAAGTGGACTGTTTGCCTGCCAGGGCTCACTGTATTTGCAGCTGGATGACTGGTAGGAAGGTGGAGCCTGTACAAGAAGGGCAGGGACTCACAAGAACCCATTTGAAGCTTATCTAGGAGGATAACATCAAATTCAACTTCTTGGTTATCGAACTCAAGAAAGTGTGATCAGTTTTGATGCTGTAACACAAGAACTTCAAGCTGCCTGGAAGTTCCCCTTTCTGAACTTCGCTTTTCAGTTCTTATCATGCTAATTAATTAAATGAATGCCACTGGTGTTGGGGGATTGCAACATGTTTCTGCCGTTTGCCTCCAAGCCTTCTGTGCTTGGAGGGAGGGAGGAAAGCTTGAATTCACTCTGCTGAATTCATTCTCCTATGGTTGCTGTCTGGGAGCTGTCCCACCTTCAGGGGTGGAGTGACAGTGGGGATTTCAGAAAGTGGCACTTTGGTGGCAAGGCAAACGTAGGGTCTCTGTAAATGCACAGGAAGCCCTGAGGGCAGCAGGCAGTGGCAGAGATGTGCACAGGCACTGGAGGTGCTCTTTTGTCTCTGTTGTGATAATATCGCAGCAAATAGCCATTTGCACACGGACACCTCAGGGGATGGAAAAACTGGTCTGTTGGCTTTGGTGAAAATGCCTTGAGCGTGGGGAGCACATGTATCTTGTCCTTTCCCTGGAGAAAGCCCCTCCCCAGGAGAGCCTGTGGAGTGTCCCTGTGCTGGGAGCTGCAGCCCCCGGGAGCATTGCTGGCTCCCCAGGGCTTGGGGCTACAGGGAGTTGGGAGAAGCTGCCAAGTGATTGGATGGCCATGAAATGGAGCCTATCTGCTTAAAATAAATAATTAAATGAATAAAGTGCTTGGTGATTCCTGAGAGGCTTGGAGGCATCGCAGGCTTTCTCTCTGGGAAAGCTTCTTCTGTGCTGATGGGGTCATCTAAGCTGTATAACACGGGGTGCCTCATATCCCTGTGCTGCCTCTCCTGGTACTGCAGTTTTGCATTACCCAGTGGCATTTCCCCTGCCCCAGTCTAGTACTTTTGGAAAAATAGTTAGATTCTGTCAGACTCATTTGTGTCATTTACTCCAAAAAGTTTGGTCTTAATCAGGAGAAACTTCTCTGCCTGAAAGCTCTTCTGTGTCTTATCTCTTTCCAGTTGCAGAGAGGAGAAATAAAGCAAAGTGCATTTCTCTGCCCTCTTTGACTTGGACAAAATTTCCAAATGAAGAATTTGTCAAGGTCTAAATGACACAAAGGCACATTTTGTGACCCTGCATGGTGTTCCCCTTTGGAAATGGGGCTTCTGCTGAAGAATTAGCCAACTACCTACAACACTTAGGACTTCCCCAGAGACTTGGCCTTCAGTTGTTTAATTTCCCCTGGATCTATTTCTATGACGTTACAACCATGACTGTAGCTAAGCTTTACTCCAGGGCAGCAAAGATGACAAGGTCATTCTGTAGTCTATAGAAATTAAATAAGGGTGTGTAAGAAGAGTCAATGCAAAGAATTCCTCCAATTAAACTGCCTGATGTATGTCACCCAAGCGCCTCTGGTAATGATTCTGTAAAAGTGCTTATCAGTTTTCATAAAGCAGTTGATATGATGGTCAGATAGGACATAGTGGTTTCATTTGTATCATATTGCAAGTTGAATGTACTGGAAAAATGTAAGTTTTAAAATCTTGATGTCATCTTGGACAGCTCTGATGGCATCTTTCTTATTAAGAACTGCAAATGCTGTATTACTGAGAAGGAACACTGTAAGAGCATTTAATGTGTTAATGTAGCTATTTCTGATAACTAGGGCTGTAATTTCAGTTTTATCCCGTGTTTTGTAGGTGTCAAAATGTAGTCTCACATACTTGAACCTGAGAATTCTGGGATATTCAAAATTGTCTGTGTGGGAGTTGATACTGCTTTGTGGTTATAAGTTACTGTTGAAGTTTAGCTTGTGATTCCCATACAAATTCAAGGAGCATGGCATTCCTACAGTTTCATGAAATGATTTTCGTGAAAGAAACACAGGTATTTCTTGAGAAACACTCTTTTTTTTATTTCATTGTTAACTGTTCTCAAATAGCATTCAATACAATATACTGTAGTATTACAGATACACCTTTTTTTTTTGCTTGAGGTATTTTATATCAGATTAGACATTCAGGGTTAATGAAAAGCTCTGCTGAAGTTAGCTCTGTTAAAAAAATAATTAGAAATTACTTTAGTTCTTAATAAAGACCAACTAAAAGCTCAGCTTTCTTGCTTAGAAAACCAGATGATAGCACTGTCTGCTGTATATAGTGTAGTCATTATATTTACATTGCTCCATAGTGGAAAGTGTCTAATAGCTCAGTAGGTGACCAGGACAAATATTATCATTTATTTCCACTGTTTACAGCTGGGTCAGTCTAGTGTTTACTCACGCTGATTACATCCTTAAACTAAACCTCTTATCTGTCAATTCTCCTGATTGTGTGTAACAGGCTTGCTACTACTACTTATCAGCTAAAACATAAGGGATTTGCTGAGAGAGGGGAGGAGGAATTGCTCATACTGCACAGTAATAAAACCAAAAGCCCTAGAAGTAAACTGGGCATGTTTAAAATCAACCTCTTCCTCAGCTAACTGTGACCTCTTTCTCCTTTGCAGACATGACAGATTATGTATATTTGGAGTTAAGAAACCCAAGCCCTTGCCTAGTCCTGCTATGATAGTGCGGTTCTGCTGCACGTAGATAAACGAGAGACACACATTCCTTGCTTCATAATCATGAAAGGCAGACCTGTCACCACTCTAAATGAGTCTGTCTTCCAAATGCAGATGTGGCATATCTGCATATCAATTTTTTTTCTTTCAGGTTTTGAAAGGTAGATCATAGATTAAAAGAGAGAGTGGAAGGGGCTATATTACTCTTTAAACCGGCAAAATATCAAAGCAAATACTGCTTTGATAGGATTTAACCCCTTTTATAAAAGGAACCATATTGCATTTTACAGGCTGTAAGTGTAAATAGAGATCAAACCGTGTTTTCTCTTTTGTTGTGATTTACAAACTGTCGCATTGTGTTTCAGTTCCAGTGTATGTCAGTGCTAGTCATTTCTCTAGATCTATTTGTAGCAGAGAGCTCCTTTTAGGTTGAGATTTACTGCTCTTGCTTGTGCCAGAACTAGGCTGGGTTGGCAGAGGCAGGGAAGGCATCAACCCTCTGTTTTGTGCAGCATTGCTGGTCATGTACTTGTTGGTCCACGTGCAGCTGGGGTGCACCGGGGCAAGCGAGCAGGGAATGTCAGGAGGTTGCACAGCACAAATCTGCTGACATGAGGTGACCAGGCACAGATTCACAGACTCACCCACTTGGTTCATGCCTCCCTTATGGGAGAAGAGTACTGCACTGCTCTGTTTAGGTGAAAAATTGATTCACTCGGGTTGTAAATTGAATTCTTACTGAGCAAAACTGGAGCTGGGGTTGAACTTTGTGGCCCTTTGTTGGAGCTTATTGGCGTGGCATCCGTTACAACAACTGTGTCTTGGGCTCAGCTTTAGTTAAGCACTCTTGCACACGACTGAGTGGGAATCCTAGATAAGTATCAGCTTGTTCTGAGCAGATTTGCTGGGGAGCAGCCAGTTAACTGTCAGCAGCTAATGCTGCATAGTTTTTGTACAGTTCAAATGCCACATCTGTAAAAAACTGCAGTGCCTTCCTTCCTGTGTAGTTCTGCCATTATTTGTCTTGCATTGTGCAATATTGCAGATGTGTATCATAATTACGTATTTTCACCTGAATTTTTGTTCTTAAAAAAAGAGATTACCTCGTTGTGTATGTTTTCTGATAGCATTTAAGTTTCACATCACAGTTACTTCTGCCTGTATTTTTGTTTTTGAAAGTAAATGTTCTTTTCATACAGTGCATTTGTAATGGAAAGCTTTAATTAAAGTTTAATGTATTTGTCATTTTTAAGTGATGCCATCAAGCCTCTCAATAGGTTACCAATTTAGCCAGTAATCAACTTCAGTAGGTGCTGGAATACTGACGTCTGTAACATCTGCATTAGCAGCATAACTGGTTTTGGTGCTGATTAAAATGTTATATGAGACAGACATCAAGAAGAATCTCTAGACTTTCTCTGAATTAACTGCAGTCATGGAATGGCTCTAAAACTCATGGAAAATTATTAATTTGTCAACATGATAAGCACTTAATCTTGGGTCAGAAAGGTGCATTCTTGTTCTCTTAGACAGTTAAGATGTTTCAGAAACAGGTAGATTGTGTGTCGGAAGGATTGTCTAATATATTTTTGTGTAACCTTCTTGAACGTGCCCACTGAACTGTTCCAGTTTGGAGCCATTTATCTGGGAAAATAGTCCTGACATCCTCATTTAAACATGCCTTGACTTTTTCAGTAATTCATTTTAACTTCCCAAGCTAGTGGCTCTTTAGAGGGGAAGGACACAAGGAGGGAGTAGATACTCAAGTGCAGAATAACGATTGAATGTACTGTACTTCAAAAAACCAAAACAGAGTGCTAAGACCAGTTAAGCCCGACTCTCTAAAGAGATAGTGTGAGCTGTCAGGATGAGGGAAGTTTCATTGTTTCACGGGACAATGCCTTGTAGCAATGTTAAAAGTACTGATGTAAAGTTATGGGCTTTACTAAGGCAACAGGAGAGATTATATTCCATTGGCCCACTCCAATAGTGTGGGGGGTTGTTGCCTATTTTTGAGAGACTTTCTGTCTCTTTACCAGCTCTCCCCATAACTGGGTTGGATGCATTTGTCTCTCAGGACATCAGACTAATCGTGTCACATCTTGAAGAACAGGGAATCAAGGGTGCTGCCAAGCCTTCCAAGTAGGAGGAGGAGATTTTTTTGCACTCTGACAAGGGAACTTGCCAGCCTATAGTAAAGCAAAATGTGTTGTGTCTTCAGACTGTTTGAAGGTAAACTTTTCGGTGGTGGGAAAGCGATTAGAATCTTGCAGGAAATCTCTCTGCGGCTCTGTGTTCTCAGGGTAGAAATTCCACCATTTAGAGCTAAACCTGTGTGGGAATTCAGTTGGGAAATTGTGTCATGTTGATTGAGTAACAGTTAGGATGTATACAAATAGCGTTCCATTGTTCCTTTGCTGGAGCTGAAGGTTAAAATGTACTTCATGAAAAGGAGGACATATTGATCACTCCTTACAAGAAGAAAGTAGTAAATGACTTTAATAAAAAAACTCAGAGGTGCTTTTGAAATGTTTCTAAGTATTGCAATGAATATGTAATAGTATACATTTTGATAGCTAAAAAGTAAAAGTGATGAATAAATAAAGACTAATTTCTTGGAACTGGAAATTATTAAATGTATACCCCTGTTTAAAGCTAAAAATGAGCAAGCAGATAACAATGGCAGGAATGACCAGATAACTGTTAAAGTTTCTTAAGCAAAACAACAAAATAAAGCAAACCAGACAAAAAAACCCCAGAAAACCGAACAACTAAGTACATTCCTGCTATACAACCTTTTGTAGATTTAAACAGAACTTTAAACACTGTGGTTGATTTTTTTTTTTTCCTTCCTGAAATGAGAGGATTTGTCTCTGGGAGACAGCATTATTTAATTTGCTATTTATTGGACTTCATTAGTAAAATACTTAAGTCCTGGATTGCAAAGAAACTGCTCCTTGGAGAAAGCTTAGAGAAAACTCCTGTTATAGGAAATTAAATCAACATTGTCCATTAATCATACTGCATGTCAACCCCCAGACCTCTCTTGATTGTTCTTGGTGAATGTGAGGAACCATTAGATGTGTGAGGTCCTTAAAGGTCTGAGTAAGTCAAAGGGGAAGAGTTTAAAAAAATGCCACCATTAGCACATGAAAGAGACTTCAGAGTGGACAGAAGAAAACATTTGCTGTACAGGGCTAGTTACATTTCTTATTTTTTTTTCCCCTTTTTATTTATTATTTTCTTCCGTTGTTAAACAACAATCCAGATGTTGTGATCAAAATGTTAATTTAATTTATCCTGAGGTTTTTTTCATTATTTTTTTGGGGGTCATGTTACCAGCTATAGTTGTAGGGAAAGGTAAAAGTAGGGGGATCTTTGCAGTTTCTGTGTTAGTGATAAGTAAATGCACTTCCAAAGCTAAGCTAACACATCTTCTGGTAGATTTTCTGCCCTCAGCAACGCCTTGGTTGTATATTTGCCATGAAGGCGTTATTGCTAATGGAAGAATTTTTCAATTTGGGGAAAAGATGCAATTGTGATAAAGCCCGTGTTTGTTTTTTTCTGGCTGCCTGGAGTCACACTTCTGTGGCAAATGAAGGGGGGGATGCAGGAAGTGGGGAAAGAAACCATCTTGTGTTGGAAGAAGCGGCTCTTGCTGTAAAGCTTCTCCTCCAAACGTGATTTCTTTTTTTTCCACCTGGGAAAAAGGCTTACTAGAAAAAAATATTTGCATAAAAATGTGTTTCAACATTTATACTCACTTTCACAGTGTTTTTACCATTATCATAGCTGAATATTGCACCCCTCCTCAAGATTGTTATCATTACAAAACAAAACTGTTTGTTACTGCACGTGCTGGGACAGGAAAATACATTCTTGATCCTCGTTGGTACATCAGTTAAAGACTTGGGTTTTCTGCCTCTCATGGCATCCAGTTGTGTGTGCTGGGGCTCTTTGTCCAACTGACACATTTGTGTACTCAGACAGAGGAGGAAACATAACATTGTGTGCAAATATGTCTTGAAAATGTGGTGTGTATATCAGCCCCCAGGGATTTTTTTTTAAGGCAATTGAACAGGAGATATTTTGAAGTAGTAGTGGGTAGGATGGTGTATGTGGGGGAAGAGGGGCAGATGGGTGGGTGTTGCACTGCTGTGCCTTGTGTCCATTTACCCATCATTTACCCACTTTCTCCTTTGTATATTCTAGAAGCAGGGAGGGATCTGCTCACAGCCTGTTGCTTAGCTCTGTATCTCTGTGTCTATATTTGCATGTGTATATAGACACTACTGGGAGAAAAATAGGATATCTTCTTGATCCTCCTTGTCTTGGCGTAGTGCAGCACTTCTCCATCACAGTCATACCTCTTACTATATTAGTCTTTTGTATTAATTTTTATTTTCATGATAATTGCTACTCTTAGTCTAACTTAGCCTTTTTCCTTTCTTTGTGTCTTGACTGCCTTCTTACTCCTTCTCACACCTGCCTCTATCTACTTTCTCTTAGTTTCTCATCAGCCCTTGTCGCCTTGGTGATGATCACTTGCCTTAGAAGACCTGTATCTGTAGCACTCCCTGCCACTTATTTGTGCTGGAAAACTTTTCCCAGAGGTGGCTTGGATGTATTAAGTCACTGTATGTTATCCAAGCAGAGTAGATGCACACATGGGCTGTGTTTGAGTGTTGCTGTCATACAGGCAGTGATAGTCATCCCTTTCCTTCAGAAATGACAGCCAGATCGTGCTTCCAGTCAACCCAATAAAATACCTGAAGAAATGCACCAAAGCACAGTCAAGTTGTAGGACAGAAAAGTGAATTGCTGGGCATGATTCAGAGTGCAGGCACAAGTCCAGGGTACTCCAGTTGACCCATCAGTGCCTACACCTCTCTTCTCCTTGAGCCTCCCTGTTGGAAGATCTGCCTCTGAAGGGTCATCTTCCCTCATGCTGGAGGCAGGAGGAGTCTCCCAGTGGGACCCCCAAGCCTGTGTTGTCTCTTGTGCCCCTGTGCAGGGCAGCTGAAACACTGCCTGGAGCATGTGGCAAAAATCCACTTTAGGCAGTTACTAATAACACGAGTGTGTTCATCCATCTGTCCTAAGAACACATGCTGTGTTCTTCCAGCACTTCATAAGCATTCCTGGGAGTTTCACAGGTGAAGAGTATTCTCTGTCCTGTCTTACAAACTGGGTACCTGAAACACAGCGAAGAGAAGGGCCATTTTCATGGAGCTGCTCAGGTATGGATGGTTTAACCCGAGTGTGATGTGATCTCTCTGAAATCAGTGACAGAACTGAGGTGTAAATGTCCAGATTTCCAGCTTTGTGTTCAGTCTATTAGATAACAGCTCCCCCTTGAGGGAAACGTCTTTTATTAATAAATTCATAACACGGCTTTTCGATCATTGGAGTTTTTGTGAGGGTAGGTTTGAGGTTCCCAGTTTCACCAGGCTGTGTAAAATGAGACTCCTGGTGGCTGTGTTGTGTCCCAACCAGCTGGCCAGGGGCTTACTCCGTTGCCTTGGGATGTTGCTCAGCGCTCAGAATTCATCAAAGTTCAACTCTGAGCACAATGAAGTAGCAAAAGCTGGCACTTTTGGAAGAAAACACCCCACACTCCTTGTGTACCTGTCCCTGCTAACTTGTGCTGCTTCTGTGTGCTTGCAAGCTCCTGGCAGTGGTGTGGAGCGCAGGGACATGGTGGGAAGTTGGAACACGGCTGTGGCAGGAGCGAGTGGCTGGAGCCGAGGGGAAGCAGGCTGGCTTCTGTCAGCAGCAGCGTTGGCTAATGCTGCTTTAAATGCTCATCAAACTGCAGGCTCAACTCAGCATTTGTAAAGCTGAATTAATGATGGGGAACCCTTTTAATTGTACGAAGGAAGATAGCTAGCTAAGAGTTAAGTAGCTGTGTGTTTATTTTACTTAAGCAATCAGTCAGACTGCTTTCCATTTTCTAAGTGTTGTATAAACTTCATATGCAGAGGAATTACATCAAGATAATTTTGTTCTCCTTTTTTCAATCAAGATAGTGACATAGCTTGGATTTAAATCTTGAATGCATTAGGAAAGTTAACAAAAATAACCTTGATTATGAGTAGTCTCCTAGTCTTTTACTCTGAACCTTTCAGTTTGTTAACACAGTGTTTGACATTACAGTAGGTAAGGCAAAAGATTGAAATTACAACTTGTCTGTGGTCAAATATTTGGACAACAGTAGCATTGCTTACTATGAGAAGTGATTTTGTTTATTAAAAAAAAGAAAAGTTAAAAACATTTTGAAGGAAAAATTGACAACAAATTCCCATGTATATAATTGTGTAAAATACACATATAAAAAAAAAATTCTTGAAGAAAGGGACAAATCAGTGAAATTCTCCTTCAGTTTCTGCAAAGTTGTGTTTTCTTTTCCACGTTGTTATGGTTATTCTGGGCATCCTTTAAAGTACCATAGCTTTTACCTGTAGTAAGTAATATGTACACTAAAAACATGTAATGTTGTAATCCATTTCCGAGTGGGGGAAAGATACGCTTTTGTCTTTATAAAACACCACAAAGCATAAAATAAATAGTAGGTGCTGTGTTGTTAGCCAGAAGAGCAAAAGATGTTCAAAAGTTTGAGGAAGCCTGAAATCCTTCAGGCTACCCTTGTTTAGCTGCTTCTTTGTGTGAACATTAAACTACGTCTTTTTGGAAGGGTACTCAGGCCACAGTTCAGAGAATTACTCTGAGTAAAGAATTTGATCTCCTGACAACATTAGGCCCAAATTCAGATTGCACATGATGGTGACCTCTTTTACACCACCTGGAAGATTTGTCTATGGTGCTTTGAAGAATACTGTTTCAGAAATTTGGTCTTAATTAAATAGTCTTCAAATAAACCATTAACAGCTATTTAACTAAAAACAACAACAAAATTAACTTGCACAGCTGCTGCCACTAATATGGACTGAGTAATCCTCCTGATAAATTGTCTCAGAAGAGCAGAGTCTTGGCATGGAAAGAGATGAAAACAAGATGGTTCTGGGAGGAATCAGGGTGGAGATGAAAAGTTATGATGATTTTTTACAGAGAAGCAGATTCTCCTGGCCTTCTAGTTGGGTATTTTCACTAAACTTAAGCATACTGAAAGCGTTCGAGAAGGACTGTAAGTATGTAGTATATTGGGCTTCATTGCCCAGTCACTTATTGTGTCCTTTTAATAAACTTCTCTGTGCAAATTCATACCACAAAAATCATTATGAATCGCTCATGACAGTGTGCCATTGAATATAACAGTGCTGAATATCCGAGCCAAGGATGTTATAGGGTCCTGGATGCTTTTATTATCATTACAGATGGAAATTTTCTTCAGGGCATGTTTTAGAAGTTTGGGATATGCTGTATGAAAATGTAAAGACTAAAAATAACACTGCTGTGCCAAATCATTAGGAAGGTGGTTCAGCATAATCTAAATGTAATTAAAATGAATACGCTTGCTAAATGTCAAAGATATGCAGCTAGTCAGGGTGAGACTGTAGGGAATGAGGCTTGTAAGAAGACAGTGAGGGAAAAGTAACAGACATGTTCATGTCTGGACACAGATACTGCAATGCGTTTTGTGGCTGAGGGAACAGAGACCTGTGTCCTGATGCCGTCACACTTCAGGTGAAATTACCTGCTGAGCTAAGGCATTTGAGGGGAACTCTTTACAAGTACTGTTAGTTACTTCCCTGCTTCCTGGTTTATTAATATGTGTAATTGGAAAATATTTAGCATTGTATGATAGCTTTTCAATTAATACTTTACATTAGAAGTAATGGACAAGGGAAGCTTGATGCCAGTCTTTTTTTTTTTTCAAAGTTTTTTTTTGTTTTAATGCACCTGAATTTAACTTCAGCAAATGAAGTATGGGAGTTGTCATATTAGAAGCAGTACATGTGTCAGACTAGCTGGCAGCCTATGACAAATGGGACAGGTTAGCAATTTCACTATAAAATTTGTCAGCTGTCTGGGTTAACTTGCCCCTCTACCCAGTGCTCAACAAATGAGTGCCAAATTTTGAGCTTCATTGAGTGATTGCTTTATTTACATCTGCAAGGAGCCTGTAGAATAGCATTTCTATGCTCACGCAGCTGTGTGTGGACACAGGGTGTAGATAGGTGTCTGCCTGTCCGTCTGGTCATGCACCTCTGCTACCTGTGTCCAACAAATACCAGGGAACGCTGTGGGAGCGGGAGCAGACATGGCCCTTGACACCTGCAATAACAGAACATCCCACTGAAGTTTAGGCCCTAATTACAGCTGCAGCTGGATATAGTCCGTGCAGCCAATATTTGCCTTAAGAAAAATATAGTGGTGGTTTTCACTTGCATGTATTTTGTTTGTTTTCCTGTCATGACTGACTTGTTTTATATCTAGCAAGCTGAGTGTGTTTTAGTGCAATTCCTTGCTGCCCTCTCAAGGAGGAAGGAGCCAGACTGGTTGTTAATTGCCCTGCCTGAAACTTTTGCATCTTGCAGTCATGCTTGGAACAGCACAACTTCTAAAGCTTGAGATCTGAGTCACCAGACCACAGATGTTTTTGCAATGAAACTGTGCACCTCCTACAAAGTCACTGTGGTGCAAGTAATGATAGATAGTGTTTTCATTTTGCTGCACAAAAGGGTCAAAATGGCATGGGGAGTCCATGACAGACCAGCAGAAAATGTTGGTTCTGAAAGAAAATTTATATCATAGCTCCAGGGGAAAGTTTGGGCGCTGCGAACAGATTGCCTTTGTCATTGTGTACAAATGTGTTGTTTGTAAGGTGATGCTGAATGTCAGGCAGTCAGTGCACACTGACTGTATGATAGAGCTTGGTACCTAGACGCACAGATGTTAAACCAAATTTGGTAGAGTGCTTACAGCACTGTGTTTAGATGGATCTTCTGGAAGCATTCTTCTTAGCATGAAGGCCAGGCAAATTGTCTAAACTTCCCTCCAGTGTGCAACCCAGAAATGTTCGTCTCCACTGGGGAGATCATCCTTTCAGTCTCTTTCAGCTTATGAAAAAGAACCTTTTATAGCACACTCCTGTTTTGAGGCGTGTTTGTAGCAGCATTGTGTGTGGGATTTTCTTTTCTTTTTTCCTGACCCACTGCTGTAATGTTTGGTTCGCTGTTTTCTGTCACTTGTGCGTGGTTTGGTTCCTGTATGTAAGGGAACCTGTTGTATGGGGTGGCATATCCTATTTGGACCACTGCATGAATTCTCAGTGGACATATCTCTGTTAGAAACTGGGGTAATTACGGCTCTGCTGGCTCCTTTGGACACTCTTTCCCTCCCCCCTCACCCTCCCTTTCTTCTTCCAGAGATGGCCTCTCTACATAATTCCATTAAAGTGATTGTGCTCGGAGGGGTGGACTGAGGGGCAGTGCTCTCATCTTTCAAAGCAGGACCAATGAGCTGTGTGCTTTCCACTGGGCAGCAACAAAAGAAAAGGTCTCTCAGAAGAAAAGACGAGCACAAAAGATCAAAATTAGGTGTTTGTCCAGGCCTCTGGTATTGCTTTCAAGTTAGCTTTTGAGGGCTCACTTTGAAAACGGTGAGCCAGGCTAGTTAACATAAGGGTGCCTGCTGGTTTAGAGAGCACTGGTACAATAATACTGGAAGGGAGCTTTTTGCTTATGCAACTTAACAGTTCTCTGAAACACATGAGAAATGTGGGCACTGATGGCGAAGACCTTACAGGCAGAGGGGGAATGTTCTGTGCCGGTGAGGAAATCGAGCAAACTTAAAATCCTTGACATCTGCTTCACTTATTTTAAAAAGATTAGAGACATTTAGATATTTCTTGTTTCCTTAGTCTCCAAAAGGCATTTTCCAGAAGACCAAAATGCCATGTGCTGGGAATTCATCCTGCCCCTCCAGCCCTCCCCCAGCACTTCTTTCTGTATGAAGCTGCTCTTGCTGGTGGTGGGCAGTAGGAGAGGTGATGTTTTTACTGCAAGGGGGTGTGAGGTGTTGTTTGTCCTGGGGCCCTCTAAGGGGATAGAGCAAAGCTACAAAAGGGATACAGACCCTTTTCAGATTTAGACAAATAAGCCAGAGCCATCCAAAGCCGTGGAAAGCCAGACTGTTTAGCTGGATCAATTCACATGTGTCGTATGTTGTAGTTTCTACCAAAATAAACTTCTTCAATGTTGTACAAAGAACAAATTGCTTAGTTTCTACTTCAGTTTTTTGGTTTGCAAAGGAAAACATGAGTATCACAGACAGTCTTTGTTCCATCTAACTGTTTAAAGTTACCTTTAAATTAAAAAAGAAACCATGAGATGTAAAATGCTGGTGATTTGTAAGCGCTCAAACTACTTTAATCTGATATTAAAAGGATGTTATTTAAAATGTGTGATCAGTTGAAATTCAAAGTCCTTTAAAAATAAATTAAATACTATTATTTGAAGCTAGTAATAATGCTTGTCCAGAGGCTCAACAAGATTTTAAAAGCAGTAATAGATCAAGGTTATTAAACTGTGTTTATTTAATTACTCATATGTACTCAAGCAAAGTAAAAGGGCATTCTTTAGAAAAGAGAAATAAAATCCAGTACTGAAAATCTGAGAGGGAATACCTGCTTTTGAGAGGAACAGACCTGAATCTGTATTATCCTTCTGCTTCCCAGCTTTATGTTACTGTTTGGCTTGATGCACTTCTCTCTGTCCCTTTTGTCTGGTATATTTGAAATGTATTTGCTTATTTTCATAATAAGTTTCTGCTGTATTTACATTACTTTGCTTCAAAAGTACATTTTTAAGGATAGTATTTCTCAGCGCTCTTCCTTTCCCACCCTTCCCCCTTAATAATTCCCCTGGACCTCTGTTGCTTGGAGCAGACTTTGGCTAGCCCCAGATTCGATGTCAAAGGCCATGACCCGATGTCAGAGAAGCCCATGCTGCTGGCCTCTTCTTTGAATAATTATCTGGAGTTTATTGTGTTGAAGGGATGGGCTTGGGGGCAGCACAGTCACCCTGGCAAACCAGACCAATGAGCTATCCAGCCGGACCACTACCCAACAATGGACCTGTGGGTTACACAAAAAAATCCAGCAGCACAAAAGATTAAATTAAAAATGGACATTTGGGCACAGAAGTTTTGTCCTTAGAACAACCATTTTTTCAGCCTTCTGAAGGTACTGTGGTTTTGATACCTTCAATTGAAAGGAAAAAAGTATTATTTTAAATTTTGTATGTAAGCTAGAACAGAACTGAAAATTTTTTCTTTTTGCCTTCCCCAGCCATTAGAATTCCAATACTGGCTGTATCTTAAGAAGTTATTTCTAGGTTTCTAGTCACTGAACTTGGCTCAAAACATCAAGACACTGAACTTTTCTGTTTGTTTGTTTGTTTTTTTTCTCTACAAATTCAATGCAATCCCAATTCTTTTAGAAACAAGAACAAAACCCCCCAGTACTTTCATTTCTATCAATATTTTCCGTCTAAGTTGCTGAGAACAGGGATGTTTGAAACAGGTATGAAAATATGTTCCAACAGTAAATGATAGTAAAATGTCCATTTTCTTTCAGCTTCCTTATCTTTTCCTCTCCCCAAAGAGGACTTAAAATGTCTGAAATCCAGATTGTGTAGTGCTGTCTCTTCTTATCAGGACTGAATGAAAGGCGGCTGGAGGTGGACTCACTGTTCTGGAGGGGTGGAAAAAAAAAAAAAAGTTCTTTCATGGTCTGACCTCGGATTCTTTCTTAATTTTATCTAGCCCTGACCTGTTGGCTCTGCTCTGGCTCCTTTCAAGGCCTTCAGAGCTTCACAAACATGCAGCAGCTGAAAGAAACAATGACAGGGCTTTTAGGGGTTGCAATATTACACTCTCTTGTAACCTTGGCTAAGTAGCCTGTAAACAGATGCTTTCTCTGAAGCATTTGCCAGAAAGCCAAAATTTGGGCTGTGTTGATAGCGGCAAGCATTTTGCAACAGTTCTGATTCAGGACTCTTCATTTTGTATTCAGTGTCAGCTTCAGCTGAATGAACAGTGGCCCGGGGTGTGCCTCGTGTAGTGTGGTCGTGGAACTTGCTCTTACAGGTTTTATACTTATCTTTAATGCTGTAAATTTATCTGGAACAGAAAAATCGTATGAAGACAAATTATCAACATCTGAATGGGATAAAGGCACTTTGGTCTTTTGCAGAAAACCGATTTGAATATAGTGTTAAAATGTAATCAGGACGTTTGCATTTCTCTGTGTTCTTTTGAGAAGGGAGGATGAACTGGGATTTTTCGTTGGCTCTGTTAGTGTCATGCTACTTTAGTATTAGAGGGTTTTAATTATGTAATAGAATATTGAGAGTGGAATTTTTGTTCCACTGTGAACATGGAAGTGACTTTATTCTTAGTAACTTTTTCTAAAAGCTTGGTCTGTGCAATCTTGGTAATTTAAGGATGAGGTTGTTGCATGATAAAGTACTTCACCAGCTGCAAAGTGATTACAAGCATGATTCTGTTTTTAGTTATTTAACTGTGAATACAGGCATTTAATCTTTGATGCCGCTGGTTTTCCCAGCTGTGTCCATTGGAAGTGCGTGAGGACACCACCTGGCAGTCATGAGGTATAACTCTACCAGATGGAACTAACCTGCTGTGGTTGGAGACATATTCCTTCCCTTCCCGGTGTCACCTTTATCACCAGGGAAATGGCTTCAAAAAAGAGAATCTTTTTTTCCTAATTTCCTTGCCATTCCCACAAAAAATGGTAGCTGCTACAGCAGTCATCCCAGCAAAACCTGGGGTTTCAGTGGTTATATTTCAGAGGCTTGTAAGGGTCAGGAACAATGTCAGATTGTTTTATATGTTTTTGTGTATTTGTTTCAATATTTTAGAAGTACTGAAGAGCTAAGTTTGAGACAGTAACTCAGTGGAATTCCACACAATACGTGAACACACACTAAAACTAGTTCTGATATGAGAAGGTATCAACTCTGTAGTTGCTTTTGCCTACCACTGTGTATGTATTTACTATTTATATTTTCCTAGACTTTGAAAACTAGGCTCTGAATGTTTAATCCATGTTTAACTAATAAATATACATCACTTGAACACATAAGATCTTAAGTTTTGGGAAAGGAAATGTGAATATCTGAATATGAGTATTTCTGACTGACAGCTGCTCTGTAGTAGCAAGTTCTCCCCTCACTGAAAGAGAAATGAAAGATTTACATAGAAGCAGGGCTGATGGCAGCAGTAAAGGATACTGAATGATTTTGAGCTGGTGCAATAAAATGTGGACATTCCAATGAAGTGTAGAGCAACAGAACTGCCAATAAGTCAAGGCTCAATTCTTGGTGATATTTCTGCAGTTTCTCTCCGTTTCCCACGTCCAGACAGATGAGCAGCTGTGGTTCTCCCTCCGCGCTGGGAAATGAAATGACTTGTCACAAAACCAGGGTTGGAAGATCTGAGTGCACTGTAGTATTTTTCTTGAAGAATCTGTTTGTAACTGCTATGAGCTTCCTGTCTGCTTCCTGAGAAGCTAAACATAATCTCTAAGATTATATCTCAGGGGTATAGTAATACAAGTAAATCATTGTCACCCAGCCTCTTTTGGAGCTTCAGCTACTGTAATGTTTAATGTGTTTCCGAGTTACAATCCGTGTTTTAAATTATAGTTCAACTTAATTTTTTTGCTCGTATTTGCAGTATTTAACTTTCCCAGTTTTACTAAGAGGTACAGAACTAACTCCAACTCACAAAACAAAGAGAAGGCTCCCCCATGTGTCTCTCTGCTGAAAGATCTATCAGGGTCTACCTGCAGGACTCACTGCAAATTTTTATGGAGAGTGAATGACAGAATATGGGGATCCAGAGGAGTATCACTGTTGGAGCAGTGACCTTCCTACAAAAACTGCTGCAGGAAAATGAGGCTGATCCGATATAAATTGCCAAACAGTGATTTTGGGGACAGTATCCATTTTGTTTCTGAATAGCAGGGATCTGTGGAAAGATGTGTTACTCCTGGCTCTGTTATGAGCACGCCTGATGGCCTCAGTGCTCACTTCCCTGTTTCCTGAGCCTCCTGTGCATGGATGGTATACACTAAATTTGAGCCTGTCAACCCCCAGGTGGCCATGCTATCCCCCAATCTTTTATCAATGATTTATGTGTAAACTATTCAAGATACCTTTGCTGGTTAAAGATAAGAAAGCTCCTGAAGTTTGTTTTCTCTCTACGGATGTGCCTGGCTTTGAATGTTTGATCCAGCTGATGAACTGTGAGATGAAAGTGTTTACGCCAGGTGTGTATTGGGATTGCCACTGAGGAGTGAATCATATCATAAGCCTGTAAATGAAACTCAAAAATTTTTAAAAATATTTTAAACAGAGGCTACTTGAGACAAAAAATATTTTCCGGCACTTCATAAAACAAATAGTGAGCAAGTATCTGTTGGAACTGAGACAGATCTGTGGCAGATCTTGGATTATTGTGTTTGACATATGGGAAAGCTCTGATCAACATGGAAAGGCATCTCAGTGGGTACTTCGAATTGGTCTCTGCTCATGTTATGCACGTAATCTGTGAGGCAAGTTTCACGTGAATTTCTTTAAATTCTTTTCTATTCTTCTTTTTAGATGACTTTAACATTTAGGCTTCCCTGGGCCAGTCCATAACACAGCCCTCCCTCCTTCTGCTACCTCAGTTGCAGAAACCAGCAGATGGGTTTTCAGCCATAGAAGCAGTAATGTGTGACAGCTGAAAAATTCGGACATCACTTTTGGCTTGAACTAGTCTTGGTACCAATTGAACCATGATGTCCTAAAGTGGAAATAACACTGTTTTTCAGATGGTAGGGACTAACTGAGGGACTTTATTTTTAAACAGGTTTTTCTATATAAAGATAATTCTCTTTGAAACCTCTTGTGTTATACAAGAGCAGGAGAGAGGAATGGTATTCAACATTGTGCTGCTTCTACATGTCAAGTGTTAAGGATACATAAAAGTAAGATTTAAAAAACATATTGTTCTCAAAGACATTTGAATTTTTTTGTGGGAGTTAGATTTTTCTTTTTTTTTGCCTTTCTTCCACATCCCATTATTCTTCCTTTTCTCCTCAATCAAGTGTTAATGAGGAATTCAGTTAAAAAAAAAAATGCAGTGAGGATAAACAGACCTCACAGGCTCCTCATTCAGCCCAGCAGGGCACTAGACCTCAGCTATCCTTCATTTCCCAGTGAAGATGATCAGTTCTGGGTGAGCACTTTCAAAGGGCGCAGGGTTTTTGAAGGTGCTGGGCAGGATGATGGATTGTGGTGTCTGTCATCCTGTGTCCTGCGGAAATGCAGCGGGGGTCTGTGCCGGGGAACTTGTGAAGGGAGGGAGAGGCAGCGACACTCGGCCAGCTGGAAGCCTCCTGGTTCTGTGGGATCTGTTCAAGGGCCTGCTGAATAGTACTCGAGCTCAAGTGTTTTCTAAGAATGGCTGGGAAAAGTCATTTTTTTATAAAAGAACCTCCAAAGCGTAATCCCAGTGAGATGTTAAAGATGTCTCGATGACTTCTTTTAAATTCTGGTGTTGTTTTTGAATATTTCAGTTGCACACTGATATATTTATTCCTTCCACAGATTAAGAGGCCTGGGAATATATATATTTCTGTTTTTCTGAGATGCATGCTGTAATATTACTAAACAACTCACTGTAACTTAATTTTTGGGTATTCAAATAATTTGGGACTTTTGAAATATTTTTAACTTTTATCCTTTTAGTTGGGCTCAGTGTTTTTAAATGCACCTTTATTTTTTGAAAATTTTTAAGAGATTGCAATTATTTACATATAACATCTTACTATCTTTCTGAATTTTGAATATTGAAATTCCACATTTTCTTTTGTCACATTTGATCATTCTGTGTGTTTGTGTCCATCTCCTCCTTTTCTCTGGTTGCAATTTGTGGTTGAGGAACAACTGATGTCATCTGTTGTTAAAGCGCTATTGTAAAGTGAAAAAACCTTCAAAGCAAATGAGACTTTAGTTTAAAAAACCACTTTTTTTTTTTTAATTTTGTTATTTACATCTTCTTCTTGTGATGTTAAAATCTATTCAAAAAATGGGAATGGACTCCTCTTGCCTGTTCTACCATTAGTGTCAAATACATCAGAGAAACACTTCAATCCAAATTTTTTTACAGCTATATTTAGATTTTGGTAAAATAATCTTTAAAAAACAAACACAGATAGAAACGTAAACTCTACTTAGTGATATCTCATTTATAGCTGACGTGGGTAACTACAGCAGAAGAAAATTTTCTAATTCAGAACAAAAAGATTTTAAAAAAGGAATTATTAGGAAACTACTCTGCCACCTTTATGGAAACATCAGATCAGGTTGTTCAGATGCTATTGCTGGTGCAGTGACTGCAGAGGGAGCCACTGATCTGACGGAAACAACAGTCCTGTTCCTGGTGAAGAAATGTCAAGGATTTGTGTTCCTGTTTATTTCATGAGAGGCCATGTCAAATCTCAGCTAAAATGAGAACAAGAAGAGCTTATTTTGAGAAGGGATAATACTGCAGTAATTTAGGGCAAGGAAAAAAAGAAATAAACAAGATCAGTGCATTTGTATAATGTCTGAACCTTCTGAAAATCTTAATAGAAAGAAATAGGTCCATGTCAGTAGAAGAGGAGAATGACCCGATAGCTGTGTCAGTGCTGGGGTGAAGTTTAGCTCAACGCCAAAGAGCTCATATGAGCTCGTAACAAACGCTGCCCTCTTGCAGATCGTGGTTGTATGGAAGGGATTGGTTGCAAACACACCTGTGAGGGAGCGGTCTGCAGCCATCCTGGGGCTCTGCACTCGGAGCCACCTGCTGTACCCCACACTACATCTCCACTTACAGAAAGTTCCAGGCCCCTTTCTAACTCAATGCCCTGTAGTAGTTTTCCACTTGGATCAAGGCCAGTGTATCATTAACAGAACCTAGAGAACCAAGAGAACCACAAACTGCAATGTGGCTACCCAAAGACGTGGCCAGAAAAAGGGAAGTAGGGAGATCCTTCAAGCTGGGAATAGTGACCCTCCAAGAATGCCAGAACCAGCTTTTAAGAAAACATACAGGCAGAATTTGCTAGTCAAAGCATTATTAGCAATCCCTGTTGTTTCACAGTTTGTCTCCTCTCAAAGCTTGGAACCAAAACATTTCCCATTTCTTTGCTGGGTCCTGTCTTCTTGCCTTTGCTTTGATTGCCCTGCTTCATTACATCCTGTTTATCCAGAAACAAATGTCGGTTTCTGTGGACCTCCTGCTGTTTGTTTCAACAAATCTTTAATAAAAGACTGAAAGCACTTCAATATGCTGAATCATACTATTAAATCTAGCTCTGTAGCTGTGAAGGTGTGACTTTGTTACAGATAGAAATGTGATACTACTCCCACTGATTGCTGTTTAGGGTGTTGGAAGTCTGGGCAAAGATTCAGGAGAATTCACAGGGATTCTGGAGAAAAGACAGGCTTCCGGGCATCCAGCCTGTCCATCAGTCCACTGATTGTAGCAGACAAGTTTTGACACAAACTTGCAGGAGAATCGTCTCGCTAACTGTGGAAGTCTGAAAAACTTTTGTTTTTTTTGCTGGAGGCTGATCGTTCCTTTTCTTTTTGTGCAGATCCTAGAAGAAAGTACCATGTAAGGCTGCTGGCATACAACAATATGGAAGAAGGTTATCAGGCAGACCAAACAGTCAGCACTCCAGGATGTGTCTGTAAGTGTTGTAGATGCATGAAAAATTTATTAAGAGCTGAGCTGTTTAAAGGTCCCAGCAGCTCTGTGTTTTTAACCTATAAATAATCAATTAATTTAATGTAAAACAGAGAACCAGAAAGATCATATCTGTGACAAATACTATCCTAGTCATCCTGCAATTGAGATAGCTTCCTGTGTTTGTGAAGTGCAGTTGAAGAAACAAGATAGGCCAAGCACATTTCCCTCCCCTGTTGGACTGTCTGCATCATCTGACAGTGATGTATCATGTATCTTATGAGATATTTATCTCTCTCCCTCGTCTCTGTTGATAGTTTTTTTTGACTTTGTTTTTGACTAAGCAAGTGGGACTGCAGAAATAATATGTGACATGTATTGGGTTAGCAGGGATCTTTAATAGCTTGAACCAGACTCCTGGGTCTGAATACCAGGTAGTGCTGGGTGAGGGCAGATTGGGATCTAAACTGTGGGCTCAGACCTCTTAACATTATCCAGTAAATAATTCCCGCTCCTTTTTTGTTTCAAACAGCTGTCCGTGATCGCATGGTGCCACCTCCACCACCTCCTCACCACCTCTATGCCAAAGCAAACACTTCATCTTCCATCTACCTTCACTGGGGGAAACCTGCCTTTACATCTGCACAGCTCATCAACTACACAGTGCGCTGCAACCCCGTGGGGCTGCAGAACGCATCCCTGGTGCTCTACCTGCAAACGTAAGTGCAGTGCTCCTGGTGAGCCTTGGTTTGCCAATTCCGCATCCTTCCCACTCAGGTTCTACTCTTCCTGCCCTCTTTTAACTGTCTTTTACTTGTAACAACTTTTATCTCCCATAGAGGACTGACTGTGTGTTTTGCCCAGTGGCTGCTAGTTCACTTTCTTGGGTTTTGTAAAGATGTGTTCATGGAACAGCTTAATTCTCTACTGGAGATCCTTACCTTGGATCATTGGGATAGCTCTTGATTTTTTAATGGCTTTTTAGCTGTCTAGGTTCAATTTCATTTTAGGTTCTTCAACCAAACAAGAGAGAATACCTATTTTATGGGTAGCTTGCCTGGGAAAAGGTGGCACTTAGTCCACTGTCTGATTTTAAGACTCGAAATGAGAATTTTTGAGGGGTTGAGCATTTTATTGTGGGAATGCCACGTTCCTGAGGCTGTGGGACCCTGCCAGGGAAAAGCTGAGTAGAATTGCTTGCTTTTCAGAGAAGCAGTGCATGAGCCACAGAATGGCAGAACAGGGAAGAAAGTCTTCCTAGTCTTGATGTTCTGCTGGTCTGGGAGCAGAAGACTTTGTTCCATGTGACTGCCCGTGCTGGGGGCCCGTTGAGGGAATCCATGTGTGTGTAGCTGCCTTAAAACTTCGGTTTACTCAGGCCTCTAAGTAAGAAATATGCTGTCTTAAAGGATAGTTCCCATCCTAATATTCAAGCTTTTCTCTTCCCAGAACACATCTGCTGCTGTAGAACTCCCGACCTACTGATTAGACACAGTATAATCACCATGTAAAGTTCTTAGTGTGTAATATGGAGCATAGCAAGGAGTGCTGCTTTTTGTGATGGGAGGAGACTATTGCAAATATCGATGACTGCCTTTGCACCATGAAAGATGAAACTACTAAATGAGATTTAATAAAGCAGTATCTGTAGAGTAACACCATTTTAAGGTGAAATTTAATCTTGTGGAAAGATCTGAGTTTGGGATACCTGCTGGTGATCCAGCCAGTGGTATTCTTGGACTTGCTTGTGCATCAGCTGTTCAAAGAACCTGTATAAAAACTTGAGCTCAAGTCAACTGGCAGCAGGCATAACGCCCTCGTGAGAGCTCCAGGGTTAGCACAAGTACACTTTCAGGTGGGCAGCACAAATGGGTCACGTGTCTGGACTTGAACTGGTTTGTCTTTTGTTGACCTGACAGTGAGAATCTACTCATGTGACCAAGAGATACCATCTGAGTTTGGGATCTTCAAGTCAATTGCTACTGTTAAATTTATTTTTTTCCTTCACCTATACAGGTCAGAGACTCATATGTTAGTCCAAGGTCTTGAGCCAAAAACTATGTATGAATTTGCAGTTCGGTTGCATGTGGACCAGCTCTCCAGTCCCTGGAGTCCTGTAGTCTATCACACTACCCTTCCAGAAGGTAAGGAACCAGGAGAGGACCATATGGTTCTATAAAGAAAGATGTGTAAACCAAATGGCCTGAAAAATTGCTTATTAATTTTAAGCTGTCTGTAGGAGAGAGAAATCCTTTCCTTTGAGATGCAGATAGTGCTCTTCTTGGTAAGAGCTAGAAAAATGCTGTCAGGAAAATCCTTGGCTTGGAACAGTGACATTCTTTTTCAAAATCCACCTTAAATCAGCAATGATTTTCATATAAAGTGGGATATGCTTTCACCATTAACAACTACTGAATAGAACTTGAAAAAAAACTTTAAAGTATATATTGAAGAGGTAGGGCTGATTCATAGGCATTATGGAAACATATTTTAAGCCCCAGAAGTTTTGGAAACTGTAGGAATATTACACATCTACTGCTCTAGCAGCTGGTTTGCTTTTCTGACGGCTTGGAAGGGGAAAATCCAAAACTTTGGTTTCATATTCTCAGCAATGCAGTGTTTGGGATGCACCTGTTCGCAGGGTAATGAGGTGGGGGTTTATTAATAATTGTTTTCTTCTGGAGTTGAAGGAAAAAATAGGAAATTTGCTTTTCCAGAATCTCATCTATTGACCAGGTCAGAGTTAACAGGATGTCTCCTGAGGAGCAGTGTGTGTTTGTTTATATGTGGTTTCTGGGATGTAGCAGTGGCCATTAGGTCTGCACATCAGTTTCTTTCTGAGCAATTTAATTGCCTGTAAATTGGGTTAGCCTAATAGCATTGTGTTACTGTTCTTACAGCACCATCTGGCCCTCCAGTAGGAGTGAAGGTGACTTTGATAGAGGATAATACTGCTTTGGTTTCCTGGAAGCCACCTGATGGTCCTGAAACAGTTGTTACACGATACACTATCCTCTATGCATCCAGGAAGTCTTGGATTGCTGGGGAATGGCAAGTGTTGCACAGAGAAGGTAAATTAAAATCACAAACCTATGAACTGGACAAACAGTGATGCTACTTATATGATGCTTTGTTACTTTCAGCTCCCTTGGACTACAGTAAGAAATAAATTCATATATAAATGTTCACATAAAAGTTCTAATTAGTTTCGAATAATTGCCATGGGAAAATGTATTAAAACCCAGTTCATACTCAGAAGGTGAGGGGAGGAGGGCTGTCTGTGCTGCTTTGGAGCTCAGTGTGGGAACCAGAATGTCTCATAAATCCAATTACATCCATCTTAGTTCTGTTGTAACCACGATTGTGATGGTTTCATTTTGTAAATGCACTCCTTCAAATCTGATGCCTGGCTCTCCAGAAATAAATGTATAAATGTAGCTGTGTGGGTTTATATATTTCTGTCGATCACTGCCAATCCAGTTAGCTCAGTTTGCTTAATGAACTTTCCTCTACTCCCAGTAAATTGCTCTGCAAATTCAATTTAACTCTCTGGCTCTATTCTACCGCTGAGCCCCAGCTAGCTAATTTAGCAGTACCTCGGGTACGGTGACATGAACTGCAGTCACATCTCTGTGATTAGATGGAGAGATAGGATAAATTTTTGTAGGCACTTTTCACAATAATACTACAATTTGAAGAGCTGCATCAAGAAAGATTTCTACTTTAGCCAGAAAAGAAAAGAAGAATGCATTTATTGTTCGGTTGATATTCAAAATAAAGAGAGGCAGTTCAAAATAGATAATGTTCTAATGATGTCTTAAATCAGAGAGGGAAGCTCAGTGTTACAGAGTAAAGTCATGTGCTTGAGTAGCCCATTTAAGAGGATTGTTCTGTAAGAGTTACTATTTTGTTCTGTGTTGTTACCTGGCTGAAAGCTTAGCTGTCAGCAGAGAGTGAGGCTTTAAATTTTCTGTGGAGAAAATTCCAAAACCTTAATGAGTATGCTGTCACGGAGGACAATTTGTTTCATCGTCGCTGAGAGTGAACTGTTTTGGTTCAAAGCCGGTGGGTGTCCTGTTCCTGAGGAGAGGGTGCAGGACCAACAGCCATTTTGAAAGGTGGCAGAGCTGCTTTGTCTTTGCTGGAGCAGAATGGTATTTGTCAGGCTGTCCCCAAAGAGAATGGTCACTTGGGAAGAATAACAGGGTAATGACTGTTAATCTTCAACAAAATTTGTGAAAAATAACTAGTCTCTGAAATACCAATCAGGTCTAATTATAGGGGGAGGATTGAGCCCATGATTTTTCACTGTTAAAATTGTTCAAAGAAACAGTAATATAAATAAAGGTGTCCCACTGAATTGTTGGAAGAAACAGTGATGTAAACTTGTCAAATTAGAGGATGAATTTACTATTAATTTTTACTCAGTAAAAAACCCAGCAGATTTAAATTCCCAGAGAGCTTACATTTGAAGTATAAATCTTGTCATTCTGGTGATGATACACTGTATTTGCTGCACGCAGCAAAGTGGCTGAATTGCTTTCAGATATATCCTTCAGCTCAGCCATGCCTGAACATCATCTTTTATAGTATTTCACCAGAGACTTCGGATGAGGGGATGGCAATAACAGTAAACATTTTCATGTGTTCCCATACTGAAAGAGTTGGAGGGAATGAGCAAATGGAGAGCTATAAATCTTAGTGTATTACTGTGTCCATCAATGTTAGAGTCACAAATTTTGTATTTTGACAGACATATTAGGGTTTGAGGCATGGCATGGAATTCAGGCATCTTGATGTTAGGACAATCTGTTATGCTCTTAATTACAGGTGAAAAAGTCTGTGAAAGAAAACTAGTATGTAGAGGTAAAATAGGGCAAACACTGTGATAGTCCTGTGACAGTACATTCATAGGTAATTTGAGATTAGAAACAGGATTTGGGGTTTTTAATGCATTTATTCTGATAAGCTAAGCTAACCTCATGCAATATATAGCATTGTTTTGTCTTGGTGCTAAACTTGTTCTGCAGAAAATTTGTGAAATGTTGACCCCATTCCAGTCTCATACCTCCAGAAACATCCCCCTTAAGTATAAAAACAAAAAAACCCACCATAAATCAACCCTGTCACCTATAAAAGTCCTAGCATGGGCTTTAGTTTATGCAGGAAGTGTTCTACCAATCCATCAATTTAAAAACCAAAACCCTCTAATTTGACTGAGCTTGTGTTAGGCATGGCAGAACCAAAAAATGTAACTGCAGTTTGGTGCTGATTCGTGATGGGACTTATCTTCCAGCCACCTCCCCCCTTCCCTAGTTCTCTTCAAGTGGATTAGAAGTTACAGCCTTTACACACTTGGTGTGCAGTAAATCAGTACAAAGTCCTCACTTGCTTCAGCAGTGCAGCAGATTTGAAAGGAGCTGCTGGGAAAGAGCCTGTAATATTGAAATGTGACCTTTCGCCCTTGCTGGTGCTAAATATTACAGCTCCTTTGGTTACAGATACCTCACATTTTACTTCAGATGCTTTCAGCTAATGGGTTTTTTCTATGGAAGAACTGAAATAGCTTTTGAAGTAGCTTCCTTTTTGCCAAATGTATAATCTTTCCCGTCAACAAAACAAGCTCATATTTTATATGGGCTCCCATGATACTATAAATTCTGGCTTTTCAAACTGATTTAAAATGTTGAAATTTTGACTTAAGTCTGAGAAAGTGAATGGAATATATGAAAGAGAACAAGAGAGAGATTTGGTCCTTTAACTGCCACTATTTAGAGAAAGAAAAGCAGTATACTTCTATGGTAGCAAGAAACACGGGCATTTTAGAAATGAATTGGAATTGTAAGCAGTAGTCTGCAATCCTCGGGCAGGCAAAGCTCTCATTGAGTTTGATAGGAGTTTTGCCTGTCTAAGGACAATGCAAGTGAATCCTATTTATATTCTTAATCTCTTTTCCTGCCTTCAGGGACTTTAGGAAATGAATCCCTAGCATGTGAAAAAGGCATTTTCTGTAATATTCTTAGTAGTACAACTTAGATGCACAGTAATCAAGGAAGCCTACACAGGTCTAAATAGGGCTTAATTTTATTTTAAAATTGTGGTATAATATACTCTTGCAAAACTGTCCTGTTCATTAAACCAGCTACACCTGAAATCTGATGAAGTGAACCTGAATTCTTTTGTTATGACAATTTGCATTCACATTCATGGTACAGTGGATTGAGGAGAGGCACATATGAGAGAGGTCTGTCTTTCTGCTTTTGCTGCCTGAGAGTCTGGTTATGAGCTTGGCTCATCTGCCCACAGATCTGATCACAGCATAAATGCTATCACACTGAAATGCAGCTTATGCCAGATTTAGGGTTAGTGTGCTGTGTGTTGTACCCAATACTTGACTCTTGGTTTTGAGACGTACTGGCCATTCACAGTGTGCTGTGTTCACGCAGGATGGACAGAAGGGACAAGAAGGCAAAGCCCAGTGTTCGTTCTGTTCCTTGTATATGCAGGTTAGAACGTATCAAAGTGATCACAGTCCTCAAACAAGATTTGCAGGTGGTATTGGAAGGAAAGTGTAGGTCCCAGTGTCTAAATCTCAGTCTGTTTCTACAGATTTTGTCTTAACTGGAACTGTCTGTCAAATCTTTTCATAGGAGCAATGACCATGGCTTTGCTGGAAAACCTTGTAGCAGGAAACATCTACTTGGTTAAAATAGCAGCCTCCAATGAAGTGGGAGAAGGACCCTTCTCCAATGCAGTGGAATTTGCTGTCCTGCCGAAGGAGACATCGGAATCTAATCAGAGACCTAAACGCTTGGATTCCAGAGATTCCACAAGTCAGTAGCAATGTTTTAAATACTGCTGTCACAAGTATTGGGGCAGAAAGATCCCTGTTTGTTTTAGCTTGTAACCACGTCCTGGATAAACCATTCTGTTTTATGTGAGGCAGTCCTAACAGTGAAGCATTTTCCTGTTCTAAATGAAGTGATTTTGGAATTTTTATCTCAGTTCAACACAGAGCTGGTTTAATGCTCTTGCTGAGAAGTTGGAAGTTTGCCTATCAAATGACAGTACATAACTGGTTTGAATTTTACATCAGTATCAACTTTGTAGCCACTCCTCTATGGCATTTCCTCCAAGTCCTTTATGTCTTGAGATACCAGTAGCACTGGGTCCATCTCAAGAGGCAGTGCCTTCCTCCCCTTCCACACCAGGACTGCACTGACCAGACTCTCCTCTGTTGGTCTATGAGTTTTATTTTCAAAAGTGTCAAAATGCATGACAGAGAAGGCCTGGAAATCTCATTAGAAGGAAGCATTTGTCTCTGTGGTTGTGACTGTAACCCTGTTAATTTCCTGACAAGGGAGCAGAGATTAACTCTTCTTATTTTTTGAGCGTATCTATGTTCTTTTTTTGATATAGCTTATTCTGACTATTACCATCTGGACCAGAAATCAATGACTGGCATTGTTGTTGGGGTGTGCATAGCCTTGACCTGCATCCTTATCTGCATCCTGATCTTAATTTATCGAAGTAAAGCCAGGTACGTTTTTGTTCTTGAAGAATGAGCTCTTTTTCAGGGCACTCGTTCTTGGCATGTGCCTTCTCCTCCAAGAGTGCTAAGTTCTCTGAAGTACTCTGTCTCTTCGCCTATTTCTACCAGCATTGGAAACAAAGCACTTTTTTGGCTCTTCCTACTCTACCTGAGCCCCTTCTCCAATGAAAAGGAGGAAGAACCCACAGAGTGAGTCAGTGGTGGTGCTTTGGCAACTAAGTATGAGGCATGTTTCCAAATGCAAACCCCCCTTTGAGTCAGATGAGCATGCTGCTGTCCGTCATCTGCTCTTCCTGCTTAACCCTCCAGCCTGCCCAGACCTGGTTTGCAAGGCTTTAACCCCCTGGGTGTTGCTGGACAAAAGGAACTCTGACATAAAGCAGTTCCATGATGCAGTTTCTACAGCAGATCCATGATGGAGTTTCTTTGCAGTGGTGCAAGCCACCATCTGTCCATCTGTCCGTCTGTCATCGGCTGCTATAAACTGGCCCAGTGACTGCCCAAAACTCTGGGATCAGAACAAATAAAAGTTACTTGAAATAATAAATTAAAAACCCTTTAACAGTGTATTTCAGTAACAAGAGCTTTTTAGCATTCATATAGGAAAACATATGGATTGGGAGACAGTCTCTGTGTAGCATGGTAGAAAGGTCTTAATATCATTAGTGGTTACTTCCTCCAAGTAATATTACTAATCATGACAATTCCTGTCTTCTCGTAAGCTTGTAGCCTACTGTGTATGATTAACTGGAAGCAGATGCTATTTTTATCACAAGCAATAACATTTAAATTCCATGTGAGTTAGGAGTATCGTATAACAAAATCTAAATGCCGAGAGTATACCAGTATTACTGGATTAATAATGCCTTTGAAGTTTATCCTCGATTTTTGTATTTTATTCCTGTGGGTCAATTTTTTTCCTGCTTAACATTGTGTAGGAAAACATCTGCTCCTAAGCCGGTGCAGCAAAACACTGACCAGCTGTCACATACCAGCATCTCATTAGCCAGTGCTAATGAGGTAGAGAAGAATATTGAAGGAATTGCAGAGAATGAAGAATCCTTATTGCCAATGATAGTGGGAAACACCTTCATCGATGCTAAGGTACTGTGGGCTTTACTTGCTCCCAAATCAGAAATCTTCCTTTAGAATTCATTACTATAACATCAGAGTCCTTATCAAATGTAAAATATGTGTGCTACAAACCCCCAGGAGTAGGGTTTTTTTTTAGCGGGACAAGCACAAGTTTGGCAATCCAGGCTCAAATTTTCAAGACTTATCTGAAAGTTTAGCCAGAGATCTGCTTCGGACTTGTCTTACACTGTACTCTGCAGATTGCAGTGTTTGGCTCTGGCACAGCATCAAAGGATAAAGGCTGCACAGACTCGAGGCTGCTCGGTGGCCTCTGTTAGTCCAAGGAGATAAGTGAGAGTCCTTGTCAGCACCCAGCTCAGCAAGTGCCTGTGCACAATCTAGTCAAGTATGACACTAAGCAGCTATTAAAGAAATTATTATTTTTCTGTATATTTACTGAAAAGACAGTGTTACAGTTTAAAAACTCGTATTTGATTAAACTATAAATTAGTCTCAATGACAGGATTTACCAGTGGATGTATACAATCTTAAGCCCAGGAGTCCAGTGTGACAAAACCACAGTAGCCTTCCTTTCACCTGCAGACACAGTGAATTAAGGCTTGTTCTGTTCACACTGCAAACTTGAATGGGGCTGCTCCATGAGGATATATCCAGGAGCTGGAGAATGGAAATGGGCCCCAGTACAGGCACAGACACTCTGAATGGGAATGGTTAACATCCAAAGTAGTAGAGCAAGAGCAGCTGCGTGTCTGCAGTATTACAGCTGTAGGGTCTGGAAGGTGGGCTTCGCAGATTTAGCGGACCTGTTCTTTACTTGTCTCGAGCAGATGAGTACTAGACCACAAAAATGTGACTCAGCACTGAGACTTCATTTGTCTTCATTTTCACTATGGAGCCAATAGGTAGGAATAGAAAAATATTTTCAAATATCTTAGAAATTTACTTTATTAAAAGAAATGTCTGCATATTCCTCTGTTGTAGGGAGGATCAGATCTGATTATTAACAGCTATGGTCCCGTGACAAAGGCTAACAGCAAGAAAAGGTGGCTGTTTTTCCAAGATACTAAGAAGGTGAAGACTGAGGAGGTAATTGCTCCAATGGGCAGAGTTGCACAATCTTTACTGTAATACCCTGTGTTTGCAAAGGAAGAGATGGTGTTTTCTATTTATGGAAAAGCATAATTAATGGTCTGAGTTTTAGTTTCAGTTATGTTAAGGTTGATGGTGTTCTATCTCATAGTAAAGTCTTATGAATATTTCATTTTCTGACGGATATTGTCAGGACACTGAAACTCCTTAGTTTTCAGATACTGCAGCTCTCCATAATTAACTGATCACTTTACTGCCTTTGCCCTTTTATCTGTGAGCAAAGGATTTCTGTGTACTGGATCTGTACATCACATGTGCTACATCTGCAGAGACTTTGTATAAATATAAATACAAATTAAATACATATTTACAAATAAAAATAATACTAAAATGTAGAGAATCCTCTCCTACCCTGACAGATAAAACTTCTGTTTGCTGAAGAGAAACAAAAGAGGGAAACTAAATGATATACCCAAAGTACTGAGGAAACTGAGAATCTGAGTAGAACTGTCTGGCTTCTGAAATTATTTCCAATTAGCAACATTTGCTATTTGGTTGAGAAAAATAACAGTTTAGAACTGAAGTGTTCAACCAAACCTGGAATGTTGTAATGCAAATTCACACCTGTGGAGCATCTAACTACTCTTTATTTCATTGTAACTTGTTTTGTACTCTTGTGTATTTAAGAAATAGAAAGTCTTGATATAGATGTTGTAAATTCGTATTCAAAAGTATTTCCAGAAGCAGCTGTGCCTCTATATGAAAAATATTTGCTATCACCCAAGGAGTGATGCATAAAGAATATGCATGAGGGGACAGGAGAGAGCTCTACCAACTGTGTTTTTAAAACACTCTTCAGGTCTCTGCAGTGAAATAATTTTTGATTACCCGTGCATATCTAGAAGGGTTATTTCATCTGTTATGGAAGAAAAAAGTATGAGCAAGACTTGAGATTGATTCTTCTTAAACTCCTGCAGGAAAGGCCTGGTTGTTCTGAGGCAGTGCTGTTAGGAGCACTCTGGGGGAACAGAAGGCAGGAAATGCAGTAAAAATTCAAAAAACCCTCAGCTTTTCAGAGGTTCAACAACCCTTTTCTCTCTCTTTTTGTGTAGCCTCCGAGGAGGTTTGTGCAGGCGGTGTGTCTGTACCAGCCAGGCCCCACCGTGCTGGTCAGTGAGGACTCCCCCGGCTCCCCGGGCCAGCAGTCCAACTTCCAGGTGCCCTTTGCTATTGCTGCTGACACGGAGCATTCGGCCAACAGCGAGGGAAGCCACGAGACCGGCGACTCTGGAAGGTTTTCTCATGAGTCCAACGATGAGATACATCTCTCCTCTGTGACCGGTGCCACCCCTCCCACCACCCGTCCTTTTGTGAGCAGTGACTTGGGTACGAATGTGATGAGCCCGGCTGTAAGTGACTGCACAGAGTCTCCTCTGCTGTTTGCTGCTGACCAGACTCCTACCTCACCTCCTCAGATCCACCCTGCAGTGCAAAACTGACATCCTGGGGCCATGCCAGACATTCTGACAGTGTATGTCTGTTCGAAGGACAATGAACAGGGAGCCAAAGTTTTATTGTGGAAAGCCTGACTAACCTAGCAGGTGATCCATACTTCTGTTGAATGTTTTTTTTTTTTTTGCTTGCTTTATTTTAGTTTGTTTTTTTAAAACTCACTCATTTTGAATGTTCAGTGGTCAAAAAAATGTGAAAGGAGTGAAGAGTTCTGACTAAAGTTAAAAATATGTCACTGGAGCAAAGGGAAGGCTGTTGGCCCTTTTGCTGACTATCTACCTCAGTTTGCCGAGAGGTGAACTCTGAATGACGACTGCTTTACCTCATTTGTGTTCTAGTTGGTCTCAGCTATGGAACTGATGATACTTCCTAGTAGTGTTGTTTTATTTTGAGTTTTTTGGGTTTGGTTTTTTTTCCCCCCCAATTGTGTGTAGAATGTGCTTTTGTGTGTGTGTGTGCGTGCATATGTGTGTGCTGAGTGATCGGGGAGTTGTATAGGTTGGTGAACAAGATTGTTTAGCTGAAGCTCTGTCTTTGAAAAGAAGGAAACCTCAGAGTATAAAAAGTTAGGATTTAATGTGGTTGACACAGACTATGTTAAAAACTGGGAAAACTGGAGCTTCCACATATAGAGCCACATGAAATCTTTTGTACCTCTTGATTTCTGATAACCCCAGTAAGCCTAGGACAGTGCCTTTCCTCCAGAAACCTGTGCCAGCAACTGCTGACAGGATCTTTGCTATATCCTTAGGGCTCTGGGACATGGTGGATTCCCCACAGTGTGACAAATGTTGCCCCTTTATTCACAGTTAAGGATAAAAAGCATGGCAAAATGAAGAAGTACTCAGCATTTTCAAACAGTGTGGCTCTGTCTGAGAGTCATGGAAGAGGTAATAATGCTGAGTATTCCAGTATCACAGTACTTCTTAGCAATGGTGCCTTGCAGTATATATTATGAAATTACTGATTTGCCTTATGCCTTTTTAGTATTCATAAAGTTGCTTTGGAGTACAGAAAGATGCCTTAAATCCTTCTTAGATGTTTTAAGTAAACTGTATCATGAGTTTATCGTTCATTTTTACCCAGCTCTGAGTGCTGATAAGCACTGCTAGCATTGTAATATGTCTCAGAGCTGTTGTTAGAATGCAACCCTGCTCCTTGCCTTCACCTAGTGTGCTATTAACCAGGAATTTTAGCTCAGGGAGTGACTTTACCCATATGCCAATCTAAACCTCTTATTAGGCTACCATGAGAAATAAAAGAGCCAGAGCTTTAGTTGAAGAGTCTGTTGAAAGAGGTGCGTATTGCTACTGCCTCGAACCCATGCAATCCCTGTTTTATACTACCTCCTTTAAAAATTATTCTAGTGTTTTTTGGGTTTTGTTGATGTTGTTTTTTCCTGTACTCAGGGAACAGTTTGTTGCTTTTAAGCTGCCTCACGGAAACGTGGAGCAAACTGACAGGGTATCGTTTTGTTTTTTAATAGGAGAGAGCGAGAGACAGGGAGGGGGCTGGAATCATCCAATGTTACAAACTTGCCTGTACCTATATCCAGTCTTCTTCTCATTCCTCCTCTTTCCCTGTTTTACTTAAACAAAAGACAAAAAAAAAAGAAAAAAAAAAAAAGAAAGAAAAGGAAAGGAAAAAAATTAGGCATATGTTTTTACTCAAAGAAAATATTTAAAATGTAATGTGGTGAGAAATCAACCACAGGAACTCCTGGCTCTATTTAAGTCTCTCAGAACTCTATGGACTTTGCTGGGGCTGAGATGTCACCCTCTAGGTAGGCCAGGCTTACTTGTGTTGTTCCTCATGTATCAGTAGGAGGTCAGAAGTTGTTGGTAAGCCCTACTCTTCTGGTTGGTTTGTGCTGAGGAATCTGGCTCTGGTTGCTGGAGTTCTGTTTGGAACTGTTTGCTAGTTCACATTCACCTTCCACAGCAGTGTTGATTCAAATGCTTTAAAAATAATGTTGTACCAAAGACTTTTCTGTAGAAGAGAAGGAAGCCACATATTGTCCAAAAATAATTAAACTAGGTAAAAAGCTATAGGTTTGAAGAGCTGAATACATTTTATTGTATAAGTAGTTACTAACAAAACCTAATAGGGCTTCTTGATTGTAGTAGCCAATTGCGTAGGTGAGTTGTATGCTTCTACAATTTTAACTACCTTGTTGTTACAAGAGCCTTTAAAGAAAGCTATAATACCAGCAGATATCTCCAAAGAATTCCAAGTGTAATTTTTTTTCTCCAGCATGTAGTTGATTAACAATACAGTATTAAGAAAAGTATTTTTGAACGGTTTTTTATCTACTTGCTGAAGAAAAAGAAAACCTTTTCACCAAAGATTTATTTTTGGTCTCGTCAGGCAGAATGTTTAGTGTACAGCAGAGTACTGTTTCTAGTTAGGTAAAGTGTGAATTAATCAAAACTAGAGTAAGAATGTGTAACTGTAGCATGAAGTTTCACACTTCATCTTTCAGAGTAGCTTCTTATGTTAGTTTCATTCAGAAAGAGCTGATATGCAGATGGTAACTGCTTCTCCAAAGACTTGTTTGCTGTAAGTACTGGTAATCAGATGTAATTTTATAACCTTTGTTACAGGTAAATACTATAAATCCACTCTGCAGTTTAACCTATGGATTATTTGCGTGAACAGTACTTCATATAAAATCTGTCAATCTTCTGTAGATGCTCTAAGTTCAATAAGCCAAAGAGTTGAAAATACTCAGTGTATTAGAGACCAGAACTCTATTGATCACTTAATGTTTTATCAAGGTACTTCTTATCAGCAAATAAAGAAAACCAAAGATATTTAAGGTTACCTCAGCATATAGGCAAGCTTAGTTAGGCATTAATTATTCTGTCTTTTTCTTTATTTTTATGTTAACCAAATATAATACACTTCTCCAGAACCCAGTCTACATTCATGTGCTTCCCTTTGGCACAGTCATGATTGCTACAGAAGAGAAAATATCCTCTCCTCAAAATCTATAGCCTAGCAGTAATATATCACAAGATTTTGTGGTAGAAAATTTGTCTTAAAATTGAAAACTCCAACAAGGTAAGGAAAGGAATCTCCAGAAAAATTGTGTAGAAATCTATACTTTATTTATTGATCTCAATAGCAGAATCAATCCTTTATGATTGTAACAGCGCAGAAATGGGCTCAGAGTTTAAATGCTTCACATCATTGAAGCCAATACATGTAATTATGAATATGATATTACAGGTAATAATTTTCTTAAAAATTTGTACCTGTGGCTGTCTAAGGAAAGGAGTTTTTTATATGTACACTTTTTCATTCCACTTGCCTAGAAAGAGCTGGCAGAACTCAGCAAGCAGACTGGTTTCAGGTTTTCCAGGGTTTTTTTTCCCTTGGTTATGTCTGTAGAAACTGGATCCTGGAGAAAAAAAATATCATTTCTTAACTATGAATTTTACTGAATATGTTCTGGAAGATGAACATAAATGTGGAATTTAGTGTTACACTATGTGAATTGATTTTGTTTAACTGTACTGAGAACTAAGGAGCTGTGGCTGGTGTAATGAGTGTATATGCAACCCTTGTGTTTTAAAAAAAAGAGCAAAATTATGTGACTTGAAAAGCATCAAAACTTACAGAGGAAACCTTGAATGCTGACTTACCATGCTAATTGTGTTTCTAAGTGAGGACTCTGCCCTTCAGCTGCAACAGCAATGCCTGTTCTGCAGAACCTGGATCCAAAACCAAGTGCTCAATCTGCCCACAGTTATACTTGTGTACTTTCTTCATATTTAACAAATAAAAAATATTCTCATCTTTCAGGATTTATCTAAGAAAATGGGGAATGTGTATGCTGTGTAGAACAGGGCATGTCAGTTGATTGTTTTTTTAATAGTTCTGCTTTTGTAAGAGAAACCTAAAAAATCTACATATTACTGCCAGTAATTTCCTGTATTAGCTCTGCATTTTCTGTATAACTGATGAGATTTTTAACAGAAAAGGGTATCAAGAGATTGCTTTGCTTGGTTTTAATTATTCTTATAGTTCATTCTCTGGGTTTAATCCCATGCTTTAGACTATGAGCTTCATCATGTTTGCTTTATTGAAATCAGGGTCCTCGTCCTGTTCCTTTTTAAGCCAATGGGAGAATTAATTTGTATTTCAGTTTGCATAGTTGGGACAGACAAAATAAGCTGTTTGTTTGTTTTTTAAATCTCCACAGTATTACTATTTTAGAAGGACAGAATTCTTAAATGGTTAAAACTCCCATTGGCAAATGGATTTTTGGAAGATAACAAGTCACTGCATAAGAGGTCCACTGTAACTCTGCATGAATCCAGTCTTAGCCTGTAGTAAATACTGAGTATTTAAAGTCAGTTTACCTCTTTTTCCTTGCAAATTAAGTCAACTTGAATGACTTATTGTTTGCTGCAACCTGGTTGTACACAAGCTTAGTTACCAAGGACTGCTGGGTCTCAGTAAAATGTTACTCTGAGCAAACTTTTAAGGACTAAGACCAAGAGCTCTTGCTCACTTTATTTGTTACATAAAGAGGTTCATGCACGGAAAAGTCCATCACCTAACATGGGGAACATTGGTGCGTTTGTAGGGCGCTCCAAGTTTAGCCCAAAATCCCATTTACACTGACCAAAGAGAGCTGCACAGATGTAACACTGGTGGTATTTCTCAGAAATCAATTTATTGACAGTATTTGCATAAAACTGAAAGCAGAATTACACTTAATAATTGCTGCAGTGGTTCTTAGCTTGAACAATTGTTATACACTTACTGGTTGCTGCAACTGCAGCTCTGCTAATAGCAGGCAATTCTTTAAGCAGAGAGATTTGACTGTCTGCAGGAAATACTGAGCATCATCTATAATAACATTATGTAACTATATTTTGTAATGTGTTTCAAAAAATACTGTTCTTTAATACAAATTCAAACCCATATTACTTTCTGTAATCATAGGGACCCATCTGAAAAGAACACAAATTCAATTTGGCTTAAGTATGAGTAAGTTTATTTCTTTGGAATTCCTCTGTATTTATGCTGAGACTGGTCCTAATTGACTCAAAAGGGATGTAAACACGTGCTTAAGGTTTTGCTGTGTTGGGCCCTCTGGTTCCTTTGCGAGTTGGGCTCCTTCAAAGTAAGTTTTCTGGTTTTCACGATTGCATATACCCACATTGCATCTGCATGGTGTGTTTTCAGTGAAGACTGACTGTATATGAAAAACTGACTTATACAAATGTTGCTTTTTGATTGTTTTGGCTTTCGGTTTTTGGTTTTGGTTTTTGGTTTTTTTTTTTTTTTGTTTGTTTGTTTTTAAGTTGTGAATGAATTGCCAGTGTAGGAGCCAGGTGTGTATCTCATATTGTGGTGTTCTGGATCCTTTCACTCCGTGTGCCATTTTCTTCTAAGGGCAGCAATGGCTGACTGGCTAATGGAGGATGGAGCTGAATTGTATTAATTTTATATTTGTCTCAGGGGATCAGCTCTGTGAATTCCATTGCGTGAGGGAAGCTAATGTTTGCCCTGATTTGAATGTAACTTTTTAATGTCTTTTAAAAACTATTTTGTTTAATAATGTGGATTTGTTTTTCTTTTTCTAGCATTCTAGTAAATGTTACCTAGTGTGTTGGTTCATTTTTCCCTTCCAGGGTTGTTTATATACTACCCCAAGGTCATGCCAAAAAGTAATAGAAGTTTAAATGCCAAATGTTTATGAAACTGCTGTCTAAATACTGATTGATTGCACAGTTGAAATAAAAGTTTTCCTTAGTAAAAGTGCTACTTGCCGAATACTTTACTTCCAGTGTGTCTGAGGAGTGGCTCAAAACAAAGAAGTTGTAACTACAATGCCTCATTTCAGGCTGAGCAGATAGGGAGATGTGGGCACTTGAAGTCATAGAAAGGGGTAGAGAGTAAACTGCACATGCCTTATCATTGGAATTCATAGAACTTTCCCAAGCATGTATTCATTTATCACTTATGTACCTGGAATTATTCCCACCTAAAACCTCTGTGTCCCACTACTGTTGAACACCCACGCATGATCTTGGCTTTGGTTTATCTTCATGGGGTGTGGAAGATGTGCTTCTCAGTGCAGTTGTTCTCAAAAGGTCTGGAAAGCTGCTGACAAAGCTGCACTACTGAGTTTTTCCCAGCATTTTTACACAGTTGAACGTGGTATTTCAGTGTATCAAACTATGAAAATGCAGTTGCTCTTGGTCAAAAGGCAAACTGTTGTTCTGACAGAGGACTGCGTTCTAGATGGAAGTCAGTCAAGTGAAATTAGGAAATTACGTTCTGTAGGAATTAAATGGTTTCTCTTGGTAGCAGGTTGATCACTGAGTGCAGCATGAAAGCAACTGAAGACTTGGCCAGTCAGTTTAGAGTACAGAGCTGGATTTAGAGTAGTGGTGCCCATGCAAACATTACACTCCTGGAAATGAAACCAGAGAAACTACTGCTGTTATTTACAGGATCTCTAGGGAGACTAAAACCAAAACACCAACGGAATCTGAACTCTTGCAATGATCTGGTAGGTTTGACTTTGGTTTTTCATCTGTATTGTTCCCTAAAAGGCTTAAACTCTTCTTCACTGGCACTGAATATAGTTAATGGACAAGGGAAGATATCTCACAAGTATTTCAAAGCTTTGAAATCACAGTCTTTGGAACGGGAGATTTGAAATACATGTTCACTAACTTTCTTCCATGTCCAGAAAATTAGTGTTTCTGAATATATTTGCTTCTTATTTTGACCTTATAAGAGGCATGTGGCTGTCACTTACAGGTGCCCCGAGAAGGCTCACTGTGAGCACCCCCAGGAGTCAGAGCCTTTCTGCTTTGTCAGCATCTTGTGCTGATCAGTTGGGATGCCTGAATTCTATAGTAGAACTATGATGTCTGTCTTTCCTTTTGAATTCTCAGAAGGCAAAGGAAAGCCAAAAAGCCTCATCATGCTTCTTTATGAATCACAGCTGTTCTTACCTGCAGGGGCTGCTTATAGACCAGTTCTGCCTACCTTATATGACATTTATCCCTGGGAGTTTTAGAGCACCAGCTGTGGTGATTGTTTATAAAACAAACTCTAATCCAAAATTCTTTATTCCTTGTATTCAAATATAGGAACATTGAAATATAGTTATTGAGAAGTAATTGAGAAAATAAGACCAATGCTGAAAATATGATCAAGTATTTTAAGAGAGTGTTTGCAAAAAATTAGCAAGCCCTAACTAAATTAAATTAAAAAAAGATAAATAATTTCAAACAGCAGTCAGTCTTGGACTGTGCGGTGATACAAAAGCTCTGCCAGTCCACCAGAGATGCTGCTCTTTCTCTAGGTGAGAACAGGAACCAACTGCAGTTTCCACTTATGTTACTGCTGGTTAGTACAGTTTCGTTTTACAGTCCAGAATCCTTATTCTCAGCAGCAATAAATAGACAGTAAAGCTCCATCTTTCGAGGAGTTACTATTGCAAAGGTAATAGCCCTGGTTTGTGATCTGATGCTGTGCTACCTGCCTGCAGTCTGCCACCAACCTGAATGTCTGAGCTTCAGACAGGGGAGTGCCATGGGCTATTTACACTGAATGGCCACTTAATTGAAATGACAGCAGTGCTGTTTCTTTGTTTAGTTTACAAGTGACAGCAATCTACAGTCTTTGCTTATCTGTTTTTTGGAAAAAATGACCAGTGCCTTAGAATATGAAGGTCAGCTGGGGTAAGAATCAACTTTGCACCTAAAGCCAGACTTCACACTTTGTTATATATGAAAAGGAGACGTCTGCTTTCCTTTCATTGATTCCTCAAGTCACTTCTCTGAACATTTACAAGTAAGTCCAATTGGGTTTTTGTAACTATTGTATTAGAACTTGGCTTCACCTTTTCCTCCCCACATAGTGAAGATGATGGTATTTGAACCCCTTTGTCTCCACATACCTGCATGCTGGAGCCCCAGGTAAACACATTCAGATCTGACAGAGACATCATATTGTTTCTACCTGAAAGTGGAGTGTAAGCTTTATTGCAATCCCATAGTTTAAATCTCATTTACACAGAAATGCACCATTAAGACATACAGAAAATGCGAATCATTCAGAATCTAGCTGTGCCTTAGTGAAAGGGATACCATGCATGGATATCTCTAGTCCACGTGGATCTCCCTTGGCTGGCCAGTAGAGGCCTGGGGGGCTGACACACATTTGGCTGCCAGCTGCTCTGGGAGAGCTCCTGCCCAGCCTTGGGTGGGAATCCCCATCTGCCCTGCAAGAACCAGCTGGGAGGGTTTTCTGGCAGTGCTGCTAAGTGGTCCATGTTCCTCAGGGTTTCATGGGAGAGATGGTTCAAATGTCACTGGAAGTTGACCAAAATTCCAGGTGGGTCCAGGGGATACTAGATACTGTAATCATCCCCAGTTTTGAAGGGTGAAAGTGAATTTCTGTGTGTGATGGAAGACAATGTTTCCTGTTACACTCCTCTATGGGACATTTTAAATCAGTGCCCAGTACAATGGATTCTACTTTAGTTGGAAATAGACCGTGACTCCCCAGAGTTCATGTTAATAGAATGGTTTTGAATTTCCTTTTTATCTGCATGGCAATACACTGGGAAAAAATGATTTTCATGAGTGAAGCAGCAGATTTCTGACTAGGTTGCCAGGCGATTGCACCACATGAAAGCAGGAAAACGATTGCATACACTACAGCTCACTGCAGCTTTTAAACAATTTGCATTTTGGTGTGATGATCTAAGAGATTAACCCCTCTAGTTTGCTGAAATCTATCACCAGGGGACGAGTGACAGAGATCAGTCTATGCTGCCTCCTCACTTTTTGCAGTTTACAGACATATTAGCTTAAAACAATCCCACTGAACTACTTGCTCATAGCCTTCCCTATATTAGGTTATGCAACTGAAGTTGGAAGTAAGATAGTTTACAGCACAGACTGTAAAATAATGAAAAAAAATCCATTAAAAATTATTCATGTTAGCAACCGTCATGCTTTGGAATAGATCCTGAATATTTAAAAGTCAATAACAGCTTGCTCAGTCTCTACCAAATAAGACAATCTGGCTTTGCTTTACACAAAATCCACAGTCAAGGCAGAATGAATCCCTCGAGATCGAGATTTCCAGCTTCAAAGGGTAAGTTAACTCCAGGCTTGAGTTCTAAGTATTTCAATTAAAATTCTTCTGCCAAATCAAAAGCAAGACAACCTCTAGTTCATAATAGGAAGAATTCTGATACTGGCTTTTACAACACTTCACAGAAAAATAACTACATTAAAGAGGAAAGCAGTCTCATTTTTAATATACTGCATCTCTAGCTTTGTGATCTACACAGAGTAAGATAACATCAGTGAAGAAGCTCAGCATGTCAGAAGCCACTGTAGCACCACTGCAATCACCATCAGTACCCAGGAGTTCACCTGTGCCCTTGGAAAGACTCAGAAGTCACCTCCATGATGAACTTTTGAGCCCTGGCCAGAGATGGGACCAGCACACTGGCACTCAGCAGTGCCTTATCCCGTGGTTTAGAAGTCCCACCCCAAGTTATGAGGTTGCTGTTTATAGTTGGGTTGACTGGAAAACAGCCTTTTAGTAGGAGCACTCTGCGACTTGGTTTAGCACTCAACAGGGTTTTAAGAGTTTGTGATGGTGTTTCTTTTCTACAGCTCAGCTGGGCCAAAACTTGGAGCCCAGCCCTGCACTTGCAGATTACTAAATTATAGGATCCCTGTAGGACCATGTATAGTATCCCAAAACCTCTGCCTCTAAATTTCAGATTTGGAATCACTCGCTCTAGACATAATACATGTCAAGCAATTTAATCCAGTTTGGTGTTTGTGGACAGATAGTGCATATATTTTAAATAATTAGTTCCACATTCTTTTGTTGAAATCCTGGATTTCATGTTAATTTTAGCCTGGGGATTAAGGAAGCTGCTCTCAATTGTAATGGGTGAGTGCAGCATCTCTGTATCTAGGTCATGGTGTGCTTAGGCATATTTAGTGATCGGTTCTTGTGTTCTTCCCCACTTTTGTTGCACAATAAACAAAGGAGGTAACTAAGCTGGATTGGTTATCTCCTCTTAAAGGATGTCAGAATGCTGAGATTTCATAGTGGAGTTTTTTTACTGGATTTTCTAACAATGTTTGCAATATATTTCCTTTATTTGGGGTTTTGTAAGTGATGAAGTGCAGGAATTAAATGCTTGCCTCTCTTTTCATCAGACCATGATAAACAGGGAAATGCAAAGGATTCAAGACAATGATCCAGAAAGTGCAAGAAATTGCATTTCTTTCCTTTCCCACAGAGTGTCCCCATTTCACTATTCGTTGCTCAACAGGCGACCACCTCTTTGAGTTGGTAGTAATCCGTTTTTCAGAGGAGCCCACAAAGGTTTGTTAAACATATATTTGTCCTTTTCTAAAATTTATTATATTGGTGTTAACATGGCAAACTGAAAGTTCCTTTTTACTTATTACAGAGGTCTTATGTTCCTTGGTGACTTGAAGATCAAATGAAGTTTTTTAATGCATACATATATATATACACACACACATCCCGGATTTCTTCTTTCAAAAGTCAAAACTTTTGTACTTTGGTGTTCATATAAATTTATATGCATATATGTATACAGTAATGAAATGCAAGTTCCTATTCAATATCATATTCATATTTTAATTGTTTAGATACTAATTTTATATATTGGATATAAAATGTTATAATTTATAACTTTTGGAAAATTGTAAGTTTTAACTTTATAAGTGTTGTTGTTGGCAAGAGTATCTGAGTGCATGAAAGTCACTTTTTTTCTGAAATACTTGAGCAAATACATATTTTAACTGTAAGCTGAAAAAGTAAGTGTGCACTCAAAAAAAAAAAAAGAAATCAATTAGTCTTGCTCAGCTTCAGAACTAAGAGCTTGCTTTGAACTTTCAAAATTTTGTTCCAGTGTAGATATGACACTGGAATGCCCTTTGTACACATTTCTGAGACATTTTTTGATCAGTCCACTAATAACTTGTCTTGCAAAGCTTAGAAAAATGTGTTCCATGAGCCAATGATTTGCAGTGTGATTAGACAAAGGCATGATCATTCTCAAACTTGTGTCTGAGAAAACTAATGCAATGGACTACAGAAAAAAATCTTACATTCTTTCATGGGCCAATTAATAAACCGCTTTTTCCCTACTAACAGTTTTGTATTCATTTCAGATTAAAGTTGAAACATGAATAAACAATTAATTAGATTTTGTTTTCTACTTTATATTATGTGGCTGAATGGCTAATGCAGGAGTTTAGACGGTTTTAATTTTTTGTTGATTAAAACCAGAAACAAAACAGCCGTGGGCTGGTGAGACCTGGTTTGCATCACCAGAACAGATGTAGTGTTCACCAGTAGGGGAGCAGCTTGCACTGAAATAGCTTTCATGACTTGAGCTCAGACTGTTTCGCTTACAGTTACAACCCCTCAGAGGGGCAGAGATGCTCTACATCTGACAGACCCAGAAGGGACCTGGGTAACACATTTTCCGAGAGCAGTATCAGCTGCATAACCAGGCAGACTAAAAAGGCATAAAAAGCACATCTTAGTGGGCCTTATAAACATGCACGTATTTAGTTTTACTACCTACAAAGGGAGGTGTGGAGGAGGAGAGCAAATGAGTCTGGAGCAAGAGGTGTAACTCCAGCAGAACAACAAAACCAGGGGTTTTTTTGTTGTCTCGGGCTTGACAGAATCTCCCCCCTGCCTTGAAAAAGTCCTATTTATCACTGTAGTACTGTGAAACGCGTACAAGATTGAGGAGTTAGCACTTAAAGTTGTGTGACATGAAAAGAAGGCCTTTTAGAAAAAGGAATGATTGTATTTTTTCCCTCATAGCAGGTAGGGCAATCAAATCTACTGATGCTGGAATACTGTTATGAGCTAAGACTATGGCAATCTAGATTTCCTTAAATGTGTCCTTTTTTTCCAGCTCAACAATTTCTGTCCATGTGGGAGAGACTACTGGCTGCTCAACTTTTGGGTTCATATGCCAGAAAACCTGCACAGGTGCTGCTGGATGCCATACCTTGGCACTGCCCTTCTGCAGGATCCTGCTGGACTCCCAGGTCCATGTCCATTGCACAGGGGTCCGTTTCTGTCTTGCTATGCAGGGAGTCTTCTGCAATGAGTTGAAAAATGACAGTAAAGCTCTGTGTGCTTTATATTAGAACATATATGGCTTACATGAGAGAAAGAAAAACCTCTGTATTTTCCCCTAGTACTGGAAGTGGCAGAGTTACACAGTTCAGCCAGTTTCTGACATTTTTCCTTCTGATGTTATGCTTGCATTTTTTGCTTTCCTAATTTTTTTCCTTGAGGTGATACCTTGACCACCATAAATTCAAACAGAAAAAAACCTTTCACTTTTTCCTTTTCTAAATTCCATAAACATCAATAAATTCCTCTGAGGTGTTTATATTTTTCCATTAGCACATTTGCATACAATCATATGTTGTCAAAATGGGCTTCTATACTCTGCTATTCTCTGCTCCTGAGATATGCAGTAGATGCATGTGAAAAGATGCGATAAAAACCCTTTAAGTGTCAGTGCTCTATTGTGCATCCATATCTTATTGATATTTCTCTCCTGAAACTTTAGTGCAATGTTGAATGTTCAGATGCCATGACAACGATTGGTAAAAAAACTTCCTTTGCCTTCTGGTAGTTTGTATGGAAAGACTCCTTCAATAGCCTTCTTTTCAACTTGAATTCAGAAGGAAAAGAACCTAGAAGTTTTCAAACCAGCTCCTCTATACTTAATAACATTTGAGTCACTTGGTTAAAGTTACTGTTATCTCACCAAAACAACCTTTCTCACAGTCAGGGTGAGTTCCGAAATACTGAACAACAGTATTTGTTCACAACTGGCAGGGAAGAAGAGCTTTCTGTGTGGTTGGTTATTGTTAAAAACAAGAAAATTATTTCAGAATGACAGAATCATTACAGTTCAGAGGACCTTGGAAGTCTAGACTGAGTCCAGCCTCCTGCACAAAGCAAGGTTAACACTGAACTTGGGCCAGGCTCTTCTGAGTTTTGCCCAGTTGGGTCTTGAAAACCTCCCAGAATGTAGGTTATACAAATTCTTTAGTTTCTTGTCCCAAAGCTTGCTTAGCCCCAGAAAAATACCTACCCCCAGCCAGTTGGAAGCTCATTTGAAATTGAGTCTCATTTTTCTGTCACACTCCTCTGTTAAGAGCTTTGTGTCTCTTTCCTTGGTAACCTCCATTAAGCTGTTGGAAGGTTGCTACTAGCTACCCATAAGCTTTCTTAATTAATGCCAGCTTTTGAGAGGAAGAGGAGTAATTTTAAGGACAATGAATGAGCAGTGAGGCTTATCAGGTGGTGAACAGTGTGTCATTCTGAGAACTTCTGTAGACTTTTGTGGAATATTTGAGATGCTGGTGTAGGCACCTGAGCCAGTAAATAAGTTCCTTTCAGACACTGCATCAGCTATTTCCAGTAAGGGTTTAGAAGCATAAAGTTGATCCAACAGGATTCTCAGACTGCTCACAAAAGACCTGAGTACAAGTTAAGGCTGAATTTGGCTGAACAGCAAAACAGACATAATTTTTTTTGCAACTAGAGCACTGGGTTAAATCTGAATTCCCAGCTCCCATTTCTGATGCAGAAAATCTCCCCATAGGAACCTTTATAGACTCAGTGACATCAATCTGCGCATCCATAATTACAGTCTACATGCCATTACACGGGAGCTCGTGCAGCCCTGGGAGAATCAGCCAGGCCTGCAGCAAGCTCCGGCACAGAAAATGCAAATCTCTTCGCAGATAAGGCACATCTCCCTCCAAATATAGATGAGCTCACACCCACCCTGCTAATAAGAGGCTCTACTTCTCTTCAGTAAGATTACACAAAATTAAGCAGCAGATCCCATGAGGACAATGGCAGTATGCTGTACTTCGAGGTATGTGCGTTCTGGGATCACTGCAAAGTGAGAGACTGTGGACAAATAAAAACGGTGTCTAGGGAAGCACTAAAATCGACATAAATTGAATTACTTTCTCCACTTTATTTAGTTAGAAATGTAAAAGTAAAAACATAGTCGTACCACTACCTTAACCTGTACACAAACATCACTTTCCCTTCAGCAAAAGTGTTCCAAATACTGGAAAAGTACCAACTATCCACCTAACAAGAAAGTATATAAAGAAGTATCACTGCTGGGTATTATGAAGTCAGGCACATGAGCAAACCCAATCCGGCACAGCTGGGCATTTTTATCCCGGTTAAGGGAGGATAAATCCTTATTTAAAAGGTATTTTTAATACAGTTGCTTAACAGTTTTGGTATAGATCAAGAACTCCGTATGTAACACCTCTGAAATGCAGCTACTTCAGAAGATGGAAAACCTTGACAGAATGTGCTTCCTCAAAATTACAGTGACCCCGTCAGCGCTGTACCAGTCACTGTGTGTTTTCAAGGGTTCACCAACGCTGCGAGGGCACCAGCCGGGCCCAGCGGGTTGTGTCGTTCCCTCAGGCCGGAGACCCGACTGGCGGGTGACAGCTGTGAGGGCCCTCCATCCCGCCCGGGAGCCGCTGGAGCGCTGTGCTCCAGCCCCTCAGGAAATATCCCGCGTGGGCCGGGAGGACCCGGAGCCGCAGCCCGGCGGCGGGAAGCGGGCGTGAGGCACGTGCCGAGCCGTGAAACCCCTGACGGTCCGGGAGCGCGGCCGAGACCCGCTCCTGGGCGCCGACTCCCCTCA
>VZRE01005474.1:10500-26100 GCA_013396775.1 Cephalopterus ornatus | reverse complement strand
CCGGCGGCGCGGGGGCCGCGCGAAGTTTGCTCGGTGGGGCCCGGCCGGGCCCCGCGGGCTCCCGCAGCCGCCGGGCCTGGAAAAGCGGCGGCGGGGCTGGCGGTGCGCGCAGGTGTGTCCCGTGGGGCGGGGGGGGCCGTGCGGTCCTGGCTCCGCCGTGTCTGGGGATGTGCGGCGCATTAGTATGCAGCGAGCATACTGCTGGTGCAAGGGAATACGGCGGCGGTGCCACATGTCCGAGTTCGTGCTGATGCAGAGCCCATAAATTACACTTGAGTGTTCGCTCTTCTACCCGCGGTCTCGGCTCTTGTGCTTGAGTCTAGTTGCGGTTTTGTCTTTCCCTTTTCGGGAAACGAAAAAGATTACCGAAATACTATCCTTTATTAATAGCACCGGTTTGTGGCTCTGGTGAGGTTTGGAGTGTGCGTTTCTTTGAAAGGTGTAGGGAGAAGGGTAGAAATGCGGCGTCTCCTCCGAGTTCGGCAGTGCAGCCGACTTTAATGGCAGTGGCACATCAAGCCTGCGTGGCGGTAGTTGTGTCCCTAGAGCCCTTAAAAACAGAAATGCCTTTCTGAATGAAATAATTAAAGGCGGCAGGCTGAGTGACCGAGTTGGGGGGAAATCATGGCAAAATTATAAAATCTGCCATTTAGTGCTTCTCTTTTTCTCGCCTCCTGTTTTGCCTCTGGCATTCTATTGTTCCTCATGTTTTAAGCTTTTTTCCTGGTTGGGTAAGTGGGGAAAGGTGCAGATTCCGATATGCATATTGTCACTGATTTACACTTTGCATTTCTAAAACTGTTCTAGTAACAGCTGGATTGCAACCTTGAGGGAATGAAAACACACAACAGCGTTACAAAGGAGACTGGGATTCATTAGACTTCACTCTCAAGCCCTGATTCTGCAAATATTTAAGCATATATGGTTTCACATGCCTGCGTTACCCACGAAGTTCCACGCGATTACCGCACTGCTTAATATCAAATCTGTTTACAGTGTCAGGGCCACAGCATAGACTCACCAAATCTGGGTAAAATTAGACTATTTTCAGTTTTTCTGTCCATCATGACAAGTTTATTCAGCCATTTATGTTTCTCGGGAAAACATTCTTACTGAGATAAATCACTGTTTAAAAAGACTCTGGCATCCACCCTGTAGAAACCTAGATGGAGAAAATAGTCCACAGTGTATTTGCAGTATGTTAAGTGTGGCATAAATGACATGCAAAGTCATAAACTCCTAATACGTAAACAAAACTACAAGTTGCAGTTCTGACTAACACTGAAGATGTCCATCTTGTGCATGTATGAAGTAAAAAAGAATACGAGGCTTACCTCTTCTCCTTTGCCCAAATGTGAATGGCTCAAATAAATTCAATCTGTAGTTTAATAAGGGCATAGTTATCAGATATGTATTTATATCTCTAGATCTGTTAGGTATTTGATGTCCTAGTCAAAAGGATTGTATTTTTGCCTGAAAAACTAGTCTTGGACAATGAAATAATTTTTCATTTGTGCAGCATTCCAAAATGCTCAAGTACACCTTTAATGAAAGTCTATGTGGTAGGTACCAAAAGTAACTTTGTGGAAAGTTTATTTTGGCTGCATGAAAATGAGCCTTATTCACTCTTTTTTGGAGGTATGCTAGGACTAACATTCTGTTTTCTTTCATGTATAAATTAAATCATTATAGAATCCACAGGGAAAATATAAATTCTTAGGGCTGAATCAAATCATTTGCCTCACATGGTGAGAACTGAAAATACAAAAGCTTTGTGCCTTTCCAGATGCAGGGCTCACTTCTGTAAACCTAGGCGAATGAATGGATTCATCCATGTAAGTAATTCAGGTAGAAGTTGGTGGAACTTCTCACCGGAATTCTAATATTCATATACTTATGTTTTTGAAGAATGATATCCCTGAGAGGGAATTTATACATAATTTTATACAGTTTTAACTTATGCTACTGTAAACCAGTATTTGCATATGATCCTCAGTATTCTACTTGATCACAGATTTACTAATGTCTGTGCTGCTAGTTGTTAAATTTATTAAAAGAAATCTGGGTATTTGTAATATTTTGCTATCAGTGGTTGAAGTCGTTGGTGCATTAAGAGTGCAGGGCCATGAACAGGAGTGTGTTTTATGCTGTTGTGAGGACTGGTGTTCACAGTACAATCTTGCACTGAACGTAGTGTAAACTTATATGAATGCTGCAGAAGAAGCTTCTAGGAAAGTGCAAGGACAGTTTTGAGACAGTAGATAATCAAGAAGATGACGTATAGGTTGAAATTTAGGGAAAATCTGCCATCGTTCTTCATGCAAACCTTTATGCTGTGATTATTTAATAGCTACAGGTAATGCAGTGGCAATCTGTCATAGCACACTACGTATAGGCAGGATTTTATATTCTAAAACAAGGCAAAAAGGACTCTTTGAAAGAGTAATCCCTAGTTTCCCTGATGGTAGGTTAGACCACAATATGCTGGGTGCAAGTGTGAGTTTATTTTGAGAACCTGATTGTGACTTCATGCCCTTGTCTTTGAAATTCAGACTTAAAATTTGATAGGTGTTGATCTGGGATGTCCATATATCTTCCTTATGTATAATGAAAAATGAAATTAAATTTGAACAGTGACAGCTAAAGCCAAAAGGAACTTAATATAGCAGAGGTAAAGCTGGATTGTGACTTGAGGTAGAACTGGCAAATTCCCTGAAACCTCAAAAAAAAGGAGGCAGGGAGAAAGGAAGTGCAAGGAGTGAAAATTTGCCAGGCCTCCTTTGATCAGGAGCATTTGAAATAACTGTTGGATATTTCATTCTGTACACAGTAAGTCTGCTTTGCCCCTGTGAGAAGAGATTTTTTGTTACTTACTGAATAGTCCTAAAGCTGGTTTGCCTGTCTGCTGGGAACACTTGTCTAACATAGAGCAGTGTAATGTCATGTGCTGCTTTGCATAATTCTGTTGGTAATTCACAGTTGTCTTCAGGTTGCTTTTGGTAATTAAGACCTGTGTGTTCAGCTGTGTGCTTGCATCTTGATGAAGTTTGACTTGTATTCTGAATATGAGTTTTAAACCAAAAAACATTAAGATTTTGAAGTTGGATTGCCTGCTTATTGTTCTATACTGTTACTGTATATTTATATAAAAGAGCAAATAAGCTATTATATTAATGGCCCTGGGGAAAAAAGGAATTAACATAGTTTATTAATATAATGAAGTTATTACTGTAACATGTTTTCCTGTCATATCACCTGATAATGCTTTTTGTACTACAGCTCAGGGTTTTCTTTGCATTCCCATATGATGGCAATTTCACTTGAGCCCCATGAAGACAGACTGACTGGGATAATGAGTGTGCTAGATTTTTTTATTTGTTTTTTCCATCTTTGGTCTAACTAGGGCTTTAAAAATGAAAGCCACGATTTATACAACTTTGAGAGCTTGTCCTGCTGTTATGAAAGGTGAAGAAGAATCCCAAATGAAGTACAGATACGTCTTTGTACTGCTCAGGGTAAAGTCTGAGTGACCAATGAAATGAACATTCTTTACTTCTTTTTGTGCCAGAGCCTTGGTGAGTTATTCTGTGAGGCAGAGTAGGGCAGGTTCACTTAGAGCCCCTCTCATTTTTGGCAGGTGTCTTTTTGTTGGATCAAGTCTTGCAGTTAAGTGAAATTTAGATCTGGTAAACTGGAGATCTCTCTAAACAACACAGCAGGTTTTCAGTGGTTTTCGTTCATGAATCTACTACTGTTTGCTTTTCCTTCAGGGTGGATTGTAACATGCTGTTGTCTATTGCTACAGTGAGTTTGATAAATGCTGTGTCTGTGTAAGTTAAATAAGAGGTGAATCTTAGGCATGGCTTTGTGCAGTTCCTTTGAAAGTTTTATGAGTTATGCAAACAAGAAATACTTCTAACTGTTGAAGTGGAGTTGTTAAGAACCAAGGGACCGATAAACATAAAATAAATGGAAATGATTATTCCAACAGTAATGAGCATGAATTGGATGTTAAAGTGGTAGTAGAGTATGACAGCACGTAGGAGGTATGTTAACTTACCTCCAGATGTTTGCTCCTTAAGGACTTGCAATGTAAGGCACCAGAGTTAATGCAAGTTCAGTATTTGTAACAGATATCTGTGGCTGTGGCAGTCAGAGGCAAACTTGCAATATGGTCTATAAGAAAACTAATGCACTATTGCACTGATTGAAATTTCGTAGGTGGTGACAGTGGATTGGATGGGTTAGGAGGACCAGGAGTTCAACTTGGAAGCCCTGATAAGAAAAAACGCAAAGCAAATACACAGGTAAATTCTCTTTTAATTTTTTAACAAGTAGAGCACTCAGATGTTGTTTGCTGGTGTGACTGTCTCGCATTGTTCAGAGTATCAGTCTGTTGTCACAAATAGCAGCTGTGTACAAAATATTCCAGTTTTACCATGAAGTTGAAGTCTTTCTAATACTAGTTATTAGCACTGAAGTTATTTTAGTCTCTGTAGGTTGCCATAGACCTATAGAGAGAGGAGCACAGAGAGACTGCAGCGACTTGTATTTTTACCATATGGATTTGATTCTGAGACAGACTTTTTTTTAATGACTTTCTAGCCATTTGTAGAAGTCTGTACAGCATGAGTAGTTGCCATGAGACTACTCCTCTCCTTACTTTCATTTCATTATGTGTGAGTTTGTGGGCTAGTGAATCAGAACAGTTTGTTAATGTTTTGACCAAATTCTTGGCGTATGCCTGAAGTTATTTTCAAGCAAAAGCTGTGAGGCAAGTACAGCTCCTTTCCAGTGAAGCCCTCCGATTTGACATTTCTATGCAGTTTTTCTTTCTAGAAAAGAAAACCTGAATACAAAACATCTTAAGCATTTGGATACCCGTAGTGCGGAATTTCCCATTGTGTGTTCATTCAGCTTTGAGTGAGAGTATCTGTTAGTTTGGTACTGCCCAGTGAGAGTAACCTTACTTATGTAGGTCAAACAGTCACTTTGTGTTAGTCCTATCCACAGTCCATTGACATGTGGATCTGTTTTCTTCATTTTTGTTTTGTTTTAAAGTAGTCATGGTGAAACCTGCTCTGAGAAATATTCGGTTACTCTAAAAGGTTTCAGACCTCTCTCTTGGTGGAGCTTTCCATGTGTTCTGGAATGGTAATAACTCCAGAGGCTATGCAGACTAGCTTCTGTTCTTTTTTTTACTGGTTCAAAATTTACAGTGCAGAATATAGAAAATACCAATTTGCTGACTGCTATATTCTATATGACTTTTTTTTTTAGGGTTATAGTAACATTAGGTTTACATCCTCATACAAGTAGGGTGTCTTAAGAGGTGTATATTCAGTAACATCAACCCAAAATGAGACTAAGAAAATGCTTAAATCTGCTCTTCGACATATGGAAATACTTTGTTCATGTGTTTGACACTTGGCTTTCTGTATTGTTGCTTGTCTTTTGTAAAACATTAAGAAGTAGAAGTCCCATATCAAGTAGTATTTTCAGAAGCATGGTTGTGCAACTGCAAAATTTTTAAAACACTGAGACTACTATAAATCATCATATTATCTGGAGCACAGACTCCTCTCTTGCCTCTGTACTGAAATTTCAGACAGCTTGGCAGGATACAGTGGGTGAGTTTTACACAACAGCTGAACAGTTCTTTCAGCAGTAGTATTGGTAATCCAGGACCTTTGTGGTTGGTCTGTCTTGCAGGGAAATACTAAAACTAATTTAAATGTTGTATTTAAAATATTTGTAGGGATCATCATTTCCTCCTCCATCTGAATATGCTCCACCGCCGAATCCAAGCTCTGACCACCTTGTAGCTGCAAATCCATTTGATGACAACTATAATACTGTGTCTTATAAACCGCTTCCTTCAGGAAATCCATATTTTAGTAATCCTGGTTATCCTGGTTTTGGAGGCTATAACACTTTCAGAATGCCACCTCACATGCTACCCAGAGTGTCCTCGCCATATGGTGGTTCTTACTCCCTCAGAAACCAACCACATCCTCTTCCTCAAAACCCTGTGGGCATGGGTTTCAGTCGACCCCACTCTTTCAGCTTTGGTCCACATGATAACCCAGGTTTTGGGAATCAGCCCCCTTATAGTGGTGGTCAGATAAATCAAAATGTCAGTTTGCCTGCTCAGCATTTCAGGCCAAATCCTGGGGAGAACTTTGGCCACTCTGGTCAGATACCTCACCCTGACGTGCCATCTAATTTTGGTCCTGGAAACAATCCAAATTTTCCCAATTCTCAGCTAGAGTCAAACCATTCTTTTGTTCCTCCACCAAACACGTACAACCAGACAAAATCATCAGCACAGAAGCAAGACTTTAATCAAGGTGCAAGCAAAGCATCCAGCCAGAACACTGCTGCTCATCAGCATCATCACAGGACAGAGGACGTTGTGAGTCAAGGTAACAGTGACTTAAAAAATGTTACTCGAAACAATGTGGTAAATCAGGAGAATAGCCATTCCAACAGTGCTGATAACACCAGTGCTGGGCATTCCAATGGGACTCAGAGTAAATCCCGCCAGCCTCGAGGTGCTGCTGAAGGATGCAACTCTGAAAAGAGCAGCAAAACACCCCTTCATCCCAGTCGTCATGGTCACTCGTCCTCTGAACCTGTCTATCCGTGTGGGATCTGTACCCATGAAGTTAATGATGACCAGGATGCCATCCTGTGTGAAGCCTCTTGTCAGAAATGGTTTCATCGGATCTGCACAGGCATGACGGAGTCAGCATACGGCCTCCTCACAGCAGAAGCATCGGCAGTTTGGGGCTGTGATACTTGCATGGCTGACAAAGATGTCCAGTTGATGCGCACGAGAGAGACTGCAGGACCACCTGCACTGAACACAGAAGGCTGACAGCCTCAACTGGTGGTGGTGGATGAAATACTTTCTATGAAGTTTTGGTTACAAATTGGGTACTTCACTTTCTGCAGACAATCAGTTGTGTTTGATTGCTGTCATCTTATTTTTTCCCCTAATCTATTTTCATTCATAAACTTCCATCTCAGCTTTTGGATTCTTAGTTTTATGTGTGCAAATGTTTTACAGGATGGAATATTTTTTGTTTCTGATTAAACTGTAACTGACAATTGATCAGAAGTAGGATGTGCATTGACAATTTTATTGAAGGAAAAAATGTGCCTGTATGAATAGCCCTAATTTGCTAGTATTAATGTGTTAACTAACACTAGCATTTAGTGCTCGGTTTTAATGGTTCTATATTTGCAAGTACTCATTACTTTTTTTTTTTTTGGCATGGATGTCTGGTGATGTTCTTGCTAGCCATTCTTTGAATATAGTGGAGATGACATGGAGGAATGTGCAGTACTAATAGTTGTTATTTTAGGGTAAATACAGAGAATTTTGTATGTGCTTTTTCCTATTTTTTGAAGTAAAGCATTAACATGCTATTCAGAAATTGATGAATTCATACTTAGTAACACAATGAAACCCGCTAACTCTTACACATTTCTATTTCCTTGAAAAGGCAATAATCTCTTTTGACTTCTCAGCAAACACTTGCTGAAGGCTCTTTCTGGGTCTTGCAGTATTTGGAAATAGTTACGAAATATGATTAAATTGGTAAAAAACCAGATCAAGTTTATGAAATCCAGTGCTTTAAATCTAGAGAATGCCAAAACTAGGGTTGCATATGTAACCTTAACTCATTTATCTTGAGCACATACATTAGGGTACAGTGTCTGCATGTGTCATGGTTGTGCAGTTACGCACCTCTCTCTCATCCTTCTCACTGACAGTTCCAGTCTCCTGCCTCAGTGCTGCCTAAGAGTTGTGAATGAACTAGTGCATGGAGAATCCTGCCCGTCTTCCAGGGCTTTCAGCTAGAACCTGCTCAGTCACCCTGAGCTTACACAGTCCACTTGGCACGAAGGAGGGTGCAAGGCAGTGGAGTGTGCTCTGCACAGGCTCTGAATTGCATGATAATTTGGCCAGCAGAGTATTAAAACTAAATTCCCACCACTGCCTCAGCCAGTCTTGCAGTGAGGGGGTGGGAAATCTAGGGTGAAGAAAAAAAATACAGCTTTCATATCAGGTGAGTTTAGCTTAGGAGTAAATAATCAGAAGTTTAAGCTTCTTTGCTAAACCTGATATCCTACTGACAAGTATGAGTGGCACTAGAGCTTTATGTGTGATGCTAGGAATTCTATTTTAATATGGGTAATTTGATCTTATTCTTGATCTCAGAAATAACTCTCCTTCTTTTTTTAATGTGGGGAAACATCTAGCCTTGAATAGTTCAGCCTTAGTGTGATAAGGTTGCAAATGCAACTGAAGAAGTGTTTCTTTAGAGAGAAGTGTTATTTTGACTTAATGAAAGGAGGCACTGTAATAACAGACTCTGTTTGTAATACTCACCACCGTGCTGGAAACTTAGTCTTTAAACAGGAATTAAATCATATATCAAGCTTGCAGGTGCCAGTCATGTTCCTTAATGTGATAAATTTTCCAGGTCTGTGAGGATGAGTGATGTAGGAGCTGATATAGAATACAGTCATCGAAGTAAAGAGGTAGTTTTTATGATAAGCTATGCTAATGAGTGAAAAGTAAGGCCTGTTTGCTAGTTCACCATTGTGTTTGATTTTTAAACGGGCTCTACTCTGGTACATTCCTGGAAGATACTGTGCAGACCTGCATAACTTCTCTTGTTTTATTTTAAAAGTGAAAAATTTTGCTGGGCAAGTGCAGTATTGCCCCCTTTTTTTGTCTTGCCTCTCCTCAGGAAAAAGAAAATAATGTCTAAAGTGTAAACGACATATTTCATATCTTGAGGATTTCCTGTATGGAGATGTAAAGAAAGTGTAAGGCAGATCAAGGGCTTCTGTTTTCATTACCAGTTGCTTTAATTTAGTACAGAAACCAGACTTAATCTTGTTTTGTTAGAGGTGTGATATTTAAAAACAAACAACAAAAAACTCAACCAAGCAACAAGCTCTGTTAAAGAGATTTATTCTTCAGTAGTTTTCTTAATGACTGACAGACTGTTAGAATTTGCCTTTGATACCTAAAGTAGCAATTAAACCAAACCTTGTTTAGATAGATTTATTCCTCTGGGAATCAGTTTAATCTCTGCAACAATTTGCACTGTGAAAGTAGTGGAGGCTGGTTCACACCTACAGCAACGTAAGTGAAATAAAAAATATGCTTAGTGAAAATTCAACAAAACCAATGATGATATTGTTACCCTTCCCATTCCCACACCCCATGCCTGTTGTGAGAAGATTTTTGGGACATTTTTTCTCAGAAGTCCAATTAATGGTTTAACATTTTGGAGCAGACATTTAATTTAAAGTAGCCATGTATTTCTTAATTTCTTCCTTGACCCTACATGAAGTTAGACAAGTATTTTCTAGATTAGCTGTCAAGGCATTAGTGTTCTTAGAAGCTTAAAGTCAACTGGAATATCGCTTTATAAGGCCTTAAATTGTCTATTTGTGAAACTTATTCTAACAATTTTTTTTGTTTTTTTCCAAACTGGTACTATGTTGGGTTTGTAACCCAGTAAATTTTCTGCAAATTCAAGGCATTAGCAAATGTCAATTATATCAAATAAAACCAAGTGAACAATAAACCCCAAACTTGTTAGCCCACTGATCTTAGAGATGTGACTGGTGAAGATCTCTAAAAGTCATCCAGCTGATATGCTTGCCCTACTGATACACTCTTGGCATACTTGAACTCTTTAGAGAGAGGGTTATATTTTGTTTTTCTCTGCATGTATTGACTAGTAGTAGTTCAAGTATGCACAGAAAAAACCAGCGATCATGTTTAATTAGCAAGGTCCTAGGAAAATGACAGCTGATTAGAATTAGAAGTTAGTCATAGAAGGGTGGGTGGGAGGGAGGGAGGGTTGGCTAGAGTAGGTGAGGGGTTTTGTAATACTCTACATGAAACAATTTGTATTGAACTATCATGTGCTTCTTTCATTACGAGTGATTTAGACTGTACTGGTGCTGCACACCAAAAATATTGCAAAGATTTTGTAAGTCTTGCAAACCTTAACATTTTTATGGGAAGTGCCCATGTCCCTTTTAAATAGTTCCTTGTCATGGTCAGAAATGCAGCCTATATTGCCCCAAATGTTTTTTGTTGTTTTTCTTTTTTTCCCTGGGCAGAAATAAATAGGTATAAACTGGATTGTACTGTCCTTAATCCTTTGGGGTTTCTTGCCAGTGATCACTGGTAAATGAGAAAACATGTGCTTTTCTCTTTAAAACATTTGTTTTATTGGTCAGGGTAAGTGACAGTGCTGTATATAAGATACCAAAAATCCTGTTTCTTGCTGGTTTACTGATCCCTTCTACAGTGCGAGACAAGCAGGTTCAGTATGCCTGCCTCAGTCTCCCCATTCAGCATATTGTACTAATCCTTACTTCCTGAGGTTGTTTAGAGGCCTAGTTATTATGCAGAATATCCAGATGCAAGAAACTAGAGAAAAGTAATGAAGTTTGCTCTACTTGAAACAAAAATATAGTTTTTAGGGGCTGCTCAAAGAAGATTATACTTTGTGACCTCTCAAGTTTTTAGTGTAAGAACCAGTTTTGTAATCACATTTTTAAGGCTTAGTTTCAAGCATGTGAGAATTAATGAAGTCGGTGGAACTGCATGCACACAGTCAAGAATGTTTCAAAGTGTTTGCAGTTTGGGGCCTGTGATATTTGCAAGTGAAATGCTTTTATGGTTTGAAATTTTTACAAAATCAGTGGTGTTCAAATGTAGCACCTTTTTAACATTTGTCTTTATTCCAACTTAATACAATAACACCTTATCTGCATTAAGTACATCCCTTTCATTTTATAAATAAACATTGCCTGGTAGTAAAAGTATTGGTGTAACATTTTTAAAAAAGAAAGTCATGCTTCTTATCATGTTGTATGTGACTTAAATGACTGTTTCATATTAAAACTAATCTTTCCTTATGTACTGCTTAAATATACCTGTTTTGGGATATCAGTTCAGTACTTTTTATACAATCTTGAATGTGTTCCACATTGGTGACATGTATTTTTGCAACAACTTTTTTGTTTTGATTTTAAATTAGAGCATGTCTGATGTAATACATGCATTAGTGCTGTGGTGTGTGGCAAAGTTAATGTATGTAATTCAAATTGGAAAAGTTTCCAGACTTTGTCCAACATTAGCCCTGTGGCCAGGGATTAAATTACTATGTAATACAAATTATTTCATACCATGATGTGTTTTAAGCTACTCTATGAAGTATGTGAAACATTATTGTTTATGGATTGGTAGCTGGTGTGGTATCTTGCATAGAATGAGGTATGATAGGTGGTAGCAATTCATGATAATTAAAACTAATTACCTTTCAGAACACACAGCACTGGTGTGCGTTGTCATCTTGTTGCCATAACTGTTAGTATGAATTTTAATATTATCCACTGACAAATGGGTGAACATTTGGTAATCAGCTCATGGGTGTGAAAATTCTATTCTAACACTCTTTACTTGGTTTACAAAACATATAATTTTTTAATCTCTTGGATGTGATTAGATATATACAGGAGGGTGTAGAACTGGATGTATTTTCAAGTTATTCTGCAATTGCTAAGTTTTTTCTGAAGCTTTCTATATTAGAATAGACTCTTCCTTAAAATTGGAAACTAAGTGTACTTAGCAGAACTCTTTAAGGCAATATAACTATCCTACACTACATCTTGAGTTATGCCATTCAGCTCTTTATATGGAACTCCTCTGAATTTCTTGCTTTATATATAAAAAAGGGTCCCTTTAGTGGCCTAGAGTTGTGTGTCATCAGTTCTGAGGTAATTAATTCTGAATGGTGTTAAGCCTCTTAGAGGTGCTGCCTATAACTTAAAAGTATTCAGTGTTGCCCTTAGTCTCCTGGTTCAGAAATGGCTGATCCCAACACCTTGGGAATACCTATTTCTGTATTGTTTGCTGTACGCGATTAATTTTCCTTTTCATCTTCAAACAAACTGTCTGTCTCAAAGTAGTTTTTGATCCTACCCCACCTTTTTACTTGGAGATTTGTGCACTGTATTTCAGGAATTGCTGTACTGGAGACAGTTTGGGATCGGAGTCCTGAGAGATGTTGTGTCTATTCCTAGACACTCATCTTCTGCTCTACCAGACACTCTGAATCTGAACTTCCATATAACTTAAGGGGGGCAAGCTTTTAATATATTTCTTCTTCTTTTTTTTTTTCTTGATAGTATTTTTTCTGAAGCGTGAAATAAGAAAGTTGTTAGGGATTTTTATTTAAAAGATGGCCTTTCCTCCAAGCTTTTTTATATGGCCTTTAGAGCAAATACTGTATTCTTCAGGGCCTTCTGACTTGGAATTTTTTTGTCCACATTCTCCTCTCAGTGTTAAAGGTGAGTTGAAAAAGGCAAGTTACCAATCTACTGCCATCCAAACAATGCAAAATATAAGATTATTGACATTTAATTTTTTTTTGTTTGTTAATAATGATGTGACATTTTTACCTTTCAGGAGAACATATATCAGAATCTGATTCAAGTGTTCTTGGAAAATGTATATGGTAGATTTTGCCTGGCACTGTATGTAACTTTGTTGCTTTCTGTTGTCTGGTTTCAGTTCCTTTTAAAATAAAGATAAGTTTTGCGGGGAAGTTGCCTGTTGATTTTATGAACATGATGTAATGCCTAGATTGACTCTGCTACTGTTTTGCCTGGGAGAATGCATTTGGATTAGGTGTAATCCTGCAAGAAACAGTATGAGGTCATACTGATCAGAAAAGACAGTTCCTGCCTCTCTTGGAGAGCTCTGCTGTTCTGTAAAGGTGTTAATCTGAAGTAACTTCAAAGCAGATTAGAAGAGGTTGTGCACCTTCAGCCCTGTTTCTTTCTTTACATGATGGGAGGGAAGGCTTGAGCACCATTTGTCTGAATAGATTTTTTTTTTTTTTAATAAATTTCTGCTTTTGGGAAGAGATTAATCAAAGACTTATTTATTCTAATTTATAAAATTATTACAAAGCTCTTCCTGTTAGTTAAAATGCCAGAACTAGCACGTAACAAATCACTGCCTTGCCAATAATATTTAAAAGCAAATGATACCAGTGGTCCCAAGCTACATATACAAAACATTTTATTGTAAGAAACAGAGTCTCAGAAAATGTTCCTTCTCTTTGTGAAAGATAGGGGAGGATAAGAGAAATGAGAGAGAATTTAAAAAGGATGGAGGAAAAAAGGTTAATAATTACTGATAAGAAAAGGTAAGCTATTTAAAGGATTCCCCACACACACACATATTAAAGCCTCTGAAGCCATTAGAAGTGAAATAACCCCAGAAAAGGTGGGTCTGTGTATTAGCAGCTGGAAGGTCCAGAATATTACTAATATTATTAAGATTTGTCTGGAATGTACATCTCTATCCTTCATAGCACAGGAGATGGGAATTGAGGAATGAAGTTTTTAACTGAATAAGTTTTCTTTATGAAGTTTCTTGCACTGGAAACTTTTCACTACAAACTTTTGACTGACAAAGTTAATGCCAACAGAAGAACGATCCTGAATGGGCCTCTCTTCTTGTTAACTTTGCGTGTGTGTCGTGGTGAGAGCACAGCCATTTGCCCAGGTAAGCCTGCAGTGTGGAGTGTGTGGGATAGAGATGGTGTTTCTGCAGGTATACATCTATACAAGACTTTTAAGGTTGATCCAAGACCTTGCTGAGTCTCTTTTGTGTCCTTTAGCAGCTAAATCTGCTACTTTGACGTGACAGTGTGTTAGTGGTATTTATTGTGTCTTCTACAAGCTTTGCATTGGAGATCTAGCTTTTAAGTAAACAGTCTTTTTGTTGCTGTATTGGAGCTCTTTTGTGTAACTTGAGAAGACCAAACCATAACTGTGTCCTGTCTTGTAAAGCATGTATGAATAATATAGTCTTTCTAGCAGGAATAAATAATAAGCTGCTTCATTTCATTACATTCTCTGTGATTAAACTAAAAGTGACACCTGGGTGACCAAGTCAGAAGACCAGCACTCGAAAAATCTAAGACCTGCAGTCCATGAATGAACTCTCCATAACTGAAGGATGTGTTCTGGATGACTACAGCCGCATTCTGGAGTGGTAGGAGATTTTGAGTTACTATTGCATTCTAACAGTTCCAGCCAATGCTGCTACATATTTTGAATACTCTTGGAATGAGGAGTTTAATTCACTTCTCAGATTCCAATCAATGCAAGCATTCATCCAGATGATATTGATGTGGGAGAGAATATCAGTTACAATGGATTTCTTGCTCTGAAAAAGTTTTAAATATTTGTGATACCTACTTTTTATATGTCTATATATATCTATAGATATATATCTATAGATATATTTCGTACTTAAAAGTAACCACTACCATTTCATTTCATTGCTTTGGAATATAGGTAATAGAACATAAAAATTAAATTTTCAGTGATACACATCAGAAATCCTAGCTAATGTGTGCCATGTTAAACCCCATTTTTCTTGGTCATATTTTAAGGGAAAGGCGGAAAACTAGACTTTTTGGTTCTGGATTTTTCCAAACAGTTCTAGGTAATGGTGTACTTTTGATGAACTTCCACATACCTGAATTTTTATCCAACTATGTTTGGCTTGTCTTTCAAGCCATATTCCCCAGAAGCAGTTACTTTCTATATACTAACTTTATTTTTGCAGATACAGTGTTACTGTTTGTTTGAGGAACGTGGAGCAACAATGTGTAAATTACTTCCTGAGTTTTTGGCATAGACAGTACAACAGACACCATTGCGAGGCAATAGCGTCGATCTGCCGGTGTGACCCAGTCATTTTTAGGGAACATCTGGAAGTTTCAGTGCCAGCATTGCCAGTTGGTTGAGGAAGGTGATCACGCCTGTGTGCTGAGCCCTGGGGAGGCCACATTGGGAGTATTGTGTGCAGTTCTGGGCTTCTCAGTATAAGAGAGACATGGAGCTCTTGGAGCAGGTCCAGTGGAGGGCAACAAAGTTGGTCAAGAGTCTGGAGAATTTCTCTTGCCAGGAAGGCTGAGGGATCAAGAAGAAGCTGTGTATAAATATCTAAAGGGAGGGTGTCAAGAGGATGGAGCCAGGCTGTCAACCAGGCAACAGGCAGAAACTGATGCCCTGGAAGTTCTACCCGAACATGAGGAAGAACTTTTTTCCTGTGCAGTGACCGAGCACTGGGAACAGATTGCCCAGAGAGACTGTGGACTCTCCTTCACTGGAGATATTCCAGAACCTTCTGGACACAATCCTGTGCCATGTGCTCTGCCTGAGCAGGGAGCTTGGACCAGATGACCCACTGGGGTCCCTTCCAACCTGACCCATCCCGTGACTCTGTGCATTGCTAAATCAATCTCTTAATAGTTTGTTTTGGTTTTTTTTTTGTTTTGTTTTGTTTTCCCCAGAAATTCTAAACTAACAGCAGTTCGTCTCTTCACGGAGACGTGTTTGGCTAACGGAGGCCGCGGGAGCCGCGTTCCTCCGTGCTGCGCCCAGGTGGAGCGATGGCAGCGCGGCGCCTGCCCGGCGCTGCGGGCCTCCCCGTCCCGGCGTGCTCCGCGCGGGCCGGCCCGCCTGAGGGCC
>VZRE01005467.1:224918-289417 GCA_013396775.1 Cephalopterus ornatus | reverse complement strand
TGTGTGTGTGGAGTTTTTCCCTCTGTGTGAGTGTGTGTGGAGTTTTTCCCTGTATCTGCGGAGTTTCCCTGTGTGTATGTATTCTTCCTGTCTGCAGGATGGACCTTTGATGTTCCCCGCGAGGCGTATCAGGTTCCACAAGAGAGATCAAAGGCTTTCCCCTATAAATGAACCCATAGGTTGATAGAACACTTCCTTGGGAACCCCTGGTCTGAATCTCAGCAGGAATTAACCCAGATCTCCCACATCTGAGGCGATGTGTTGCCTCACCCCTGTTGAACAGAGCTCCCAAGAGGGGCTCAGCCCCTGCCACCAATTATTCCCTCCCCAGGAGTGATGGAATTTGCTCTGGGTGCCATCTGGATCAAACCCCTCGGATGAAGCCCTCAAGAAGGGCTTGTGAATACAAGCGTGAGCCTAAGCTGGAAGATAGGGTGGAAAGCTGCTCAGGCCTGTCAAATCTGGGTGTGCCTGAAAGCTAAATTTCGTGGGATTACAGAATGGAAAACTTTGAGGAGCCTGGGGAATCCTGGTAGCAGCCGTGAGGGTGAATGTGAAGTTTGCACTTTTTTGTTACTGTGATTTTTTTTTCAATTTGCTTTTTAAAAACGCAACATCCTTTGGTGGATATAAAATCGGGTGCTTGGAAAAATTGCTGGTTAATGTCAGTAAAAAAGAACTATGTGAATCCATCTCATCAAAATCAGCCCAACTCTCCAATGTCCAATCACAGAAATCATTTCTGATGGTGGAGTTATGTCTAGGACTCCATTGGAGTTTGGTTTAGGGTTTTTCTTGTCTCTGTGTTGGTGAAAAAGGACTTAAATTCGAAGGATTGGCAGGTTGTGCTTGGCTGCATTTTTCACATCCTATGAATGAAACACCCAGATGTCTTTCTCTGCTGGAGGATTGACCTGTCATTGCAGTGACCAGTGGTTTAGAAAGCTGGAATTTTTGTTTTCTGTTTTAATAGGAAAGCCTGAGGCTGTGAATATGTGTCGTGCAGTGCAATACCCCACAGTGTACCAGACATGAAAATTCATTGTGCCTGTAGCTATATTAGGATGTTAAATACCAGGGTTATTAATCTTTCCTCGCCTCAGAAACTCTTAGTCCATGTATTAATGTGTTTTTCTATGAGATTTAATTGCTCAGACTTGTAACAACTCAAAACCTTAAGATCCCGTTTCCCACTCAGTCTTGAGAAATCGGCTCTGTGGAAAAGCAGCAAGGGGTTGTTTTGATTGTATTACATTTTCCATGGCATATGGAGGCTCATCTGTGGGTTATAAATGAGTGGAGACCAAGACCCAGACTGGGGCGGGGATTTTCCGAAAGTAAATAAGCAGCCAGGAGTGATGCTGGGAAAGGAATTCCAGAGTTACGGCTTCCTGCACTTAACTTGAATCATGTCAGCACCGTATTTGCTATCTGAAAGAAATTACCACAATAAAACACCTTCATGTTTATCTTAACATAATAAAGGAAGGTGTTTCTAACAATAAAATATGATTAGACCTGTGGAAGAAATAAATAGTTGCTAAATTAGCTTCAGATGAAGGCCAAGTGTACCTTTTATTACAGTTTTGGCTTTCACATTGCATAAGCTCAAGGCAGCAAAGCTTATTTTTAAGAGGTAAAAAAAAAAAAAAAACAAACCAAAAAATTAAAAGGTTAGAAAAATTTTTAAAAGGTTTTGACATTCAATCTGTCATCATTGTCTTCTCAGGAATGCACATGTTTGGAAAAGAAAAAAAAAAAGGCAAAAGGAGAGGTTCTGTTGAATGACATTGATCTTCTTTGGAGTTCTCGTTTGGTTTTCTGCTCATTAAGCTCCTGACATGGAAACAGACTTAAAAAGGTTGAGAACTGTGACATGAGATGCAGCTTTTAGACTTGTCAGCGGGTCTAGCAATAAAATATAGACCGAACTTGGGTTTTATTACCTTTTTTTTTAACAGCAACAGCCAATATTTGAAAATGATAGGGCAGCAGTGGGAGAGGAGAGCTGACAGAAGAGACAGAATAAGAGACAGAAATCATATACTGTGTATATTTTCTCATTTAAAAAAAAAGTATGAGGGAACAACTGCGTGGTTCAAATAAATTCAATTGCTGCCTCTAGTGCCAAGATGAGAAATTCATTACCAGAATCATCACTGGATGATAGGAAAAAAGGGAATCTTCATTTATTTTTATGTCCTGTAGTGTCAGAAGCCGCTCAAGGCCTCGTGTGACCAGAATGAGAGGGCGAGTGATGTAACCACAGAGCAGCAGCTTCTCCGTGGGGGTTTTTGGAAGTTTCTGTGCAGTTTTGGCAGAGTTTGGTGGCCTGTTAATAGGCTGTAGCTATTCCTTTAGATGGTACCTGTGGTGGCAGAAGTGCTTTGATTTGTACAAACTGCACAGTGGAAGGGATTTGAGGCTTTTTTTTCTTTATTTGATGTTATGCCGAGCTTGCTTAGGAAAAAAAAGAATTAGAATACCTGGCTCTTAACACGACTATCCTTTTCTTTTTGAATTATTTTTCTTTAATATGGTTTTCTGGTGCTTATTTATGCCCATCTGGAAGAAACCCAAGGGCTTTTTTGTTTAACCCTTCATAGCTGTGTTTGATACTCAGTGTTCTGCCCGAACTGCTGCCCTGATGAGCTGCCCCCTTGTCACCAAATTCCCTGTGGCCTTCACAGGTCTCTTACAAGGCAGTGTTGGAAGTATTTTGCACGGGTTTTTTGTTTTGTTTTTGGGCTACTATCTGTGAATCCCATGCCTTAATTTGTATTATGGACATGGGAGCAAATTGGGGAATACGTGCCTGCTTATTTTTCTTGTTGAGGGGGGAAAAAACCACCAAAACAACAACCTTTTTGTTTCGAAAATGTAGCAAATCCTTAGCACAAATTCAATTCTATTAAATTTTTATTCTGTAATAGAGCGAGGACGTGTTCATAGTGGAACTCATTTTAGTGCAAAGTAGGGACCAGGAGGTTTCACTGGAGCTTGCCGAGTGGGAATGGGCCTCAGCAAGTGTCTGGATGGAGTCTGTGAAATTAGACATCTCGAGCTGAAACCTTCTTTTTAAATTAACTTGCACCAAGTGCAAGACTTCAGACCCTGCTTGAAGTAGAGTTGGGACCTTTCCCAGCAGAAGAGAAGACATAGAAATCGAAATGAAATCAAATTCTGATCTCTGGTGCACTGTTGTTGTTTAGCTTCCCCTGGAGAACATCAAGGGGGTTGGTAAAGCCATGGAGAAGTAGGTGACACGGGTCTGAAATGTTGTTTAAATCCACAGTCAGCCTTTTTGCCCTGCATTTTCTCACTGTTTTCAGGTTGCTGGAAAGGAAAAAAAAAAACTTGGTGATCTGGGAAATATATGGGAGTGACTGATAGGGCACAGGAGGGGGTGATGCTGGTTGGGTCTGGCAGGTTGTCCAAGTCCAAGGCTGTGATCACAGGGAGAATCCTGCGCTGGGAATCTCTGCAGAGCTGAGCAGCTGGTGCACCCTGTAGGTTCTTAAAATATATGTGCATGGGACAAAAGTAGATCCTTCCCCCTGCTGGGAAATGATACAGAACCTGCACTTTTCCTGGTCCACCAGTGCTGCTCCACAGTCACCCCCCTGTGCTGAAAATAGGATTTTTCCAATTTATGAAGTGCACATTTTATGTAAGGATTTATTAAGCAAAGTAAAATAAGGGATTTATTTGACGTTTCTCCAAGAGAGCAGAGCTCCATCACACCCAGAGGTGACTTGGGAAGACAAACACCATCACTTTGAACATCTTCTTCCCTTTCCTTTTCTTTCCTCAATTTATATACTGAGCATGATGCCATATGGTCTGGAATATCCCTCTGGTCTGTTGGAGTCACTCGTCCTGGCTGTGTCCCCCCCAAATTCTTGTGCACCCCCAGCCCACTCACTGTTAGAAGAATTCTGTAAGAACTGCTCAGCAACAGCTAAAAAACCAGTGTGTTTTCAGCACTGTTTGGGTCATAAATCCAAAGCATGGCACCTTCTGAGCTACTAAAAATATATATATATAAACTGTCCCAGCCCAACCCAGTACAACCCCACTTGCATCTGCTGATGTTTTCTTTTAGGTTTCTGTTAATCTCAGCGTATTTTACATCATTGGTGCTTTCATCACCCAACCAAGCATGGATTCCTTTTGCTGGTTAATTCTTCCCCCCCCCGGCTCCTTCTTCACTTGTCTACTTCAAAATGTGGTTCCACATTTCAAAACCAAAGCAGCCTTTCCCCAGGGATTAACTCTCCTCCAAAGACTTTTCATATTCTTTAATCTGAGGAGTTTCTGCTCTCTTCAAGTGTCAGGAATTGATGTAAAGCATGTGCTTGTTTATTGTCTCTGCCATGGAGAAGTTGTTTATTTTAATGTGGAGGGTTTTCTCCAAGCCTGAAGTGAGCATTAGACGCCCTGTTTTACTTCACATAAAACAGGGATGCGGCGTCTTTCATGGCACAAAAGGAAACAATTGTTCTTGAATTCTCATTATATTCTCCTGGTTTCTAAATAAAACCCCCCCAGTTGTTTTCAAATAATGGCCAATTAAAAAATGTGCTTCAAACGAAATGGGATTTGTGTGACTGGGAAAAGAGGGTCCTTATGCTTGATGTGTTTTAAGCGCAAAGAGTGTGACCTACAGGTGTTGAATACACAGTAATTCCACTTGGCTTTGGGCCATTAAATTAGCCACCCTGCTTTCTTTTTTCCTGCTGGGAAAATTGCAAATGCATGGGTTTGTGTCTCCTTGGCAGGCAGGAGTTTTGCAGGACATTGATTCCGAGCAGACTCCAGACAGAGTCCTATTGTTTATCATTAAACTGTGCCAAGAACTTATCAGATGCTGTGTAATGAGCCCCCTTCTCTTAGGGATGCTTTGGGGCTGAAAAGGAGCTGCTAACAATTATTGGCTTTCATTTCGTGGGGGTAATTTTAAAGGAGGAAATAAAAAAAACTTAAAAATTCTGGTTTTAACTTTTTTTTCATGGTTTCACCTGGTCTATCAGAGGACACTCCTTAAATGGGATTTTTAAGCATTTGTCTGGGGCAAGTAATGATTTCTCACCATTAGTGTTGTGTTTCCCAGGTGTTGTGGCTGAGGGATTGTCACTTTTTCTCCATCCATGTGCCAACTCTGCAGGTACGGACTCGGTAAGGAAACTGATCCAGTAAAAAAAAAAAAATCAGGAAAGAAATCCCCCAGCAGGACCACAGTGACAGGTGAAAATGTGTGTAGGTGAGGTGAATTTAAGTGCTCAGTGCTTCCAAAAGTTCCTGTACTGTTTCCCTGCTCTCCAATACCTTCTTTCCCCGCCTCACTTCACTCCATCCACCGTCTTGCTCCCTCCACCTTCCTTGGCTTTCCACAAAGCCTTGAGGCCACGTGGATGCTCCTGCAAGGAGTAAATTAGTGCAGCTTCCAGCTACTCCACGGCCGGGAAATCCTCTGGGATTTTTCTGGCTCCACGGCCTGTTTCAACTCTTCCTCTGCCCGGGGTCCCCAGCCGTGGTGGCAGCTTGGGAAGGGCATCAAATGGGCACTGCTGCTAAAAAGGCAGTTTGGGGCTGTTGGGGAGCTCAGGGAAATCATCAGGGCTACACCCAGCCTCCATAAATAAATGCAAATAAAAGAAAATAAATATAAAATCCTTTTTAAACCAGGCTGCTTGAGGGCTGGGAAAAGCCTTGATGCAATCCCTCCCTGAAGTGCTCCTGAGGCCGTGGTGGGAGTGTCTGCTTGTGATACTCTTTCAAATGGCAATTTGTAAAATTTCTGCCTGACTGCCCACAGTGTTGAGATTTTAGAAATCAGGTATTTCATCAGCTTTAAAAGTTTTCTCTCACTGACACTATTACAAGGGGTTTCCGAGAGTGCAAGTGAATTAGGCACCTCTTCCTTCCCCTTGGCCTCCCTGGGGTGATAGAACATACTGGGGATATGCTCAGTGGGTGTTTTAAGCGTAACATTTCTGTTTTGTCAGTTATAAAATGCAGCAGAAAGGGCTTTCAGGTGTTAATTTGGGGCTTGGAGAAACCTGGGCTAGTGGAAGGTGTCCCTGGGGGACAGAAAGGCAGGGGGTTTGGAACTAGATGTGCTTTTAAGTTCCCTTCTAACCCAAACCATTCTATGATTTGAATTTTTTAAAGCCCACCTTAAATTATTATTAGTTTCCTGTAAGAAGCATCACGTTAAAAGTCCTAGAAATTGCTTTGTTTTGCTGCAAAACTTTCCAAGTCTTTTGACTAAAAGGAGATAGGAAGGGATTACAGAAGATAAAATGCAACCAAGCAAACTTTCTGTCCGTTTAGAAAAATATTTGAACTATAACCTCCTTTCGGGGATATCATGATTAATGACCACTGAGCAAAGAAAATTAATCTGGAGTGATAAAACCCTTCTTTGCTCACCTCACCTGCCTCAATCCCTCTCCATAAAACAGTGCTGGGATGCAGCAGGGGAGGATTCATGTGTGGAGAGCCCTTGGAGAATCAGATTTAAGAGATCCTGGTGTGGTTTGGCCGTAGGTAAATGCAGCATTTTTTTTGTGGTCCAGAGCATCTTGTCTCACTCTTCTTTGGACTCCAAATTTATGGAAAAGCTCTGACATTCCCCCAAAAAAGGAATTTCAACTGTATTTCCTTGCCCTGATGCTAATCTGGTTCATGGAAAACTGTTTCAGTTTGGTTCTTCGCTTGTTTGTTCCCACTTCAGTTTTTTTGCAATTTAGTAAGTTAGTTGTATTCTTGGATATTTGAAGGTTTTTAAGCTAATTGTGAAAATTCTCCCCATAATTTTGTCTCTATTTAGAGTTACCTTTCTACTTTAAATAACTTTTTGATGGTGACTTACAGCTTTCTCTACTCTAGGAATGCTTCTCCCATGCTCTTTGTTGAGTAACATGAAAAAATGAAGGTGAAAATACTATTTTTCATGTAAGAATAAGAAAAGGAGTGCTCAGAATGACTTAGTTTTACCATCTGCACTGAGATAAACTTACACAGAATCATTTAGGATGGAAAAGAAACTCGATGCTTTTCCATAAAATTCTTCTTCTGAAGTTAAATTCTGATTGATGGGAAATTTTCCTGTTACTTTCAATGATCAGGAATTAAACCATTTTAAACTCCTTCAATGCTCTGCATATTTTTTTTTTTTAATCATAGAGAAAATATAAGATTTTAAGATTTTAATTTTTTTCCCCCACCTTCTCCCATGAGTTTCTGGGGTTTAGTTCTTTAGTGTCTTCTCATCTTTCATTTCAGCCTCAGTAAGGTGATTTAATTATTAACTTTTTAGTAACTTATCTGCAAATTCTCTCTCTTTTTTTTTTTTTTTTTTCCCAAAAGGTGCAGGACTAATCAGGAGTCCTTAAGGGTGACACAGTTAGCAACAAGCATTGGAGCATGAGTTAGCAAGTGCCTCTTCTGTCAAATTAAAACCACTTCAAAACAGTTTGTGGTGCAAGAGGAAATATTTGAGTGATATTTCCCCTTCCAAAGAGAGCAGCAGACTGAGAGCATGTCCCTACTTACTCTGTCCGTGTTAATTAATACAGCAGAACAAAGGAGGCAAAAGCAGCTGGAGATGATAATGTAGTGTTCCAATTAGTCAGTTAGACTAGGAAATATGTTTTGTGTCTTCACTGCAGATTTATTACAAATTTATGGCCCGTCCACCAGCTGGGAATCGCTCGGCGAGTCTCGTTGTAATTTCAGGGCAGCCAAGCCCAAATTAACTGTTGTGGTTCAGTTCTTTCCTCCATTTCATGCCTTGTGTTCCCATTTTTTGCCTTCAGGTCTGGGCTGGACCAGGACCAGGCCATTTCAGCACGGTTTTAAGTGGCAGAAAGCTCCTCTGCCAAAAAAAAAGCATGCTTGGTGTGCCCAAAGTGGGGTGAGGCGGGCACAGGGTCAGTGCCAAGGAGGGCACGAGGCTCCTTCAGGTCCTGGGTGTTGAGTCAGCTCGTTAATCCGTGACTGATTACTTATTAATTCATTTAACACACCGGGGCTTCTCAACACATTCCCTTCTTGTGCAAATGGGAGGTGATGGCCCAGCACCCCCATGGGTTCAGCTGTGCAGCCACCAGATCCCTGGGTGACTTTTATTTGGGTGGATTTTATTGTGCGTGAAGACCAGAACGCAGGGTCATACCTACAGCTTCCAGCTGGGCAACCGCTCCTTTGGCTTCTGGCTAATCCCACAAGAAATAAGTTAAAGCAGGATGGGACTAAGTTGTAGAATCACAGGATCATTGAGAAAATCCCTCCAAGGTCACAGAGTCCCCCCTGTGCCCGATGCCCACCCTGTCCCCAGCCCAGGGCACTGAGTGCCACGGCCAGGCCTTCCTTGGGCACCTCCAGGGCTGGGCACTCCAAACCTCCCTGGGCAGCCCCTGCCAAGGCCTGACCACCCTTTCAGTGAAGAAATTTTTCTGATTACACATTAAAATAGTCACTGTCTGGGGTTCCGTGATGGTTTCTGGTAGGGAGGTTGGGAATGTCCGACTCCCTTAATCTCTTACTCCTTGTAGTGCTCTGGTCCTTGTTCTTCCTGAATTACCTTCTTTTGAGGCACCACCTCTCCTCTGAGGGTTTTGTGTCTCTTCACACTGGTTGCTTTTGCAGATCTTTGAGTTACTGAATTATTATTAAATTGGCAGTCATATTTCTCCACTCTGTTCTTTGCTTGTTTCTGCCTTTTTTTTTTTTTATGGCTAAATGGAATCCCAGACTGGTCTGGATTGGAGGGCACCTTAAAGTTCATCCAGTCCTCCCACCCCCTGCCCTGGGCAGGGACACCTTCCACCAGCCCAGGTTGCTCCAAGCCCCGTCCAACCTGGCCTTGGACACTTCCAGGGATCCAGGGGCAGCCACAGCTTCTCTGGGCAACCTGTGCCAGGGCCTCCCCACCCTCCCAGCCAGCAATTCCTTCCCAATATCCCATCTCTCCCTGCCCTCTGGCAGTGGGAAGCCATTCCCTGTGTGCTGTCCCTCCATCCCTTGTCCCCAGTCCCTCTCCAGCTCTCCTGGAGCCCCTTTAGGCCCTGCAAGGGGCTCTCAGGTCTCGCTGGAGCCTTCTCTTCCCCAGGTGAACCCCCCCAGCTCTCCCAGCAGAGCAGAGGTGTAACTTCACACCCCCCAATGCCCTGTGTGCGTGCCTGCGTGTGCACTGAGGACTATAACCACGCTCACCAACAATGTCTACAGTATAATTAGGTCAAACTCACCAGCCTGAGCCTCCCAAAGCTGTTTGTTTGGGCCGGGTCACACACCCTGCCATAAATCTGCTGCCACAACCCTGCAGGCTTTTGTACGGTGCGATTTGCATTCATCTGTGTCTAGTTTTTGTATCACCTCAGTTTCTAAACACAGGTAAAGCTGCTGAGGGTTTATTGATCCATTACCAAAGCACGTGAGGAATGTGAACCAGCTCCCCAGGAACCGGCTCAGGGCGGCAGGGAAAGGCCAGAGTTTATTTTAAGACAGACTTGCTGGAGGGGTGAAGTTCACAGGGAGCTTTGTGACAACATAAACCAGTACCCAGGTTGTCTGTTCCTGCTCATTCCTGGGCTGTGTTTGCATAGGCATTTATACAGCTGGGGAGTGAACCGAGCCAGGGAAAGGAAAGTGGCTGAAAGAGCCACTTTTTTGAGGGTTATTTTCACCTGGAGCAGTTCCTGTGCTGGAAAGCTGCTTTTTTTTTTTTTTTGGGGGGGGGGGGGGGGGGNNGGGTTACTTTCACCTGGAGCAGTTCATGTGGTTCGTGGTGTGGCCACACACATGGGAGGCAAGCTGGAGGTGGGATGAGGGTGGGGGACTGGGGAGCGGCTGCTGCTTGAACTAATTTAAGGAGTAACTTAAGTAATTTAAGGAGTAGCTGCTGAATGTCGTCTTCCAAAGCCTTTTCCCATTTATCCTCCCAGCTGCCATCCTGGCCCTGGCACCCATCCCAAGGAACTTCGGGGGTGCTGAGCGGCTCTGCTAGTGCTTAAATTCTGTAAGTGTAGGGAGCCCTAGATAATTCTCCAGCCAGACACTTTTTAGGCAATAATCCATTATGTAAATCTTTAACAATCTGTGGATAGCAATTTGGTTCTTGCATTTCCTGGGAGACAGGTTTTTTGTTTTGTTTTTTTTTTTTTTGCCCTTGCACTTCACAAATGATGTTAATAATGGAGTATAAGGACAGAGAATTTGAATGTATTTTTTTCTTTCATTCTTCTTCGTAGTGTCTCAGAATGGTTTGGATTGGAAGGGACATTAAGGATCATCTTGTTCCACCCCCTGCCATGGGCAGGGACACCTTCCACTAGCCCAGGTTGCTCCAGCCTGGCCTTGGACACTTCCAGGGATCCAGAGGCAGCCACAGCTTCTCTGGGCAACCTGTGCCAGGGCCTCCCCACCCTCACGTTAAATAATTTTTTGGGGGTTATATTTTGCTTTGTTAGAATATGCAAAACTAGAACCATTTGGCATTGATTAATGCACACAGCTAAAAAAAACCAAAACCCCAAACAGAGAAGTGTGACTACATTTGCAGGAATGTAGAGAATATCTAAGAGATTTTTATACTTGAGATGGGATTAAAAAAAACCCTATCAGCAACATAAGGGAAGAAAATGTCACAGTTGTAAAAATCCACAGCACAGAGTGTTGGTTTTTAGCAGCTGTGACATTTTCATAATAGCTGAAGCCCTGAAACTTCTGTTCCCCATTTCTACAAGCAAAACACCACGTTTGGAGATCTCTGCCCACAGCCAGACTTCTGTAAGTAAAGGGATTATGAGGCACAAGCACATGGATTTTGATTTTTATAGTGAGTGTCGAGCGTGAATAAGCAATGACTGATGAGGTACAGCAGGTTTTATACTTTCAGACTGAAAGGTATGTGTTTCTAAAAAAGGAATTTTTCAGAAACCCTCACGATATTTGGTATTCAGCCAGCAGCTGGGAAGCAGAAATTTCTAGCTGTTGAAACTGGTGTGTTGTTGGAGGAGTTAAATCCACATTGGCTCAAAAAAGTGAGAATGATGTCCCTATTTCTTCTTTATTGCTGTGATAGTTTAATAAATTTAAAAACAATAGATCTGGGCCTTAAAGGGAATGTATGTCAACCTGGAGCACAGGGCAGGGACACCTTCCACTGTCCCAGGTTGCTCCAAGCCCTGTCCAACCTGGCCTTGGATGCTTCCAGGGATGGGGACAACCTGTGCCAGGGCCTCCCCACCCTCACAGTAAACTATAATTAAGTATTTAGAATCCTCAAGAGCTTCTGCAGCCTTTGTAGGTGTCAGGGAGCTGTTTCAGAGGGTTTTGCCATCCCTTATCACCTCAGTAGATGTGTTGTTGATGTTGGTAAAGCGCCTCGCTAGTGACAAGTGTTGAAAGGAGGATGGAGAAGTGGAGTTAAGACTTTCCAAGGCTTGTGATCTTTTTCTTACCCAGTTGGTGAACTGTAGAGAGCTTCAGTTGTCACGCCTCGTATCTGTGATTCAGAAGCATCCAAACTCTTCCTTTAAGGTTACTGTGTCTTCACTCAAGTAGCAGTTGCTTTCAGTTCAATCAAAAATATCTAATAAAGCTTTCTTTGGGGTTAATTTAAAGTTATATCACAGTCAGTGGTTGGCTTAGTACCTTATTAGTGTTATTTGTAATAATTCTCCATGTTGATGTAGCAGTTGACATTTCAAGGACTAGTTTCATATATTTTTTTTACACTAAATACAGCTTTGTAAAGCACCTTTAACTCTGTGTTTGGTACAGAGCAGTGCATTTCTTAAAGGTTACATTTATTATTATTATTTCCTTTTTCTGCTGAGATGTCAGCAGCTGAACTTGATTTCTTTGCAGTTGACACAAAGATAGACAGAGAAAATAGGTAACACAAGAGGGCTGCTCTGTTTGCAAGGAAGTCCAAGAGAGCTTTTTGTTTGGAGAGTGGAGGGAGATTTTGGAGCAGCACTGCTCCTGTTGGGAGACATTTCTGCCAGGATTCTATACTCCCTGCAGTGTCATCTTGTGTTTTCCTTCCCTCCCATCCCTGATTGTTGCTCCTTCCTCTCACCTGAATTCCAGCAGCAGGTGAAACACTTGGACCCGACAGTAGTAACGGGAGGGCAAGAAGAATATGGGGAAGAGATGGATGGCCCCAAAGTCAAGAAGGGGAGGAAAGAAGTTTTTGGACATGGGGAGAGCACAGTCACACCTCCATCACCCAGCTGTGGAGGCCCTGGGTTGGTCCTGACCGTAACCTCCAACCTGGAGCAAAATAACAAATAATCCCATCATTTTTTTTGAAGAGGAACATTCCCTCACCCTCTTCACGTGTGTTACCACTCACAAGGGGATCCTGCCAAGTGTTTTCTGTCCAAGGCAGCTTTCTGAGCCCGGGAGGTAGTTGTGATATAAAGCAGGAGAACTTTCACGTGGATGGGATTCTTAAGCTCTATTTATAATTAAGTCGGGATTATTTTTTTTCACTCCACCCTGTTTTCCCCACCCTGCCCTTCCGAGCCTTTGAAGGGAGGCCAACTGTCTGGCACGTCTGTCACAGTTCTCCTGGTTCTGGAGAGCCTCCAGTGCCAGAGATTTTTGACAGCTTAGAGGAATTTATCAAAGAAGGACCTTGAGATGATCACACCAGAATTTTTCCATCTTGGGGTGTTACAGCTGAGGGAAGCTGGTGGAGATGCCACTTATTTTTTAAAGTTGTCTATTTAGAATGGCCATGAAAATGGAGGAGGAGGCTGCTCCTGGCTTTGGCCCAGCTCTACACCAGTGCTAATCTCTTGACGAACTGTAAATCCAGCCCTAACTGGAGTGAATGTTGGTTTATAAATGCGGGTCCCTGTGATCATCAGGCTTCTCTTCCATAGGAAACTCCTGTGGAACTTAATTTTTCTGTGGTTGAACCATGGACAGGGCATCCTTTGTCCTTCAGTGCAATATCTGTCAGCACTGATTGGTTAAATCCTGCCTATTTCTGTTCTTTAGGGAATAGAAGCAATCACACTGAATTGTATATTAGATTTTTAAATGGTGTTTAGGGTTTGACTGTGTTTTTCAACAAACTTCCTTCCTTTGAGATCATTAAGTGAAAAATTGGGTTCATATCTATAAGAACACAACGTTTATGGCTGCCAACAAATACCTCCCAGTCTGTCATGGATTAAATAAGTTTAAAGTATCCAATTATTCTTTTTATGATGGAAAAATGAGAAGGCTGGTGACGTGCCTTAGATGTTTGCAGAGGAGTGGGACATTAGACCCTTCCAAGTCTTAGGCTGGTAATAGTATGGACATTTTTCCTTGCTTGATATGCTACTAAAAGCTCAGACAATTGACTTCTTGGAGGGAACTTAAATCTTACTATGAATAACTCTAGAAGCTAATGATAATTACCCGTGATCTTTCATCTTTGGAACAATTTCTGTAGACGGTTGTAGGACAGCTCATTAATTTTCTTGCCCCTAGTTATTGATTACTCAGATTGCTTTGAGTGATGTGTTCTTGGTTCAGCTGGGCCAGCCCTTTCCGTGCCTAACCCTGTGTTTTTTCTCTCCACACGGATGGTACTGTGCCTCTATTCCTTTAGGGTTTAAGCTATAAAAACCTCATGCAGAAGTTGGGTGGGTGAACTTTTTGACCCCATTTTGGGTAACAGTAGCAACCATCAGCAGATGGAGAACTTTTATCTTCCTGCAGCACTTTATGGTGTTTACACAGCGCCCGATAAGAGCTGGAGGAATTCTGCCCCTGTTGTGGCACCACCTCACCGTGTTCGAGGCTTGTACGAGTCCAAAAATACTTAGATTGCTACAAAAGCAAAGTATGTATTGATTTTTTTTTCCTCCTAGATTCCTACTTTATCCTGTGCGCAAAAAACAGCGTCTTTCGTATTTTCTCCTGGGCTAACGAGCTTCTTTTTTACCTAAAAATCCTCCCGCTCTGCTTTTCCCACAGTTACTTGTGGTGGCGGTGCGGTTGGCCGACTGTGGTTTGAGTTCTTTGGAATAATGGGTATTTTAACTGGATTTTTCCTTTTCAAGACTCTGTTCTAGGTCTGATGAGCTGAAGACCCCAAATAGGTTTCGTCTTAGAGGTTTTGTTCGGGAGAACTGGAGGATGGATGGATGTGGAGTTGCTGCTTTGCTTGCTGTGGGTTAATCACGGCTGTGTTTTCGCGGTAGGATTTTGGAAATTGCAATTTTTCTTTGCATAAAACATGGCAGAAACGTGTGATTTGGATGGTGAATGGGCCGTGTGAGTGTGTTGCCACTGCCTGGGAGCTGTGCTGAGAACAGCAGCAACCTGATGGTCTTTTTTTTTTGCCCAGAGAAGCTGTGGCTGCCCCATCCCTGGGAGTGTCCAGGGCCAGGCTGGAGCAACCTGGTCTAGTGGAAGGTGTCCCTGCATATGGAAGGGGTTGGAAAAAGATGGGCTTTAAGGCCCTTTCCAACCCAAACCATTCTGGGATTCCATGATTTATAGGAGAAATCAGAAACCTGTCCCAAGCCCGTGGGTTGAGATCCACACACGTGTAGGGTTAGCTCTGTTCCAAGTGTTTTCCTAACTCCATCCTTGAAATCATCTGGCTGTATTTCAAACCCGGAATCTGCTCTTCAAGGTCCCAATAAACAAACAGTTCCAATTAAAGGTCAGGCTCAGACACACGAGTTTCTTGGGGTGGAATTAGAGGGTGAAGCGAGTGGGGTCATGAGCTGAAAGCTGTGGAACATCAAAGGGGTTTTTCACACCAGTGTGGGAATTGCAGGAAGTGACATATGGATAATAACCGGGAATTTGCACCGTGCTCTTGGGCATCTGAGCTCCTTTCTTGCACCCTTTTGTGCAGCAGCAGATCAGGCTGGACCTGCAGCAGGGAGGGCTTGAGGGTCATTCAGCATTTAAACACGTTCTGAATAATTTGGGGTTTGTTGTTGTACGTAACCTTTAATCTTGTTTTGCATTAAGAAGGTCATCACACTTTATTTACTTGGTATGTACCTGGTTTCTTTAATTGCTTAAACAACCAAGGATTTCAGGAGTCAATGGAGAGACACAGAGCAAGAGGAAAATAATCTCTCTTTTTGCAGTGCACTCTTTCTTGCTCTACATTAAAGAACTTAGCTTTTCGTCTTTCTTCTGATGACATGGTCTTCTCCAGAATGTTTTTCTTACTTTTTCTTACTTTTCTCTCTCAGCATCTTTCTACTCAGTGGTTTATCTCAGCTCCTGATGTAATTTGTTAAACAAACACAAATGCCTTTTATAGACCCTGATCAGCTGTTACGGTCAAAGAGTCTGTTTAACTTTTATGAAGATCCCATAGCTAAGTCACAGATTTATTCCTGTAGCACAACCAAAGACCATGTACTGTTTTATATTTAGTTACCTTCTGATACTTTCAAAGCTCAAGTAGCTGCATATATCAATATAACATGATTAAATAGTGGAAATTGTGTTCCATCAGAACCAGGTGCACAGTTTTGCTCTAAGCTGTTCCCTTCAGCTGCTCCATCCACTTCTTTGCAGGTATTGCAGTATTTCTCTGGAAACGTTTAAGGATCCTTCCCAAAAACACTGAGGGGGTTTTGCTGCTGCAATATCCCTTCATCCCGGTAACACAAGCGATTAAACATCACCTGAGAACTGTTCAGGAATGTTGTCCCTCGTTTTCCCTTCCCTGCTGCTGGTTTTCAATCACCGTGGTGGCTAAGTGAGAGCGCAGAATTGCAGCAAGGAAAGTTCTCTCATTTCAAAAGGCTGCTGAACTCCTTTTTTTCCTGTCATAAAGTTCATTGCTTCCTATATATTTGCCTGGCATTATGGAAGGGAGAGTTTTCCCCTTGCCCTGTAGAATTCTTCAGCTTACACGGAAAGCTCTAAAATTTGCTGATTCAGCTCACTGTCTAAATTCTTCCCTAATTAACTTGTCCTGACCCTTCTGTCCATATTTTTATTTAATTGTCTCAGCAAGGTTTATTGGTGCAACATTTCTCTTTTCCCTCCTCTCTCACCACACAGTGAAGACTTTGCTAAACCTCTCCTTTTCAGCGCAGTAACAATTAAGAGCCTGAAAGGATGTTCTTTTTGAACTTTTCCGTGTTTGGGGGATTTAATCCTGTAGCTCAAACAGAAAATTTTGCTCCAGACTGACACTTGGGATTGAAGAGCTGAGTTTCAAAACGTTTCAGTTCCGTTATAAGGTGCAGTGTTTTTATGTGCGGCATAAAAAAGAAAAAGTAATAAAAATAAACAGCATCTAGTGAAAGGTGTCCTTGCCCATGGCAGGAGGTTGGAACTAGGTGATTTTTAAGGCCCCTTCCAATCCAGGCCATTCTGGTTCCATAATTCTATGATTTCTCATAACTCTGATTTTTCATAATTCTATAACTTTTCCTAATTCTATGATTTTTCATAATAGTGTTTATTTTCTTACTAGTATTTGTTGTTTTGGTTTCTTTTTTTCCTTTACTAGTGTTTGAGGGGTTTTTATTAATAACGTTTGGGGTTTTTCTTTCCACTGTTAGTGGTCTGTTTTGTTTTCTTACAGCTGATTTTTTTTTTTCCCCCGCTCCTGTCTCTCCAGTTTCTCCAGGCACTAATTTAGTAATGACCCAGCAGCCTAAAATCCACCCAGGGTTGTACAAAGGGATTCTGGAAGGCTCTGAGTAACCTCCTGGAAAAAAAAGCACGTGGTGCCTTTGATTGTGAAGAGTTAGAATTTGAGCCCCCATGCACAAAAGGAGTAAGATTTCTTCTTTTCCCCCAGTGAATCACTTTTTATTTGGAGGGGAACAGTAGTAAAGTGAGTTTTCATCTGTGTTCATTTACGTGGACGTTTTGCTCCGGTGGCATCTGAGAGTCCCTGGAATTGGCCTGCAGGGTAGGAAAAGCACAATAAAGAGAAACTCCTACAAAAAGCTATTTATTCAGCTTTTCTGGTGAGCTGGGCACCTGTTTGGAAAGGCACTGTGCAAATATTGCGTGGTTTGCTCAGCGGTTTGGACGTGTTTTAGCAGGTAAAGTGCATCAACAGTCACAGGGGGTTAGAGAAGACCCCCAGCCCTGCATCCCTTTGGGAAAGGTGGGAGTTGCCAGGTGATGTGGATCAGAAATTTCAAAGAAATTTTTAAAAAAAATTAACAAACAAACAAACAAAAAAAAAATGGGCAGGTTGAGCATTTGCCTCTTGGGTTTGAGCTTAGTCCGCTCACAGCAGCTCAGAAATCTTGGGAAGAAATTCTGCAAAGCATTTCTCATGCTGAGATGGGCATTCACTCCTAGAATACAATACTTTCATGTTTTTAAATTGTCAGGCACTTATTGGTTTGAATTTTTAGTAGAGTAGGAATTTTAATTTTTTTTTTTTTTTTCTACTTGCAGTGGTTTTCTGTTTAGCACTGCTCTGGATTTGTGAGCAAGAACTGAAGGAAACAGAAAATTTGGCACCTTTAATTTGTCAAATTAAACCAGGCAATCTGTATAGTGAGTAAATCTCCCCATCCAGGGCATTTCTTACTGGTCCTTGCTACCACACTGCCAGCTTAATTGAGAATATATCAGTGTCTTTGGGGCAGTTAAGTGCCCACAGAAACTTTATTTTTATTTCTCTTCTAATTGAATGAAAACTGGCTTTTTAATTCAGCTTATAAATTATTTCCTATGTTTTGTTTTATTGCTCCATTGACTTGGCTGAAAGGTTTTATGAATATTAGGCTTTGAGAAGTACCAGCCAGGAATACCCACGAGCTAAAGGTGATTTCTTCAGAGATGTGAAGGTGGGAAAGACTATTTGAAGTGTGAACAGCCTTAATGTGCTTGGAAAAATACGATGGAAGAGCAAGGATGGTGCTGAACAGAACCATCCTGGCACTTTAATTATATATATTATGTGAACTCCTCTAGCGAGGGAGAAAATTTTAGCATCGTATTGAAGAGATAAGGAAATAAAAATGGGAAATTTTGTGTCAGGGGAAGGGAATATTTGTTCCGGGCCAAACCAAGATCTGTGGTTGCTTTCTTTGGGACAAAGACCATGAATCCCACCGCAGTCATGAGGCTTTTGAGGCAGGAAAAGCTGAGGAGATGTCCCCGTCCCTTTGGAGGGAATAAAACAAGGCTCAGGATGGGATTTTTTTCCATGCAATAGACTTTTACCTGTTTCCTTCCAATATTCTATGTGCTACTAAGCTGAGGATGACACTTCAGTGAAAAACATTAGGAAAAAAATGTTATGAAATGCTATTTGTCCTGGACAGTGATGGTTTTTTTTCCTTCTGAATCCTGAGAATGTTTCCTTAGCTGCTGTAATATTCAAAGCTCAATCTTTAGCAAGTGAAATTAACTGAAAAATCATGAATCCTAAAATCATAGAATAATAGAATCCTAAAATCATAGAATCTTAAAATCGTAGAATAATAGAATCCTAAAGTTATGAATCCTAAAATCATAGGATAATAGAATCCTAAAATCATGAATCCTAAAATCATAGGATAATAGAATCCTAAAATCATAGAATAATAGAGTCATAGAACCATAAAATCACAGGATCATAAAACCATAGATTCAGAGAATGGCCTGAGTTAGAAGGGACCTCGAAGTGTGATTTTCTTCCAGCTGCTCTCCATAGGGTTGTGATTCCTGTCCTAGACCAGGGATGTTTATGGTGAAGGGCAGTGAGAGAAACTGTACAAAGCTAATTTTTTTCCCCCCAAATAATTTTAATTAAATATTCTTATATTCCATTATGAATGCTTAACGCCAGTTTGTGTCCGTGGATGTGGAAATTACGTGCTTCTGCTCCAGAAATTTGAGCTTCAGAGGAAGAAAACAGCGTGCAGAGTTTGGGTTTGGAGCTGAAGTTATGCCACAGATGTCAACAGAGCTTTTGTGGACCTGTGAAAGGAGCTTGTTATGTTTGTATTGTCCCTCCCTTTGAAATGAGGGCAAATCTCTTGTCTCTCACAATGCAACAGAGGCTGTTCAAATACCAAACTGTGCCAAACGCTGCTCGTGGGGAAGGGTTCTGAGCCAGGAAAACCTGGAATGTGCTCTCTGCTGCTTTCAGCTGTCTGGATTTAGGGTGTTGATGGGAAGGAAACGCCACCTTCCCCCTGGCTGAGGTTGGATGGGTCAGCAGTTTACTGAGAGAGTGGCTCATTTAAAGCATTTCAAACCCCACAAGTCCCTCTTTAAGCCTTTTCGTGCCTGTAACTGCGTGAGGAATCCAATCAGACTGGGTGAGTCCTCTTGGCGAAATAAAGCTGGTTCTCCTCACCCCTTTCACCTTGATTTTCCGGGGTTCACGTTTCCCAAACGTTTTGTTTCCCAAACAGATCTTTCCCGAGGGAGATAATGCTGTCAAGTACATGTGGAGATAGATTCTGTCAGGTGTTGTTTTTTCCTAAAGGACATCATCAAAAAGCCTCCCAGCAGCGGGAGCTGATGATCAGCACAGCTCACCCTTTGCTGGCGAATTCGGGAGTGAAAAGTTCAGCTGGTGGAAACCAGAGCTGCTGCAAACAGAGCACCTTGAGCTGGGAAGGGGATTTTCGTCAGCTCTTCTCCGTCAGTGGTCGGATCTCACGTAGGGAAACGTCCCTCTGTAATTTAGGAAGCCACGTGTGAAGTATCCACTGCTTCAGAGTGGAGCAGTCGGAGATTTCAAAGGGAAAAATGAGGAAAAATGCACAATTTGGGTTCATCTGCCGAGGGTTACGCTGCAAGAGTCTTTGCTTGGGTAGGGCAAGGCAGAGGAATGGGAATTCCTCAAATACTGGATCAGTTTTCAGTGACTGGAAGTCCATTTCTGAGTAATGCAGGGAGGGGGTTTGTGCACAAAACGTTTGTCAGAGGTGCAGTCAGTGACATTATCTTTGATTTTCTGGTCCAACCCAGTTATGTCACTGCTGGTGATGTTCTGTGTGAGGTGTGACACCGAGCTGTGCTGTGGAGCTGCAGGAGTGAGCTCCCCAGGAAGGTTTTAATGTCCATTGGAGAGTTCCTCCTGTAGCAGATACTGTACTGACTTGTAAGTAATCAGAATTTCACTCCTTCCCTGCCTTCATCACATTTGCAATGCTAATTAGTGCTTTTAATAAACGTAAATGTCACGTGGGCCATGAAAATGTAACTTGCAAAAGTTACCGATTTATTACAGGCAATAAATAAATTTATATTTATTAATTATTATTATTTGTATTTATAGATTTAATGATATATTTATTATTATTATTTGTATTTATATATCTTTATTATTACCTTATAACATGTAACTTGCAAAAGTTACCTATTTATTCTAGGGAATAAATAAATATATTTGTGTTTCTTTATTATATTTATAAAACATTTTCTTTATAAAACATTTTTATATAAATATATAGTTTATATATAAATAAAATTTGAAATATATAAACACATATATATACATGTATATATACATTTATTATGCATATACATATATACATTTATTATGTGTGTGTGTTTCCATATTTATTATGTATATACATATTTATTATGTATATATATATGATCTGCTGTTAAATTTACATTTTCAATAAGGAGCTTAATTCAGATACTTGTATTTCTTAGAATTGGGGCTTCCTACCACCTGAATTGAGCTGAGGTGCTTCTGGATAAAAGCTGGTTTTAAGAGAGTTCAATATTTAAACACACTGTTCTTCACACCTGATTTTCGAACTTAGTTCATCCAGTAGCAGGAGTTTGCTGTTGCAGTTCCCTGGACGTGGAACAGCAGCACTGGGAATTGCTGGTGTCATTCCAGAAGCTCTCACAGTCATTCCTGGTGCATCCCAGGAGCTGATATTGCTGAGGCTTCCAAGGGTTGCCCAGGAACAAAAAGCTGGTGTAAACACGAGGCAGAGATGGTATCAGCCAGGTGGCAATGCTTTACATTTCACACCTCAAACCCTGCCAGTATCAACCCGTGGCTGACTCTGTGTGGGCTTTTTTTTTCCAATTAGAGCGCAATTATTGTCTTAAACTGGCATAAACTGGTGGCAGAAAGGCCTTGGAGTGCTGCACTCGGTGATATCAGAGGTCTTTTGCAACCTAAAAAATCCCACGATTCTGTGGTTCTTGGCCATTTGCTTGTTGTTGGGAAAATAAAGGCAAAATAGTCGCTGTGGTGTTGTGTTTCTGTAGAAGATGTGCCTGTGGGTTCAGTGGAGTGTCCTGGTGGAGGACATTTTCTTTGGACTCTTACAATAAAACTAGATGGAGGTATTTTACCTCTTCTTCCTCTTCTTTTGGCTCAAAAAGTGGGTTTGCATTGGCACAGACACGATATCAAACCGTTTGTGACTTGGGAAAAGGTTCCAGCTGAAACCAGAGGAAGGCAGGGGAAGTGATTTCCCCCCCCCGCCCCCCGTCCATTATTCTGATTTTTTTTCCTTTTTTTTTTTTAATCATTCTTTTTTCTTTCTAAGCAGCTGGAAACACCCACCGAGGTACTGAGACAACGTAAAGAATCGAGGGGTGATGTCAGTGAACTGGCTCCAGACATCAGATTGCGTTCAAAAAGCAGCTTTTTCAGGTTTAGGTGCTCAGCTGGTGTGACAAAAATCTCAAGTTTGAAGTACAGCTGAGCTTGAAGCTCGTGAAAAATGTCCTGTGTGATGGATGCAGAAGCTGCCAGACCTTGGGATGTGTCTGATCCCACGAGGCCGGTTTAAGCTCCAACAGATTTGGGTGGATTTAGCATTTGAAGTAGGTCTGCGCACCAACACTTCTCTCCCAGCAAAATCTTTTCCGTGTGGATCTTGCTCTGATGCTGGAGTTTGAAAGGGAAGAAATTATTCGTTTGACAAGGGCAAATCACGTAGGTTCTTGTTGCCTGGAATGATAAATGTAACTTCGTAACTGTGCACGTTGGGCAGAGTTTGTGTTAAAAACAGGATTTCACTTGGAAAGTCGGGCAGTAAAACCGGGGTTGTATTTCTGAGGGGGAGTTTAACTGGCTGGAGACCTCAGTTTTCCATTTAAAAATAATTAGTGGCTGGTATATGGAAGTGCTTAGATACCTCCTTGATTTGTTGGAGCAGAGTTGTTTTGTCCTCCTTTCTCATGTTGTAAAAGAGGTCTTGAAGAACTTCTTGTGTGTCATATTATCTGAAGACCCGCTGAAAGTGAGCACCTTGGAAGGACTGAAGAAGTCTTTTACCGAGTGTGTTCCGAGGCAGAAATCGTAGAAGAAAAATACTGAAAATCAGATTTTTCTCTCCTCCATTCAATATGTTCTTTAAATTTAATTTTCTGAACAGATTTTTACAGAAGTGCTCAAGAAAAGCAAAACCACCGCTTATTCCCGTAATCCCTTTTTTTTTCCTAGAGTAATATTAAGTTCCTATTTCCAGTCTGGCACAGTTGAGAGAGAGGTTTAAACCAGTTGCATGTGATGTAGAGAAACTGTTCCAAGCTCAAGTGCAGAGCTTTTGCTCATCCATAGCTTTGCCAAAGGGCAGTTCTTCGAGGAAATGGAATATTTGCAGAAGAGAATAGGAAATTTAGCTGGAAAAAAATTGAAATTTAGCTGGAAATGTGATGGTTTTTGAGATGGGGAAAATTTATTTTCTACGGGTGATCAGGGATTCTGAATCTTAAATGAATGTCAGTTTGGGCTGTAAGGGGAATGTGATGTAATGCAGCTTTTATTACATGTTTTCTCCTTGCAAACACCTCACTTCAGTGGTACTTCTCAGGTTTATCATGTTAATCAGACATTATTTTGTTCATCAGACATTATTTTCATTTCAGGATCACAGCAGTTGGATGGATCGTGTAGTCAGACACCTCCATGTCTCCCCATCATTCCCATCACACCTCCCCATGCCAGCATTATCCCCGGAGCTAAAGGATGTTGTCATTCCCAGCTCTGTTTGTGCTTTACTTTTCTGAGATCTCAGATAAAGAACTCCGTAATTTCTTGTAATTAAGCCCAAATTTCATCCCGGGCATTGTTAAGGGTGCTGTGGGTGAACATAAAGGAATGTGTTTAAAAACAATGTTGATAAGTTCAATTTGATTCTGTCAGTGTAGTGTAAAATATGTTTTCCTGTGTTATTTTCCTGATAACGGGCAAAAAGTCAACAGGTAGAGACTTCAACTTGGTGGGTGAGAAAAGGTAAAACTTGTATAAAAAATAGTTTTCATTTGAAGATTCGCAATAATGTTTTGGGTTTTTTTTTTTTAATCCTTCAAAATATTTACTTTTCACCCCCTTTTTATTTTAAACTTTTAGATTTTTTTTTTAATGCCTGTTTCCCGGAGGGGTTTTTCTTATTTGTTCCATCCGTTTCCTCATTTTGGAGCGGGGCAGACGATGCCTCGTAGATCAAATTTAAAGGTGTCCAGAGGAAAACGTGAAAATGGCAGCTTTTCCCTAAGAAATGGAGGAGCCAAGGAGCCGGGTTTCACCCCTTTAAATAAATTCAGTTTTCTTTTCTGGCCTCTCTGCTTTGTTGCAGGGAACACCTGATGATGTCAGGTGTTGGGTTTAACTTTTTCAGCCCTGAACACACATACCTTTGTGCCTATGTATTCCCAACTCTTATGTCCTGAAGTGGTATTTAACAAGCTTAACAGGAGCATTTGCAATTATCTAATAGCACCTGAAAATTGCTTCCCAAATGACAGCAGGAAGTTTCATTTGCATTCCGTATCTCCATGTTCAATCTGCTAATCCTCCAGCAGGAGCTGCCAGGAAAAACAATGTAGACAGGCTTGAATTTTATTAAAATCAGAAATCAAGCTTCCTACTTTGCTGTTACGCACTGTAAGATAAACCTTAAAACCTCCTGGAATATATTAGTTATTTCAGCCATTGTGTGCCTCGTTGTTTTCTTGAGATGTTCTTTATTCTCAGGGTTTTTTATATTAGCAGCCCTTCCCTCTTGGGCTGTTTTCCCTCCGCCCCCAGGAAATCTGGAGCTCCGTGTTTCCTCTTGTTTATATAAGTTAATCTTCCATGTTGTGACAGTTTTTTCCCTTCATTAATGAGGGCTCCTAATTGGCCCTAATGAAACATTTACTCACGCTGCCTGATAATATGATATGAAAGCACAACAGAGATAAGAGACCCTGAAGAAAACCAGCGTTTTAAAGATTCCAGATAAGATATGAAAGCCATTTTTTGGCCAATATTTTCCTGTTTTATTTGAGAAGGACTCCTGGTGCAGCTGTGTAACCAAGCCCGCGTCAAACAACATCCATTATTTATTGGCCTGGTTGGCAAACAAGGACACCTTTGACTACATCAAATCCCGAGGTCAATTTACTGTGCCTTACACCGACCAAAGAGTGGCTTTTTTGTGTTTATATTCTCTAAAATTTTCCATTTGGCATCAGCTCTTGTCCTGGGAAAGCGATAGGAACTCGGGGGAGGGGGGGCAGGAGAGAGCCTGGATTTGCAGAAAACTGGCACAAGTGTAATTGTGCCTTTTCTTTGCTATCCAGGTGCTTCAGATCCAGTTACACACCAGTCTCCCCAGAAAGGGGAAGTTTCCTTAACCCAGCAGGAACTGCAGAAGATCCAGGTTCAGGGGATAAGCTTTGCAAATGCTCTGCAATTGGAATAATTCAATTCCAAATGCAGAGGAAGATTGAAATCGTTAAATGCTGTCGAGCTGCCTGAAATGCACTGAAATTTGATGAAACTCTTGATACTTGATTAAAACGGGGTTGCTAATTTATAAATAACTCGAGGGCTGAAGTGTCCGAGGGCCAGGTTGGATGGGACTTGGAGCATCCTGGTCTAGTGGAAGGCGTGGAAGTGGAAGGGAGTGGAACAAGGTGAGCATTAATGTCCCTTCCAACCCAAGCATTCTATGATTTCCATGATAAACAGAGTTATTTTACAAGGAATCCATGAAGAAGGACATTGGCCCCCAAAAAAGATTGTCCTCATATTGTTGCCAACATCACTCAAGCAGCCTCTGTTGCATTAAGGTGCCCTCTTGGAGTCAGGAAAACTGGATCCCTCATGGTCCAGGGACACAAGATAATTAGGATCAGGAATGTGTGGCTCTGAAAATTGCTACCTCCTTGTACTGGAATTGTATATTTAACTCCACACGCTGAGGGGACCTGTTTGCTTCATAGTTCATCAGGAACCTCTAATTAGGAGGCTGAGGGTTGTCCTTGCTCTTCCAGGTTCCCTTGCTCCTGATTAGTGCTTCTATTTTGGGCATAGCTTGTGTGGAAAGCTTGGGATATCTGTGGAGTGTGAAATATATATTTCATCCGGAGTGGTTTGGTCCTGCCCATTATTCATTGCTTGGATAATGATTTTCCCTTGGAAGAGAAGTAAACTCATTCTCGTGGAAGGACTGAGCAGCCTCATTCCTCCCTTTTTTGCCTTTTATTTGTCCTTTGTGGCATTGGGATGTCACAGGGAGGAGGGATTTTTATTTCTGCAGTAGCACACGCCTCAAAAAGTCAGAGCCAAACCGTGTAGTTATTCTCTGGATGTTTTGTTATAAAACCCTAATTTAATTTAATTTTAAATATAAATAAGGACATACAGTGTGTCAGCTAAGTAGTTTCTTCCAAACAGAATTAAAATGATCGATTTCTGGTTTGTTTTCCACAGGTTCTTCTAATTAATGCTTTAGATTCTGGGCTATAATCAGAAGAAATCTGGACCTATATTCCTGCAGAAAATAGTGTTGGAGGTGCACTGGGAGTAGAGGTGAGCCGAGGCTTCCTCACGATCTACTGAAATATAGCATAAAGCCAGGATTTAATAAGCAGATCTTCAGCAGGATGGCAAAATTCACAGTTAAAATCACAATTAAATGCTCAGTTCATAAAATTGAACTTTCTGGTGCTCGATTTGTTGGCGAAACCGTCTCAATTGGAAAAGGAAAAAAAAAAAAAAGGCAAAAAATATAGGAAAAAGCGGGAAATTCCGTGACTTCCGTGCCCTGGTGACAAGGAGCTTTTTCAGTTCAGTGCCTGGGCCTGGGCAGGGTGTGTTGGGAGGGTTTGGAGGGAATGCCCTTGGCATCCCAGTGCCCTTGGCATCCCAGAGCAACACCTCTGGTTTGGCTGGAGCCTCCACTCCAGCTTGTTTGTCCTGCTGGCAATTTGCATGGGTGGAGTGGGGCTGATTCTGCTTTTTAGTATCCAAAGCAGACCCCGGTGTCACTGCAGTTTGCCACAAATCCCTGCGTGTGTGGACATCTAAATATCAAACTGATCAAAATATTCAGTGCTTAATTCTCCTCTATAAATTAGCAGAGGACCCGGGGGGGGGGCAGGCAAATAAATGCATTTTTGTGTCATTTTATCTCCTCCCTCTGAACTTTCTGCCCTGCGCTTCTCCAACTTGTGTGCAATCCTTGGCTTTTCCCTCAGCATTTCCTTGGGATGCACGTTAAATAAATTTAATTTACACTCATGATGTGCCTTCGGAATTAGATTCTGGAGCTTATCTGAAATCAACAGTCTCACACTGATTTGTCTCAGATGAGGAATTGGTTTGGGCTCGAGGTTGTTGGTGTTAAAAATGACATTTCCCTGCTTTTTGCTTTCTTTAATAACATTATATTCCAGTTTCAAGCAGGATATAAAGGAGTTCAGTTTTCATGTTGATTTTTAGGAGACTTTTCAGGGAATCCCTGAGACTGACATTGGTTGGAAGGGCAAACAGATGAAAGGAATAATGTTAACTTGAATTTTGTGGAAGTTTCAGGATTCTGGCCAGCAGAAGGCACTCCCAGCTCAGCTTTGTGTTGTTCAGCAGTTCAGACTTCCTGGCTTTACAACCTCCCCACTGCATTCCCAAGGCTTCAGCCGTATTTCATAGGAAATTTATTGTTCTCCACGCTCAGGTCTTCAGATTTCCCCAAAACAATGTGTTTTCTTTCTTTGCTAGGCCTGACTTTGGCTTTCCATGTGCAATAATCCTCAGCATGTTCTTATTCCATCCCACTCTGGCCGGGGCCTTTCTCCTGCTCTTCATCCTTCCAGGAATTTGGGTTTCTGCTGAGAACATCAACTTTTACAACGTGAGGCCTCCCCTGGACCGTAAGTAGGAACTTCTTACTTTTTTTTTTTTATGCGTATCTTCAATCTTCCCTTCATGTTTTAGCTTAATATAACGTAATATTTAACTTAATATTATAGTTACTCCCCATATTCTTTCAATCTTTTGGTTTTTAGGTGTTTTTCCCCTTCAAACATGAGAAAAAGTTTAAAATAACAATTTTGCTTTCCAACCCAACAGCACTTTATTTCTAACATTTTACAAGCTGACTGATCGAAAACAAACAATTGCAGGCGCTGCTAAAGAAAGAGTTCACATTTTAAGGTCTTTCCCATTTTATTCTATTTTTATGGCTCTGAAATGTCTCCCCACAGAGCAAATTATGCAGTGGGTTTCTCATAAATAATACAGGACAGGTGTTTTTTGTCTTTTATCTCGTTGGGGGTTTTGTGAAGGGAAAGAATAGGTGTGCTGTGTGCAATTAATTCAGTCTGAAGGTAATTAAAAACCTTGTGGGACCTGTGAAGCCAGTTGTCACTAATAGCATCATTTTTTTTGTCCTCTTATCTGGCATCAGAAGGGTTCTATCCCTTCATTTTCATTATGTGCATCGTTAAAACAGTCAGGACAGGCAGATAAATTAGATATATATGTGCATCTAGGGAGCTGTGCACCTTAAAAGAATTGATTTAAATAAGGTAAATAAGATTTTAAGCCAGTCCTCTCGATCCCTTTGTTAAAAGGATCCAACTTCTCCTTCAGAGTTGAAAATCAAGCTCTTGAAGCTGCTTTTCAAGATGTCTTTTTTTCTTCCCCATCAAAGGAATCCAAAGCCATTTGAATGTAGATTGAGCTTGTGTGTCTGTGCAAACCTCCACGAGGATGTTAATAAACTGTTCTCTCTCTCCTGCTTTTCCCACTTAAATGATTATTTTGGTTTGCGAGAGAATGAAAACGCGGGGAACTGTTTTAAAGTTCCGGCCTTGCGAAACCAGTTGAAAATTGTAAAACTTGTTTTACTTATCCAACAGCTGAAACATCATTGAAAGCATGTAAATGTGTACGTTTTTTATATGTGTGTACAGGTAATATTTGGAACATTTTATTTTATTTTTTTTTCTCCCTGCTTGCAAACTTACTGTGTTTTAATGCTTTTAAAGCCACTCCATTTCCAGACAGTTTTAAGTGCTTTACTTGTGAGAATGCGGAGGACAATTACAGCTGTAACAGATGGGCTGAAGATAGATGGTGTCCTGAAAGTAAGTGTGAGTAAGTCTGGACTAATGTGAGACTTAAATGTGACTCACCCCCTTGCAGAAGTGTGATTACTGAGATTAACATGCCAACTGTGGTGCCCTCAGACTTGCTATTGATGATATGAATCATACAATTTCTGCTGAGGTGAATATTTTGTGCATTTCAGAGTGCAGAGCAGCAGTGGAAAAATTATTTATCTCTGTCTCTGTATCTACAAAACATTTTGTATAATTTGTAATATGTAACAATACCTTATCAATATACTAACTGAAGTCTTAATAATATATCTATATATATATAATATCAATAATATTAATTATATGTCTTTCTGTGTGTGTACATATATAGTTATGGGCTTCCTAGGAGTTAATTTTAAAGATTTTTTTTTAATAAATCTTAAAGATTGTCTTTGTAGCCTCATCCCATTCCCTTTGGATGCCGTTCCAGGATTTAATGTTTTCCTTGTGAGCAGTAGGACCTGAATAATCGATATCATACCTCTATGAGGGGATGATGGATGCATAGAAAAGAATGGAAATATGTTTCCTCATTGTTCTTCCCAGTGATATTCCCAGTAATAGTGGGAGAGGGGAAGAAGTAAATTAGAGGAAACGTGCCTGAAACAAAGCAAGAATGAGCTGCCAGAAAGAGCAGAGAATGGAACATAAATGTGTAAATTATAGTGCTAATAAGTAATTGAAATGGTAGCAGCCTCCCTGGAGGTTTGAAGGGTCAGTTGAGCTTCAGATTTCATCACTAATTAATTGCTAAATGCTATTTTAATCAAGTTGAAAATAGCTTAGTACAGCCAAAACAGTGAATTTCCTAGGAATATTTTTCCGAACTGCGTGAAGTTTTTTAACGCGTACTTAACGCGAAGAAACCTCTTGAAATCTTGTCTTCCAGGTACTCAGTACTGCCTGACAGTTCATCTCTTCACAGACCACGGGAAGAGCACGTCAGTCACCAAAAAATGTGCCACTGGGGAGGAATGTCACTTCGTTGGCTGCCACCGGCACGGAGAAAGTGGCCACACAGTAAGAGCTGCTCTTGCCCTGCTCCTTGTGATCCTATCAATGTTCCTCCAGTTGGCTGCAAAGTTGAGCTGAACAGAGCAGCACGTTGGGCTGGAGCTTTGCATTCCAGTACTTGTTTTTCCTGCTGAGCTGAGCAGGATGTGCCAGGATCCGCTCTCCGGTGTTGAACAATAGAAGTCGGGTTTCTGCAACCCTTTCTTCCTCCTTCCCTGTTCGTGTGGGACAGGGTGGGACAATAAGTCCTGAAGGAACACCTGAGCTTTCTAGGGCATGGCCGGGGTGTACCCACGAAGGCTTGGGAGTTCTCAGTGAGGTTATGCAAGACTCTGTTTGTCTTGAGTTTTTGTTCCATGAGAAAGAGCTAAAACTGCTGCCTTCTCTCCTCCTTGGATGACGGGTGGAAGTTTATTCTTAATAATCAAACATAGCCCACCAAAGTAGTATTTCCTGCTGTAAATAACCCACTAATAATCCACTAAGTCCTCAGTAGTTGTGAAGATTAATTATGTTATTTTTAACGTGAAAGGTTTCAGACACTAAAAACGAAGCGGACAACATCCATGTTAAATATAAAAGGATCTGTCCATATTAAATATCAAAGGGCCTGTCCATATTAAATATAAAAGCATCTGCATGGTTTTTGAGTCAATTTTCAGTGATTCCAACAGGTTTTGGTGGACTGAGGGAATGAAATGACTTTGCAACCTGCCTTCTATTTTCATGGAATCATAAAATGACAGGCTGGTTTGGGTTGGAAGGGACCATAAAGGTCCATTTGTTCCAACCCCCTGTCATGGGCAGGGATTTTATCTTAGAACAGTTCTTGTGCCTTTGGATTGGATAAAAATTGGCATTTTATGAATTTATTCTCTTGGCTTTTCTAGTAAGGAGGGTCAAGTAAGGAAAATTGTTTTCAGATTGCCTTTTGGAAATCTGCTGTGTCAGTGGTTGCGTGGCACTCGAAACTGAAAAACCAAGTATGAGTTCAGCACACAAAGCAACTCTGAATATAAAAGCTGAGGGGAAAAACCAATGGGAACACCACTTTTTACAGCCAGAATTTTTTAGTTTAAAAAGCTGAAACCTGAAATGTTCAAATGCAGGTTTTTAGCTCACGCGGTAGAAGGAGGAGCTCTGTTTTCTACAGTGACATCCCGTCCCAGCCTGGTGACAGCACCAGGAGATGAGTTGCTCCTGGACGGCTGTGCCCACGATTTGGAAGAGATTTAATTGATATGTGTGTATGTTTGATTTGGGGATGATTTGTAGCATAAATGGTCCATCAGCTGCCCTGGGCCTGGCTGCCAAGTGGAGGTGATGTGTCTGTTCAGCTCAACTTTGCAGCCAGTTGAAGGAACATTCATAGAATCATAGGATATGCTGAGTTGGAAGGAAGTATCCAGGATCCAACAGGATTATCCAGTCCAACCCTCAGCCCTGCACAGACAGCCCAGCAATCCCACCCTGTCCCTCAGAGCGTTGTCCAAACCCTCCTGGAGCTCTGGCAGCCTTGGGGCCGTGCCCACTGCCCTGGGGAGCCTGGTCAGTGCCCAACCACCCTCTGGGGGAAGAACCTTTTCCTAAGATCCCTGTAAACCTCCCTGACACAGCTCCAGCCGCTCCCTGGGTCCTGTCACTGCTCACAAGAGTGAAGAGATCAGTACCTGCCCCTCTGCTTCCCCTGCTGAGCTCCCCCGTGTCCAGTGATGATCTTTTTTCCCCCCCCCAGGAATGCGTTTCCTGCTGTGAGGGCATGATCTGCAACGTGGAGATCCCAACCAACGCCACCAACGCCGTGTTTGCTGTCCTGCACGCCCGGAGGACGTCGGATGGCAGCAGGAGGACAGTCAGCGTGGCAGTGCTGGTGTCAGTCGTGATGGTCACCCTGTCCTGACACTGCACCCTCACCACAGCCCTCCTCTGAGGGTCCGTGGGCTGTAAGAACTGTCAGGATCTCCAAGGAGAAATCACCGGGACTTCTTAATTACAGAAAAGGCAAGTGCACGTCGTGAAGTCCTTGGGTATTTTAATGAAGGTGCTTCACGTGGCCTCCAGGATTTACAAAGAAACCCCACGACAACCCACTTCGACTGAGCAGGGGGGGTGAACTCCAGTCGTAATTTACTGGTTTATGGTGAAAATGCACATTTGCTTGGCGTGTTTTTTTGGACAGAGAGAACTGTGACAATCGCTTGCCCAGCTGAGATGAAAAGGAGCTTTGGATGGACGATGTGCCGACGTGGAAACTGCTTTTTAACTGTTTATAAAGGACACAGAGTTTCTTGCCTTGGTCAGCAGGTGTATTTAAGCTTCTCTTTAGTCATGGGTTTCATAGAGAACATACGTAAGAGGACTTTTTCTGCTTTGATCAGAGCTATAATTTCTACTGCCAATAATACAAAATGATCCTTTATATCTTGCTTTTCTTTAAAACCCTCAGCTTTTGAAACAGTGTGAAATGATGGAGGGTTTCTAAAAATGACCAGAATTCCTGATCCCCTGCCCCAAAAGGGGTGATTTCCTTGCAACTGAGTCTCACCCCAGCTGGATTTTCACCTTTGTGATATCGGAATCCCGTGACTTTGAAATTGCAGCCACGACCAAGCAGCTTTATTGCCATGAAAATTGTAAGTGGGCACTTGGTATAAATAAATAGAGAAGCCTCTGTTCTCTTTTGGTTTGCGAGAAGTTTCTCTCAGTAATATCATTGCCCTTGGTGGATTTTGTAGGTCAGCTCTGTTGGATACCCCAGACCGCTGTGGGCATCGTCCTTGTGTGGCTTGGCCGCCCCTGTTTGAAAAGTTTGGGCCAATATTCTGCTTTTCATGACAATATTCTGGGGTCTAATGTGGTTTATTTGCATAGTTTGACTGTTTGACTCCTTCTCATTTAGGTGGTTGCTCATCTCATTCATCAGTGAGATGAACAGCTGCAAATTTGACAAACAGCAGAGTTTAGGTAATGTTCATTATCATACATTAATTTATGTGGGAAGCTCTTCAAATCTCTTTCAGGAAGGAGGGAGCATTTTCTTTTCACATCTCTGTCTGAAGGACTCGCTGAGGAACTTAGAATAAGTATTATTTGATTTGAGAAAACCGATTTTCAGGCACTCCATAATGTCTGCATTTCAGCTTGGGTTCACAGGTGTTGTAGCTCAGATATCTTCAATTTAATGCCTAAATTAGCCACACAGTTTGGAAATTATGTTTCTATAAATCCATAACTTTAAATGCCGTTTGAACCTGAACATAATTCATGAATAATGACAAACCTCTAATTTGTGCCGCTGAGGAAAGGTAAGGGTATTTTTTATGATATATAAGTGTAATATGATTTTTTTTATTATTTACATTGCACTGAACAGCCTGTAGAAGGTTTATTTTTAAAAGCTTAAATGCTGATAAATACTTCACTATTCAGTGTTGTTTGTATGATGTTTTCTGTCTGCTGTGTTACTGGTTTATATCTGCTCCAGAGATGGCACTTTTAATTAAAAATATTCAAATATTTGCTGGTGGAAAACATTTGTGGTGACAAAAATTGCTTGGTAAACTCCTGGCAAAAATCATAGTTTGAATTAAATTCTCTCCTGGCCTCAGTATAGTTTACAATTATCATCTGCTTTGGCTTTCTCCAGTTTTTGGGAATATTTACATATGCTAATCCTCCCTTTTTGGAGGGTGATTTATCTTGGTAGAGGCACTCTGTGCCCAGAGACATTAAAAAGGACAAGAAAACTTGATTCAATTTGCATTTCTCAAACTTTGATTGCTGGAATCACTAATGAAGTGTAGTTTTGTAGTGTTTAACTGGAAATAAAATTTACTGTTATATCTCACAAAATATCCTGAGTTGGAAGGGACCCACAAGGCTCATCAAAGCAAATCCCATCAAAAGAAGATGAAGATCAAAAAAGGATAAATTAAAAATACAAGTATTTCAGAGCACAAAGCCATTTCTGTAGAGTGGGAAAACAGGAAAGATTAAATATGTTTAGTATTCATAATTATTTTAGCGTATTTCTGTTTTGTGGTGATTTGTTAAGGTCATTTTTAGCATCGTCAGTTCTGTGTTGAGTTGCTTTTGAAGGAGGGAAAACTCAAGGTTTTGAGGAAATTCCTCCCTCAGATTGATTCAGGCCTGTGCTGGGAGCATGAATTTAGTTCCAGGGGGCAGTTGTCACGTGCAGTGATCAGCTCTTATTGGCAGTAAATCAAATTCTTTACAAATGTCTGATGGAGAACATTATATTAATGAGTTTCCCCCGCAGCACCCCCCGAAGTGGGACATCATTCCTCCAGTCTGGAAAGCAGCCCACGAGACTTGTCAGTAAGAAGGAATTCCTGGAATTGATGTTTTTCTCTTTGTTCTGGGGTCGGAACAAAACATCATGGGGTTTATTTGGGTTTTTTTGGCAGTTGGTTTCTTGGTCTTTGGGGCTGGTTTGTTTTTGGGGGGGGGGTTGGTTCTGGAAAGTTTTTTTGAAGGGTTTTGTGGGTTTTTTGTGGGTCTTTTTTGTTTTGGTTTTTGTTTGTTTGTTTGTTTTTGGAAAGGATTATTTTACATAGATAGACAAAGCGGGACATGAATTGAAAGAGCTGAGAGAAATTGTTGCAGATTCACTTCCACCTTGTTAAATGATGTTGGGGATTTATTCGGGACAAGAAGAAGTGGGAAGAACAAACGTGCATTTCTGCAAAAAGAAATTACGGATGAAAAATATTCTGATATATTTCTAGATAAGATATTGATGTAGGAAATGAAAGCTACGGTACCTCCTCCGTAATTAATGTTATATTTGACATCAGCAAAGCCGACTCGAGGCCTGGGAATCACTTCACACCTTTTGAAGTTGGCAGGTCAGGGTTTAGGACCAGCTTAACTGTTGCTTTAGGACTTTCCCTGCCTGAACTGCCGGGATAATGGGTATGCAAATCCATAACACCCCGTCGTTTTTGGGATCAGGGCTGCTTCCAGAGGGCACTGCCCTCCCTGCTTATTGTGTGTGTTGGCACTTGCTCAAGTTTGGTTAAAACATTAACAATCCTTCTCCTGGAAAGCGTATTTTACTAATGAGCTTTTCTAGGGGGCTGTTGTTCACCGTTGCTGACCAGCTTTAGGCTTATTTTCTAATCATCTCTTGCTCCTCACAAGGAAATCTTCTGCTGTTTTACACAAGAGTAAACAGAATAGACTGAATTAAAAAATGGGATTTCACAAAACCCCACCAGGATATCAGAGTGTGACACTGTTACTTTTTAAACCCAAACTGTCCTTTGCCTTTGTCTCCTTATAGGCTTTTTTTTTAAGTTGTTTAGATCTACAAGTAACACTTGTTCAAAGGAAAGCTTTTAATTTGCTTTTAGAGGACTATAATTTGATTATAATTTCATGGCTGAACTCATTTGTGCATTTGCAGGCAAGTTTCAAAGGGCTACTTGAACTTAATTTTGGGTTTCCTTTGGTGTTTTCCATAGTTGTCATCTTTGTGGAAGTAAAGTTTTGGAGACTGTCAGAGAATCCCAGAATGGTTTGAGTTGGAAGGGACCTTAAAGTTCATATTTATGTGTGTTTTATACATATATATGTGTATAATATACATATAAATGTGTGTATCTTTTGTGCTGTAATGGCTGGATTTTACCTAAATGGAATTTTCTGATGCTTCAGAATTTAAGGGGATTTTAATATTACTTTAATTCTATATATGAAGAGTCAGTAAAATGAAAAGTAAGTGGATGAAAAGTGTTGAAAACAGATTAAAAGAACCTGGTGAATACTTGATTATAGTTTTCATTTATCAGAGAGAGAACTGTTCATCTCTCTGTGACTTCCTTCTGTCTAGAAAATTCAGAAATTCAGAAAATGCTTTGACTAATCCAAGTTTAAATGTTTCTCTTAAACCTGATGCGGTGTCAGCCCTACATGTCAGAAATCAGTGCTGCCAGGGGGTTTGGCTGAGTGACATTTGACTCCCAGTGTATTCCTTTCTGTTTGTGAATTGTTTCTGTTCCTGAGCTATAAATAAGTGTTCCGCTCGCGCACATAAAACACGTCAAGTAATCCCAGACCTGCTCTTGGCGCTCAGTGATCCTCCTTTTCTTCACATGGACTATTAAAAGTTAATAATAACTGAAGGTTCTAAATCACATCTGTGCATCCCTGGGTCTCAGGGTTTTCAGCAGCTGAAATGTTAAATTTTCAAGGTTTCATTTGAAACGTTTCCCAGTTAATATATCCTAGAATTTCATATATAATGACCCTAGAATGGTTTAGGTCGGAAGGGACCTTAAAGCTTATCAGGATAAAGGTTGTTGTGGGGGAGTGTGGTGTTTGGTGAGGTCAGTATTCCATGGAGGGACAGGACACAGGGAATGGCTTCCCACTGCCAGATGGTTGGATAAGATATTGGGAGGGAATTCCTGGCTGGGAGGGTGGGGAGGCCCTGGCACAGGTTGCCCAGAGAAGCTGTGGCTGCCCCTGGATCCCTGGAAGTGTCCAAGGCCAGGTTGGACGGGGCTTGGAGCAACCCGGGCTAGTGGGAGGTGTCCCTGCCCATGGCAGGGGTGGGACTGGATGATCTTCAAGTTCCCTTCCAACCCAAACCATTCTGGGATTCTTATTTTGCACCATAAAGTGTCAAACATCACCCCGAGCCTGATCATCTCCTGGATCGTCAGGAGAGCTGGCAAGGCCCTTCACTGGGGAGCTTTGTTTCACTGCCTTCCTCGCTGAAAAATAACCTCAAATAAGTGTGGGGAAAAGGGGAAATCCTGCAGAAATAGAAGGATCAGGAGAGTGCAAGAATTAGGAGAGGACGAGCACGGAAGGGTGGTGGGACAGCGGCATCTGAGCTGTCCCTGCACACTCTGGGGAGGGGGCGGGTGGCCACAGCCTCTGGAAAAGCCAATGACAGAGAAACCTGAGCGTTGATGTGGGGGAGGAAAGGCAAAGCACGGTGGGGCAGCGTGAGGGAACTTGACTTCTGGAAGTGCTCTTTCCAGCAGGATGAAAGCGCGGTGGTGGCTACGGAAATTGCCGCAGCGATTCTTCTGTAACTGCAGGGTGGGGGCTGGATTGGAAACCTGAAACCTTTTTCGGCTGGGCCAGGGAGAGAAGATCCGTGGGGAGGTGGGAGTTTGTACATCCCAGTTGAGACAGTGGGCGCGCTGACACCGTGTGTTGGGCTCAGAGGAGCTGAGCGTGGTTGGCGATGCTTCTGGAGACACCTGGATTCCCAGGAAGTAAGTTACCCAGAGGAAAATCCTGCCCTCCACCAGGACTTTGGCACGGCACAGGTACCAGGACTATTTTCCATCTGTCATCAGAGCATCCAAAACAGTCATCATGCCTGAGCTTCCCTGCAACTGCTGTGGAATTTGCTGTCCTAAGGCGAGGAATTTCAGAGCTCCCTGACCTGACCTCCAGCCCTCGCTGCCATTAAATCCTGTAAATCTCTCAGGTATGAATCCAGCACGGGGAGGTGATTTTGGAGATAGTAAAACTGACTGAATTACAGTGGGGTGTTTTTTTGGTGTTTTTTTTTTTTTTTTTTTTTTTTTCCTGTTCCATGGGATTTCTGGCGCAGAATNTTTTTTTTTTGTTGTTTCATTTTTGACCAAAAAAGATGGAGAGCAAACCTTTGGAGAAGGATCTTAGGGGTGTAGATAAAAGAATGATCTGATGGATAAAAGTGATTGATGGATTCAAAAAACTAATATACTAATTTAATTTTTCCAGGCGTTTTATACTTCAGATGAAAAGGTTCTGATATATTTAGATTAATTGAAAAAGTCACTGATCAGAGACAGAAAATAAAGGTACAAATGTCTCTGCAGGTTGAGGTGCTCTTACGCTTCTGCTTCCCTCTCCCTGGATTTGGGGGGGCAAAACCTGTTTGGCCTTAATGTCCGTAACAGACTTGCTCCCTTTCATCTCACAGAAGGCATTTAGGTGCTGCTTTAAATCATGGAATCACAAGGTTGGAAGGGACCTTAAGGATCACCTTATTTGAACCCCCCCCTGCCATGGGCAGGGACGCCTCCCACTAGCCCAGGTTGCTCCAAGCCCCGTCCAACCTGGCCTTGGACACTTCCAGGGATCCAGGGGCAGCCACAGCTTCTCTGGGCAACCTGCTGACATAATGATTATTAAATATTTATTTAACCTTAATTTAGTGTTAATCTTCACCTGTGTGCTCGGCCCTGTGCCTGTCGGAAGCACATCCCCCACAACTTCTTCCTTTTCAGCAGCTCAGAGCAGCCTCTTTTTTACAGCGTCCCAAACTGCCTGAGGTGGTTTTGAGACCTGTTATTAGTCTTTCCTCGCAGAAGCAGCTTCCCTTAATAGCTGAAATGGAGCCTAAATACCATTCAGGGTATCTCTTGTTCATCTGACCTGTCTGTGCTGTCTTGTTGCCTCATCCCAGACCGTCCCACCGCCACCCCGCGTGCTGGGTTTGGACCGATAAAGGCTCCAGAACTGGCAAAGAGACACAGAGTCTTCACTTTTGTACCTCATTTTCATGTACTGATGGGTTATTTCTATTTTTTAGCCTATTTTTTCCTTGGTGATGAACCTTGCAGGACCCTTTGAAGCCCACCAGAAATGTTTTAGGGTGTGAGTTTTTGGCTCTGCGGACTCTTGTTTCCCTACATCACAGGCCGTACGTGACAACAAGAATCATGGCACACGTGGGTTTTATTCTGCTTTTTTTTCCTGGCCAAAAGCTGGAGGCGAACATCCATCAAGGAGGGAAGAATTTATGTGGGGCCTTAGGCTAAAAACTCTCAGGTTTCCTTCTCACTTGCAAAGAGAAGCAAAAAGATCCATCTGACAAAAAAAAATAAACCAAAACACCCAACCTTCAGAAAATAAACCGTTGGTGAGTGTCGTGCAGGAAAATTGATTTGTAGGTAAAAAAAAATTCCGTTTTTGGTTTATTCTCATGACTTGCTTTGGCTTTTAAGAGGAAGTACCTCCACAGGTAAAATAATGCATTAAAATAGAATGATTTTTGTATCCCATTTGTTCCTCCAAACTGCAAGTTTTGTTTTAGTCTTATTTTTGTGCCACGGGCTTTTGTGAGGTTTCGTTAGTTATTTCTTTGTCCCTTTAGCCAGACTACACAATATACATGTACCAGAGGTAATTTTACATACAATAATTTAATATATACAACTTTATATAGCTTTGTCTGACTGATGCCCTCCAGAACCAGCTGTTTAAACCCCTGATACTTCCTAGGATTAACCAGTAATTAGTCTTCTGAAAAAGCTTTGCTCATCCCAAAGATTTGGGGGAAAAAATACAGAAATGACTGGTATTTTAATGTTTGATTAATTCTAATTATTCTCCTGCAGTTCCACCATGTAATATTTGGCCTCTTGTAAAATACATATTTATTGTGTCCAAGGGGTGCTGGGTATGTATTAGCAGGCACCGAGCCTGGTTTAATTAACAATTAAATGTTCCTGTAATTTTAAGTTATTGATGTTAACAATGTTTAAAAGGTTAATCAACAATAATGTTCAAGTTTTAATAACATATATAGTATTATGCACAATATATAAGTATATATAAGTATATATAAATATATAAATATATGTATATAAATACACATAATTACTTGTAAAGTAATAATAAATAGAAATAAATAGAAATATAAATTATAGATATATAAATAATTATAAATAAGTTTAAAATGGTAATAAATGTAAATGTAATTAAATCAGGGGCTACAATAAGCTGGACATTTGTCATCCCAGCCAGTTTTGTGTAACCCCGAAACAAGGCCTCTCATGGCATTATAAATTTAATTTCTGGGACACTGAAGTACCAAAATGTCCTTTCCAAACCAGAGAAGGGAGGGGGTGGCCGAAGTTCTTCTCCCTTTTCGTATCAAACAGGCTCCTCCTCAGGGTCAGATTTTGAGGTTGCTGCTGTCTGTATTTTACAATGCCCTTAAAAACCCGCCCCAAAAATTATCAAAGCCAACTCTTCCAGGCTGGCCAGTGGGCTGTAAATCAGCGAGCAGAGCTTGAAAGTCCTACCCACAGAGAACAAAAAAAAAAAAAAAAAATCATGACCGTTTCTATGGCAGAGAAAATCCCGGTGGTTTTATTGCTGCCAGGAGTGCATTAAGGAGCAGATTTTTGAGTGGTTTAAGCATCTGACTAACCCCGGCTGGATTCAAAGGGAAGAACCAGCAGGAACACGCATTTCTCAGCTCAAATAAAGCCGGAGCAATTTGTCTCACGTGAAAAGCAGCTTTGCTGGTTTTCTTCTACCCCTCCCTCTGATGAGCTGCTTGTCACCGGCCGTAAAGCAGTTACAGGAGTTTCACCCAAAAATCCGTAAAAAGCGCTGGCAGGGATCTCTCGCGGGTTCATTTGGAATTTTTTCCTCCTTTTTTTTAATTTTTTTTCTGTTCTGGATGTTTTAACTGAAGGTTATAAGCGATATATAATAAGGTTATAAGTGATATATAACTGATGTTATAACTGAAGGTTATAAAGTGGGTGATGTGGGAGCTCTGAGATGGTCCCAAGGGACAGGGGAGCCCACTGACCAGCCTGGAAGAGTTGGCTTTGATAATTTTTGGGGCAGGTTTTTAAGGGCATTGCAAAATACAGACAGTAGCAACTTCAAAATCTGACCCTGAGGAGGAGCCTGTTTGATATTAAAAGGGAGAAGAACTTCGGCCACCCCCTCCCTTCTCCAGTTTGGAAAGGACGTTTTGGTACTTCAGTGTCCCAGAAATTAAATTTATAATGCCATGAGAAGCCTTGTTTCAGGGTTACAGTCCCTAATTTAATGACATTACCATTTATTAACATTTTAAACATTATTTATTTATATATTATTTTAAACATATTTATAAATATATAATAATCATACCTATTAATATATAAATATATTTATAATATTTATATATTTATATTTATAACTGGTTCTGGAGGGCATCAGTGTCAGACAAGGCTATATAAAATTGTATATATTAAATTATTGTATATAAAGTTATTGTATATAAAATTACCTCTGGTACATCTATATTGTGCAATCTGGCTAAAGGGACAAATAAATACTATTACTAACATTTTAACATTATTATTTATTAACCTTTTGACATTATCATTGACTGAACTTTTTAACATTATCATTTATTAAACTTTTTAACATTATTAACATTGATAACTTATAATTATAGGAACATTTAATTGTTAACCAAACCAGGCTGGGTGCCTGCTAATTCATCCCCAGCATCCCTTGGACACAGTTAATATGTATTTTACAGGAGACCAAATATGGACAAATATAGAATTACACGGTGGAACTGCAGGAGAATAATTAGAATTACTCAAACATTTCAAACCACTGATTTCTGTATTTTTTTCCCCCCAGTCCTTGTGATGAGCAAAGCACCTAAATGTGAAATGCAGCCTCCTCTGGAGCTCTTAAGTGCACAGTAATTACACCAAATTTGCTCAGCTCTTCCCCCTATCCCTTGAAATCTAAGAGAGGGAGAATGTGGTGTTGGACATTAAGATTGATAGAAGCCTCGATAGGCCAGAGCAGCTCAATAGCTCTGTGTTCCCTCCCCGGATTCCTTCAGTATTCCCATTGTTACCTTAAACTTGATAAATGCAAGGAGACGGAGCAAACGCAAGGCTGGGCCATTCCGTGTCTGAGGAGGAAGCGGCGTTTCACCTGCTCGCTGCTGAAAACTCACATTTGGAGTTCTGGTTATAACCCCAAGTGATGCATCATTCGTTTTCCAGTGTTTGTTTCTATGCTGCAATGCCTTTTAAAAACCCAAACGTGCTCCTTGTTAAGGAGGGGTGATCCCAAGGCTGCTGATTTCCAAAAGTAGTGTAACCCAAGCGTTGGGCACTGATATGGGGCAACAATGGTGTTATTCATGATGGGCTTCAGAGATTGGAAATGAGTGATTACAGAGGCTGCTCTGCTGGCTCTGAGAAAATGGGGGCTGTGCTCTCTTCCATATTTATTTGGGGGAAAGAGTAGCATTTTTCATTCCCCAGGCAGATCTGTTAGACAATGTCCTAAGTGCTGGGAATGCTGAAAATCAGATGCAGGAATATATCTAATAATATACTGGGCCAAAATGCTGGTTTTGGGGATCTGATCTAAGCTGCATATTGGTGATAATACTCTGTGCTTCTAAACAGCTTTTCCCCCAACCCCTTCCTGTTTGAGGTCTGATTCTCTGGGATGTCAGAGCTAAAAGTGATGATTTCACTCTGCATGAAGACCTGAGTACCAGGGCACCATGACTTCCCTCACGCAGTGGGTTTGGAATTCAGGCTGAATCCTGAAGGTATGAAATAACCCACCTCTGTTTTCTAAGATCCAACAAATGACACCAAATTTATCAAAACAAGGTATTCTTCCTCAAAACCAGTACTTCATCATTTACTAGAGAGAGATGACCAAAGTCACAGAGCCCTAAAGCAGGTTTTCCCAGCAGCATTTTAGAGCTGGTACTGCAGGAAAAATCTCGTTGAAAATAATGATTTTAGATTTGCAGCTTTTCCTTTGCATCTTTCTGGGGCAAAAATCCCAGATTGGTTTGGGCTGGAAGGGACCTTAAAGATCATCTCGTTCCACCCCTTGCCAAGGGCAGGGACACCTTCCACTAGCCCAGGTTGCTCCAAGCCCTGTCCAACCTGGCCTTGGACACTTCCAGGGATCCAGGGGCAGCCACGGCTTCTCTGGGCAACCTGTGCCAGGGCCTCCCCACCCTCCCAGCCAGGAATTCCTTCCCAATATCCCATCCAACCGTACCGTCTGGCAGTGGGAAGCCATTCCCTGTGTCCTGTCCCTCCAGCCCTTGTCCCCAGTCCCTCTCCAGCTCTCCTGGAGCCCCTTTAGGCCCTGCAAGGGGCTCTCAGGTCTCCCTGGAGCCTTCTCTTCTCCAGGTGAACCCCCCCAGCTCTCCCAGCCTGGCTCCAGAGCAGAGGGGCTCCAGCCCCTGGAGCACCTTCCTGGCCTCCCCTGGCTCCATCTCCGATTCCACGTGGCTTTGAGCCATCTCAGACAGTGCTCAGCATGTTCAGTTTGGTTTGCTCCTGCCCAATTGTGCTCACGTTCCCTTCAGACCCTTCTCTCCAGCAGAGTTTTCCCATGTTCCTCACACACCCTGCACCTGCCCAGGCCCATGTGCACACACCTGACGGGCTCAGCTTCGCTGCCTTCGATTTTGCTCCTGTTCAGGTGTCACTGATCTCCTACAGCTTCATGTGCATGGAAGAGGAAAAATTCCCTTACTGGTCTTCCACTGAGAAAATGGCTTTTATAACCATTGCCCTCCAAAATATCTACCTGAGTGTGAATTATTGTTCACAGACAGGATAATGTAGGATTTATCTGCGGCAGGTGGTGTAAAATTTGTGGAGCAAACCGCAGGCATTTGTCTTGTGTTGTGCCTTTTTTCCCCCCTCCAACTTATTTTAAAATCATTTTTATTTTTTTTAAGCGAACTCTGTATTCATTATTTAAAATCTATATTTAAAATCAATATTCCTTATTTACAATCTATAAAGGAGGGCTTTGGGCCCCAGCCTAGGTAGCTCTGGCTACTACAGCCAACGAAGTAGCCCATGTAGAGAATTTTGGCTACTTGGGAAGGCAAAATATGGAGGCAGGTGCATTCAGAAATATCATAAAACTATTTACAGAGGTGCAGAAGAGCAACCTGCAAGTTTATATGGTGAGTTAAAGATTAGCAGTGGTAAAACAAGTGCTGCAGGAAAAGGAGGAGCCAGAGAAATGCAGGCTTGGGATTTCAGGAGAGACCTGAATGCTGAACATTATGAACCACTGTGGGAAGAATTAAGCCCTGAATTTGGAATTTCGCTTGGAATAAAGCAGATTCAGTGTCTGCACAGCAGCAAACTAAATTTGGTAAGAGATTCACTCACTGTCTGTGCTTAGAACAAAAAAAAAAAAAAATAGAAGAAAACGGTCCAGGTCAACAGAAATGTTGTTGAAATGTTGCTGGGGAGGGCAGGACCATGACAAGGCTCCCAAAATCACAGCCAGGACAATGCAACTGTGGCTTTTGTATGATTTGGAGCTGGAGGAGAAAAGACCTGGTGGTCTGGGCTGGGGGGTAAAATAACATCCCTGGAAGTAGCTGAGACCCTAAAGCAATGCTCTGGTTTAAGCCCCGGGTGAAGCTTTGGTGTCTGTCTCACTGAAGGGGAGAAAACAGGGGAGGGAACCCTCTTCTTTTTCACTCCACTACTTGGGAAAAATGTACTCAAATCTGGACAAACAACCCTTGGAGAAGGGCACAGTTCTGACCCATTGCCATGGCTATTTCCAAATTTTCAGGTATTTCAAAATAGGGGAGGATGATTCCCAAAAGGAAAGGACCTGCATGCAGGAGAAGTCAGGGCTGGGGAATTTCTGCACCTCAACAAAAGCATCTCTGAGGGTTTGCACAGAGACTGGGCTCCAAATCAAGGTGCTGTGAGGAGAAAGAATCTGATGATTAAATATCCTTCCACAGGGCTGACAAATTCCCTTCTATATTCAGGTTTGGGGCTCAAACATCTGAAAGAAGGGAAGGGCCTAAACACCTTCCCCATACAGCTCCTCGCCACAGGAGCTGCTGTTAGTGTTTAGTTAAGACCAGGTTTGCACAGGATCTGGCTTTACAGAAAGTTTGGTTTGGTCAGAGCCTAATTTATAATATAAAGGGAAGCAAAAAAACCCCTTGCTGACAGTTCACTGGCAAAACTTTTTATGAGAGGATTTTTGGAACTTGGTCTTTTCACCACTCATTAAAATGTTCACCCATAAATCAGTTTAGACTCCAGCAGACTGATGGAAGGATTTTGGATGTGCAAATGCAACACATGCAGTTGGTCGGCAAGTGTGAGCTCAATGTGACATTAGCAGTGATATGTTTGGTTGTGGGACAGCCTCTCCCTCTCTTAAAATGCCCCTCAACTCGTAGTCCAGGAGAATGAGATTAATTCTCATATTCAGAATGAGTACTTGCCTAAATTTCTCCATTAATACAATATTACCCTTGTCATTAATCATCTTCCATTAGCAAAATGTGCTCTCGGAGGAATTTTGTTTCATGTTCCCCTCCTCCCCAGTTTCTGCTATTAATCTTAAAGACAGTCATCTCTTCCCAGCTTTTCAGATTAACAAGATAAATTATTCACTAATGTGTTGGAAAAACAAGTTAAAACTCCCAAACGCTATTTGGAGTGTCCTGTGCCCCTGGGAAGGGTCAGGGACAGCTGATCCCTGTAAAGTTCTGTGCTGTCCAAGCAGTGAGAGATGGAGCAGATGTTCCTCCTGGTGCTGTTTGCAGAGGGTGTTCCACAGGGGTTTTGGTGTCTGAATGTAGGGAATACCTGTGGCCAACTTGCCAGTAGGTGCAAGCTGGTATTAGGGATCTCAAGAAGTCTCAGGGATGTAGGTATGGAAGCAACTCTGCTCCCTGTGCTCCTCAGCAGTCCTTCTCTAACCTGGACTGGAAGATGGGCCTCTAGGGAGGGAAAGGAAAGCTCTTCCTATTTTTCCCTGCCCTCTCTGTTAGGATTTTGCTCCTACTTTTTTGGTTTTTCGCGGGGTTTTTTGTTTGTTTGCTTGTGGGTTTTGGTTTTTTGTTTTTGTTTGAGTAGTTTTTGCTGCGTTGGGATGTTCACTTCAAGGCTAGGGTGGATGGGGCTTGGAGCAACCCGGTCTAGTGGAAGGTGTCCCTGCCCATGGAATGAGATCTTTAAGGTCCCTCCCCACCCAAACCAGTCTGGGATTCTGTTGTGAACAGGCTGAATAGATGGTCCCTCGTCAGCCTTTAGGGAACGTGCCCTTTCATTCTGTCAGAAAACGTCTGTGGGTTGAATAGCTCCCACCCATTAGACCTTTCCCTGAAGGTCACGAGGCCTGAGCTCTGTTCTTTCTTGTTCCTCTCCTTGATGGTTTTCCTCCTCTGCTGGTTCAGCCTCTCTGTCTCTCTCTGTTCCCCTCCTGTTCCTGTCCTGCCCTGTCCTAAAGTGCCAATGTGGGAGGATGTGCGTGTCTCCAGGGCAGAAGGCTCTGGGAAGCAGGACAGGGGTGGGCAGAGGTAGAAGACAGGGAAAAGTAGGAGGAAGAGTCCGTGTGTGAGGCTGAAGGCAACTGGAGGGTCCTGTATGAGCTATAAAGATCTCAAGAGCTTTTCTCCCCCTCCAGCTGTGGGTCCAGATATCCCTCTGATGAGTCTGTTCCCGTTGCCAGCTGGACTGAATCCCAGTCTAAAACAATGTTGGAAACATGGAATGGTTTGGGTTGGAAGGGACCTTAAAGCCAGTCCCATCCCACCCCCTGCCATGGGCAGGGACACCTCCCACTAGCCCAGGTTGCTCCAAGCCCCATCCAACCTGGCCTTGGACACTTCCAGGGATCCAGGGGCAGCCACAGCTTCTCTGGGCAACCTGTGCCAGGGCCTTCCCACCCTCATCACGACCATTTAAAGCATATATATATATATGTATGTATATTTTCAAGCATGTGAGGAGCCCAACTCAATCCAATTCCCATGTTGGGGCTGGACCACAGTAGGTGAGCTGGGGAGCTTCATGGCCATGAATAAGGCATTCCCATTCCTTGGTATTCCCAGTGCTGAGCCACTGGCTGCTGCTGTTTGCCAGAGAATTCATTATCCTTGAAAGGGCAGTTTTTTAGCCATTATGTTTTTGGTGAAAGTAAGTAATCTGGGTGATGAAAATTTCTTGGATGAAAATAGTCCAGACAAGATCGGTTTCCATTTTGCTATTTTAAGAACAGAATCAGTCAAGTGACAGCTAATGAGCTTGAAATTATGCCAAAAAAAATTATCAACAGGAAAAAAAAGTGTAAAAAGGGTTTAACTCCCACTGGTTTCACTCCCAGTGAAGCAATTTATCATATTCAGTATCGGATACTCAGGATCAAGATTTGAAGAGAAAAGGAATTAAATGAAGAAACACAGGAGCACATTTAAAATTTGTCAAGACATCCGCATATTCCAATGGAAAAAAAATCTTTGGAAAGCAGCCCTTTAGCAGCCTGACTGCAACCAGGGACGGGGAAAGGGCCGGATTTCAGCTGAGTTTTGCAGTTTGGGAGCGTTCGTGTGTTGCCCAGTTACTATCGGGGAGCGTTTGTGGGAGATCTCATCTCACATTCCTCCCTGCTCGCTGTGGATCCCTGTCTCTCCCAGGTGAGGGAATTTATCTTTGCATTGATGCAATTTTACAGCTCCTCTGGTTTCTGAGGAGGAGCAGACAGCTCGGCTCCGGGGCTGGGGGCACAAATGGTTACTGGGAAGTAAACAGAGAGGAGGAGCTGTGTTTATCCCTCAGGTTCCTTATAGATCCTTCCAAATATTGCCTGTTCACCCACCAGGCAAGAAGATTTCCAGGTATAGTTGTAATCCCATGAACTAATTTTAAGATTCCCTAGAAATTGCTATTATTTAATATAAAAATGTTACTGTTACATTACAGATATAGTTTATATGTGTTTATGATATGATCTTATATATATATATACAACGGGCTGGAATTATGGGACAAGAGGGAATGGCTTCCCACTGCCAGAGGGTAGAGATAGATGGGATATTGGGAAGGAATTCCTGGCTGGGAGGGTGGGGAGGCCCTGGCACAGGTTGCCCAGAGAAGCTGTGGCTGCCCCTGGATCCCTGGAAGTGTCCAAGGCCAGGTTGGACGGGGCTTGGAGCAACCTGGGCTAGTGGAAGGTGTCCCTGCCCATGGCAGGGAGTGGAACGAGATGAGATTTCATTTCTCTTCCAACCCAAACCATTCTGGGATTCCATGACTCTATGATCATCTGAATAAGGTTGCAAATAATTTCTGATCTTTGTAATGTTTTAACAGCTGGATCCTTGACTAAGTACCAGGGAAATACCTCTGTTTCAATTCTCACTAACCCCCGTCCCGAAGTGCCACATCCACACGGCTTTAAAATCCCCCAGGGGTGGGGAATCCAGCACCTCTTTATCATAAATACTGGCTTTGTATCGACGTGCACAGCACTGTAAATAACCAGAAACTCTCTCCTCAGCCCAAAAAGATGCTACAGAGTGGGAGGAAAATATGGCTGGGCTTTTATAGCTCTGTCACAGTCTCTCTTCTCAGTGACTTTTAGGCTCATTCACCGGCTCACCACTGGGTCCAGTCTGTCCAGGCCATCTTTGCATTCAAATTCCCAAAGTTTCTCTCATCCTCTTTCATAAAGATTCCTTTTAGGCAGCTTGAGAGCACCTTAAAAGAAAATTAGGAAAACAAAGACGTGATCTTGGAGTGACACCTCGTAATGAGACCTCTCAGGCTCCCAAACTTTCTCATTAGTTTGCACCAAATGCAGACTTCCAAAATTACAAAAGGATTTTCTCTCCTAGCCCAGAAATAGTCTGTGCTTGGAGTATAACACAGTGTCTCCATCTTCTTGGCTTCTTCCCAAAGCAGCTTCTCTTCGCATGCTGCACTTGATGGGAATGATATTGCAGGAAGCACAAAGTGCATTTTTTTCCAGAGGAAATAATAAATCTGCTGTGGGCTTTCAAAGCAAGCTGACATAATCAGACAGGGAGGTTTTATTTTATTTTTTAAGAATGTAGGAAGAACACAGATGTCATTTTGGACCATTAGCATCTGAACTATAAAGACATGCAAAGTATTTCCCAATGGCTTTTCCCCTTTCTTTTGTTTATTTTCCCTTTTTTTTTTTTTTTAAATTAAACTCAAAGCTTTTTTTCATCCTGTGTATTAAACATGGCAACACCACAGTTCTGCCAAATTGCCAATAGGCTTGTCTGAGCAATTACAGCTGGATATTTTATTTTCTTTTTTAAATTTGCTTGTCATTTCACCATTTTGTCTCCTTAATGTAAAAGCCCAAACAAAATATCCATCTATAAAATCCAAATCTACAACAGGCAATTTGGTTTGCTTGCTGACTTTAGATATCAACTAAGTTTGACCTGTAAGTGAGAGACAAACCCCAAGGTGTTCTTGATAATTAAAAAAATTTTAATACTTGATGGAATTTAATTATGGGGGAAAATAGACATATTCGTTATTTTATTTTTTTTCATAGAATCATGGAATGTTTTGGGTTGGAAGGGAAATTCAGGATCATTTTGTTCCACCCCCTGCCACGGGCAGGGACACCTTCCACTAGCCCAGGTGGCTCCAAGCCCCATCCAACCTGGCCTTGGACACTTCCAGGGATCCAGGGGCAGCCAGAGCTGCTCTTGACACTAAGTGAATTTTAGTGCTGTAATATTTCAATTCTGGGTTTGAAGAGCAAAAAGAGCAAGAAATCCTCTAAAGCTGTAAAAAAAAAAATAAATCCTCAGGAGTTTTTCTGGTTTTACATTTTTATGAGGAGTGGATGGAGCTCAGAGCTCTCGGCTTCATTTCCAGCTTTTCCCCTAGACTGCAGTGAAACTCCACAAAGCCTCCAACTAAACCTCTCATTAGTCTCATTATTAGTTTTCACTCTGCTAAATAAAGCCATGGTGCTACTGCCAGTTAATAAGAGGCAATCAGGGTCTCTTTCACGCCTGTCACTTGTCTCCCTGCTCTTTGCAACACAAAAACAGCTGGTGGGAAAAAAAAATTAACCCCCTTTTTGCTCCACTAACTCCCTATTTTTATGCTTTCTCTCAAGGTTCTGTGCTTTTTCGTGGCTTCTGCTGATCCAGAAGTGCTCCTTCATCCAGCAAAAACGCTCACAACTGTAGTTGCTACTTGGTGCCTGCCTCCGGAATTCCCTTCCCGGCACAGAGGTGTCTGGCAGTGCAGGAAAAACACACAGTAAGTTGTTAGCTGGAATATTTGGATGGGCTGCAACTGTAGTTTATAAATTGTGGTGTGTGTTATTATAACACGCCACACCCCCTCAATACCTCCAACCATCCAACCTGGCCTTGAACCCTTCTGAGGATGTGGCAGCTCCTTTGGGCAGCCTGGAATTTCTCCATGCCTTTGAAATGTTCCTACTTTCCCCCCCCATCCAGTTTTCCTTCACCTGCCCATCTTTCTAATTCCATTATTCCCTGTGACATTTTCTTTTTTATTTGATGTATAATTTTTTAAAAAGTAAACTAGAAATATGTTTTGTTTTTTCCTATTAAGCCAGTCCCTCTCAAAGGGACGTCCAAAAGGAACTATGTTTGAGAATTACTGAAAATTAAGGAATGCTGAACTGATATGAAATCCTCTTATTTTGGAGATTGCTTTGGTGGTTGGGGTGTTAAACCGGACGGAATTAAAACTTATAATTGATTAGATTTTTCACTCTCTTCAAGTGATACTTAATCCAGGAAGTCTGAAGCCAAATGAAGGATACAGGAATTCCCAGTATCTCCTGTTCTTCATAAAGTGCTGTGATTTAATAATGTGTTTCCAGTTTTACTACTGGGAAAGTAGTTTCCAAATGCTGGAGACCAGTAACACCACAGATTTTTACTTTCCTTCCCTCTGTAGGACTGGAAAATTCAGTCTTAATTTAGTCTCCTCATTCAGTCTTCCGGCTCTGAGTGTCTGCTGAACGTTATTAAATGTTGTTAATTATGTCATTAATTCCATGTGAAACCAAGGACTGTTTGGGCATGTAGGGAACCCAAACCTTTCATTTGCAATAGGACTGTAAACCACCAATAGCTTGGGATGCGTCTCCAAGGTGTGTTGTCATTGAATCTTCCACCAAATGCGTCAATTTGGAAGAATTCTGGAGCTTAAAAGTTTCAAAACTCAGCATTTTTGTTCGTGTTTCTTTGATGGAAATTCTAATATCCTCGACAGTGATCTTGGAGCTCTTTCTTGCTGCCGTCACACGTGGCTGGGTCATGTGGAGCTTCTCATCCACCGACACCCCCTAGTCCTTCTTTTCAGAGCTACTCCAACATCCAGCCCCAATTCCACAAGGCCAAAGGTTAATGATTCAGGTTTTTGTCTTCCGAAATCTTGGCTTAATCCAGGAGGTTATAGAAAATTAGTGGTGGCCCTTCAGGACCTACCTGCAATAACTGAGCTGCTCTTTCAGAAGCACCATGTGCTGGGTGCTCCTGGCAAAGCTTCAGCAGAGATATAAATGTGACCGAAACTGGCAGAAGGCTCTCAAAAGAGGATATAACAAAATTGAATTTAGACAGATGTTATATTTGATGCTGTGGAGAACTATAAATAGCCATGCTTCATAGGAGAGTTACTGTTCTGAGACACAGACGCCAAGTCCAGCCTTGTGCCTGGACTAGTCTAGGTCATGGTGGACACAGAGAATGGAATGACAGTCCCAGTTTAGCTCTTTCCCCAGTGTTTATGGGGAATTTGAGGAATCCTTTCTGGCAGTGCTGAGCCGCTGCTGCTTGTACAAGAATCAGCTTTCATCTGCCCCAGCCATGAACTGATGGTTCATCAACCATTGCAAGCGAGAGATGAATAAAAGCAAGAAATGAATAAAAGCCATTGAATGCTGGCACTGGAGATACTTTTAAATACTAATGGGTTTCATGTCTCGCCAATTAGGAAGTGTCTGAAGATGTGTGAATATCTAAATCTATTTTTATATTGTGCCCAAAGGCAGAGTCCCACCATTTATGGCCCCCCAAAATCCCTGAAGGAACAGATGCCAGTCACTCATTGACCATAAGGATCTGCTCGCAGCAGAGCTGGTGTTGCCCTCTATGAACATTAACTCTTTCATGTAATATTTTAAATTAATGAATTAATAATAGCTATTAATAGCTGGCCTTTGATGCTTCGGGATTCCCCAGTTTGGCTTGGCTGAGACACCACAGCACTTACTGGGCTGTTGTGGTTTAACTGCTGCTCAGGAGCTGCCTCCAAAATCACATGTCAAGGCTCAGACTTTCAGCGAAGGGATGCATGTGATGCCTGGATCCTCCTCAGGAGGAGAAAGAAATGCCTTTCACAACAAATTACACAGCTTTTTTTATGGCTGACATCAATTATTTCGTTAATCCTCCACTCTGTATGGGACTCTTAAAATGCTTTACAATTTGTTTCATAGCTGACATAATTTTACGAGTTGTTTTAACAATGGGTTTTACACACAAAGGGTTTGAAATAACTTTGTACATGCACACACAAGCAGGGAGGTGTTCCCTCCTCTGCGTACTGATGGAGAGAGTTGGGATAAATTGATTCATCTAAACCCCTGAAAATCAGACATTTTGACCTCATAATCTCCCTACAGGAACACAGGGCTTTTGTAGCCTTCCCAAGACTTACAGCCCTTCTAATCCTCACACTGTGTTGGGATTTCTTGCCTGTCCTGTCAAACTTTTCATCTTCCTGATGTCGTCTCGCAGCACTGCTGCTCCTTTTTCTCTTCTCTAAGCTCCTTGTTTTGTTATCATTGATTCATTGGGATGATTCACCAGCACTGAAAGCACCAGACAGGTCATTCTGTTCATATTAATCGTATTTGTGGGGATAAATATGGAAATAATTAGGTATGTGTAATTAAATCCTGTGTGTCAGGTGAGGGTTTTTTGGTCTGATGGATGATTTGAGCGGAGTCAGGAGCTCTGTCCCAGGCTGTCCACTCTCTGTTGGCAATGCTCAGTGTCTGTGCCACTCTTCTAACCATGTTTTCTGCCCTGAAAAGGAGATTTCTTTCTCTACTCATTAATTTTTGGGGTAAGGCTGGCTACCACCTCCATCCATAGAGGATCACTGTGGCAACCCGATGCAATCCAGGGAGATACCCCTCCTTAAACTAAAAGAGGAGAGATTTAGATTAGATATTGGGAAGGAATTCCTGGCTGGGAGGGTGGGGAGGCCCTGGCACAGGTTGCCCAGAGAAGCTGTGGCTGCCCCTGGATCCCTGGAAGTGTCCAAGGCCAGGTTGGATGGGGCTTGGAGCCACCTGGGCTAGTGGAAGGTGTCCCTGCCCGTGGCAGGGGGTGGCACTGGATGAGCTTTAAAGTCCCTTCCAAACCAACCCATTCTGTGATTCCGTGATTCCTGGCCCAAGCAATTCCCTGTCTCTACCTGGGGCTGCCGTAGCTTCCTCCCTGCATGGAGTGCCCAGCTCCTGCTCTCTCCATGCCAGTGCTGCCTGCTCAGCACGGAGTTCTTGTCCTCCACACCCAGCCCTGACTAAGTTCTTACACCCAGAGCTGGGACCTGCCTTTCAGGTCACCTGCCCCAGCTCATGGTCCAGCACCACCCCTAGCTCTGGTCCTGCAGCAGGACAAGGAGTGGGATCGTGTCCTGCCCATGCCAAGGTTTGTTCCTCAGTCCCTTAAAGGTTTTCCCAAACCGGGTGGTTCATTGCCTGCTCTTCTAGACCATTTCCCTCTTTCCCAGTCACTTCCCAACTGCTCCTCCAGCCTTTATCTGATTTTTGGGATGCAAAACGAGGTCTGCCCTTGACCCTGAGTTAGTGCCCAATTACACAGTATTTTTCATGCAACCCCCTAAGGAATCTTTAAAATTAATATTTACATTTAGTAACCCTAAGAGAAAAACATAGACTTTTCTGAGAGGCTGTGTAGGTAAAAAAAAAAGGGCAATTAATTCAAAAATTCTGACTTTGCAACCTTTGCGGTAAGAGTGGTTGTATCAACAGAGCAACTCTTAGAAAGTTAAATTATACCCATAGGAGTTGTACACGTGGCAGTGCTCAAAACGCAGAGGACAAAAACACCTTTGGCCATGTCAGAAAACTGTTCGAGTGAGCTTGTATTTTATAGATGCCATTCCCATAAACATTCCAAGAGGAAGCAGGAGCAGCACAGAGCAGGAAAGACCTGCCGGAGCCCCTGCCCCTGATTTGTGTGCTGGGAGAGCAGTGGGAATGGGAGACAGGTTGTGTAGCTTCTCCCAAGAGCATTCCTGCCTTTATTAGCAGCTTCCAACTGGCAGCCAAAGCTGATTTAATAGTAATGCCTTTTTTTTTTACGAATTGTTGCTTAGACTGTTTTGAATACTTTCTGCATGACTAATTAATGCCCCGAAATGATTTAAATTGCGCTGTTAAACTTCAGAACGTGCAAACAAACGGCTCTTCTTCAATATTTTATCTAATCTCGGCCGTCGCAGGGACCGGGGGGTATTGCTTGTTATCTGAAAGCCACTTAAGTGAGCTAAAATGTGATGTCATGTTCTCTAAATACACGGAGGTATTTGTGCTCAGTCTGCCGAGACGCAGCCGTGACTGCGCTGTGATAAACCTAATTACGGCCTTTTAACGATAACAAAAAACCCGCTTGGAAACTGGCAGGAGATGAAAACCTGCAGCCTCATATGCGGAGTTTTGCTTGGGTAAAGCGTTCTGTAACATTATGCCGGGATAAACCGGAGTGATTCATCGCTGGAAAGACACTCCCAGCTGGAGCGGGGAGTTGGAACTCGCTCACTGGTGACCCTCGGGAAGAGCGGCATCAGCCCCGCCGAGCGGGAAAGCTGCTGGGAATAAGGTAACCCCGGAGCCAGGAGTGCTTGTGTTTCGTGTTTGAGGTGTTCGGGTCGCTCTTCGCCGCTCAGGATACGATTCCTCTCCCTTTCGGCTGCTAATTCCCTGTGCTTTTGAATTCGTGCTTCTCCAGTGATTTTTTTTTTTTCCTTCCCCCCCCGCCTCCCCCCGGAACAAAGACGGCTCGTGTAAGAGAGCAGGATAACAACCTAATTGTTTGATGTGTATATAAACGCTTGAAATAATGCGGCATCTAATTTTTAATGAAGCATGAAGGAAAGCTAGAGCTCAGCACAATCCCTGCCCGCCGGAGATCCTAATCTTCCCTTCCCGGCACAGGAGAGTGCTCCATGAGCCGGCCCCGGGAGGGAGCCGAGCCCAACCTTCAGCCCCGGCTCCCGCATCCCCGAATCCCGCATCCCCGAATCCCGCATTCCTGGCTCCCGGGGTCTCCCGGCCGCCGAGGGCGCGATGGAAACTCCCTGAACGACCGGCTGGAAAATACGTGCTGCAAAGGTACGTCACCCTTTCGGACCCTTCTTTCTAACCCTTTTCTTTATTGTTTTCTCTGTTTTTCCCTATTGTTTTCTCCATTGCTTCTCTACTGTTCTCTATTGTTTCTCTATTGTTTTTCTCTATTGTTTTCTCTATTGTGTCAGCGAAAAAAGCCACTTTTTTACCCGGAAAGTCACTCGGCTTGACACGTGCTTAGGAAAACAAACCGCGTCTGTGTCGGGTTAAAGGGAAAATGCCCTTTTTCAGCTCGTTCAGCCCTCGGGCGGGTGATTCCAGCTGGATTTATGGACCATCGCTCCGTTCTTGGGGCAGAACCGGCCCCGCGTTTGCCAGCGGGTTTGGGGGCTTTCAGGGCTCCTTCCCCTCCAGATGTCCCTCTTCTCCCCCCAAAGTCACTGGTCTGGGGGGTCCCAACCACAGGAGCGGGTTCTCCGGGTGCTCTCAGCGCTGGAGGGAGTGATGGAGGCGCTCTCGGGGCTGGTCCTGCGCCGCTCCCCAGCGGGGCTCTGGGGTTTGGCAGCAGACTCTGGGTGTGATTCTTATTTTTATTTTATTTTATTTTATTTTTGAGAGCCCGCTCGTGGAAATGTAGTTCTTTACAAGTTGTTTCCCGAGTAATAGCAAATGGAATAATTGTACACGTTGGGAGCCTGTAAAAGAGAAATGTCGCTGCTTAGGAAAAAGGGCTTCCCGAGGTTCCCTGTTAATTAAAAAACATCACTGTAAAAAATCATGGAATGGATTGGGTTGGAAGGGACCTTAAAGCTGATTTTGTTCCATCCCCCTGCCATGGGCAGGGGAACCTTCCACTAGATTATGTTGTTCAAAGCCCCCATCCAGCCTAGCCTTGCATTGAATGAAATAAAAAATTAAATTAATTTCATGGATAAATAGTTGTGTTTCCAATTGTAGCCGGTGTCTGCGCTCTTTCTGGCTGAAATATACTTTTTTTTTTTGAGGGAATATTAACCATTTCTTAATTATAACTACATTCTCTAGCTAAACACTCAGTTACATCACTTGCCAGTACAGTAAGCTGTACAATTTTTCATAAGCCCATATGATTTCTGTTATATTTTGTAAATTTTTATCTGGCAATAGATACGGAAACCTGCCCAAATTGTGGGACTACCTGCAGGAATATCCCTTGTGTGTAATACAGTACGTTGTCAGGTGTGTGTTGGTTGATTTTTCCAGCATCAGGAGCCCAGACTGCCTAAAAAGGCTGTGATTAATTTCTTTTTAATCACTGTAAGATTCGTTGTTAGGCCAGGCCAGACACAGGGCTGATGCTTACCGTGCATTGTGAATTTCCAATGGGCAGAAATGGCAAAATACATGTATTTTCTATCAAAAAAAAAATTATTATGTTGCATCAGAGATTTTGTTCTGTGGAAATTATCGTAAATAACACAGAACCCAGTGTGAGCTGGGTGGAAATCCCCAGTGTGGCCGTTAACATACCTTCAGAACAACCTCTGGTGAATTTTTTCCTGCGTTTATTACCGAGGAAATGCTGTTTTGCACCGAGATAGGAGTATCTGGATGGGTCAGAGCTCGGGGGCCGGTGGTGTCAGGAGGTCAGGCTGGCTCTGCGTCCCGATCCAGCTCCGCCGCCGCGGATTTCAGACCCGTGAGTTTGGTTTCCTGGTGCGGGAACGTAACAGTGCCATCCTTTGTGTAATGAGTGCTCAAGGAAGGACAGGTGGAATGGAAGCTTAGATATTCCTGCTCCGGTTGTGGTTAGGGATGAGCTTCCAGCGTGCATCACTGGGAGCGAGGAGGTGTCAGGACGAGGTTTCTGCGCTACATCCGCGTTTGCTCGGCCGTGGAACAAGGTAAAAATAAACCACGGGGGAAACACTCCTGGGTGGGGGCTCACCAAAAGGGGCACAGTGATTTAGCTCATTAGCACTGCTCAGCTAAAATGATTCCCAACACTCCACTGATTAGTTGTGCAAACACCCAGGACAGGCTTTTAATCGGGCTCGCCCTCGGGTCTAACCCTGCTGCCTCTGGACAGCCCCGGGAGGTGCCAGAAGGGAGGAATCCGACCCTTCAAGTTTCCACTGGAGTTTTTTTAGGCCAGTGCTGACATAAAAACATTTGAAAAGCCATCCTGGCTGTGTTACAGTAGAAGATTTGTTCGCTGTAAATCTAAAACTTTATTTATGCGTCAGCGATCCGCCGGTTCAATTATTTGGCATCCGCGTGTCTGATCTTGAACCTGATTTCCTCTGATTCTCTGGTGTAAAAGGCAAAGTTTAAGTTACAATGGAGTTTGGAAATAGAATAAATTATTTTCTTTCAGTTCTGCTCATGAGTAGGGGTGGGGTTTTCCAACGGGAACCCAAGTCTGAATCTCATGATTTACCCAGCTAGAAACTGGATCGATCGGCAATAAAAGAGTTTAAAATAATCACCGTACATCCTTCAAGGTGTCGTTCAGCCACTTTTGGACCTGAGGGCAGTAAGTTACAACCCCCCGTCCTTTTCCTGGCCCCCAGGTAGCACCTTGTGTCCGTCAAATTGATGTGATGGAACGGGCAGAGCGAGTCGCTGGGGTCAAGTGATACAACGGCCGCGCTTGGGCCAAGCAAACCCTGCAGGGGAGGTTGGAGTATCTCGGTGAGCCTGGTGGTTTGGTCCCATAGGGCTCAGTAACACCTATTTAGTTAAAATGGACTCATTTGCCTCAAAAAACAAACTGTTATTTTAATCCTGGGGCGGCTGACGTGGCCCCTGGGTAGAAGGTGATGTGTCCTGGTTGCTGATGGGCGTCTGCCCCGGGTAAGAAGAGATTTACTGAGTGATAGCAGCACAAAGTTGGTGGGAAGGTGGAATTTCTGCTGGTTCTTTGGCACTCTGGATAGATTTTTACATCAGGCAATACCTTCTTGTGATGTAATTGGTGAGGAAGGATGAAAGTACGAATATAACTCACATTTATGTAATTTATTTTTTTTAATTATTTTGGATTCCGTGGTTGTTTTTTTTTCGGAGGACGGATTAGTTTGAACGACAGGACTTGTCAGAAAGTCTTCTTTCTGTTATAAGGTGGATAATTCCTCATGGTTTTCTGTGTTGCCAAGTGTTACAATATCCGGAGTAGACCTTAGATGTTCTTTGTTGTGTGGTGTGACCTACTGAGAGAGGAGCGCGGTTCTTATCCCTCAGTCACCATATGTTCCCAGAAATAATCGTCGTTTCCCATCAGTCCCAGTGTTTGGCCGGTTGTGTGTCCACAGGACTTTGTTGTCTTTGGCAGAGTTTTTATAAATTTGCTGTGGAAATTCTGATGGTTTCCACAGTAGGGATGGAGACCTGCAGGCAGCACATCCTTCATCACTGTTAACTCCTTTAATATTGAATTTTGCATACTAAATAAACCCATGATTCTGTAGGGTTCTAAAAATAAATGCAATTATTTTCCTGCTTTTTCCCGGTAAAAGACATTTTCCACAGCTTCTACTTTGGTATAACTCGATTTTAGATCTGATATTCAGGTGGCAAAAAGGAAAAAGGCTTTCTCACTGTTTTTTGTTCTCAGGAGTGTCGTTCTCATGAGGAACTGCTTTATTGAGCAGATTTCAGTTGAGGCAACCAAGAGTTGAACCATTTGTTAAATGAATTAGGATTCACCTGCTTGGCCAAGGTAGAGTTTTGTATACACTAAAATCTGGGAATAGAGTTGGGTGTTCAGACAACAAGCCCCTTGTTTTGGGGGAACCAGTAAAATAAAACTCCTTGAGTCTGACCCAGTTTTAACAGTGAATTCCCCCCAATGTAGACCGTGACCCCCAGTTCTGAGCAAGCTGCTTTCTTAAAACCTTGTGTCTAATCCTGGTTATCACTTGGCACAGGTTAAAAAAGGCAAAAATTCCATATAAATGGTGTTACAATTTGTGCATTGCCCAGCTCAGTGCCTACGTGATCCCAGCTCAGCCCCTTCTCTGGTGCTGCATGATTCCCTCTGAATCCACAATATTCCCATTTATTGGGTGGCAGCAGTGCCAAGGCATTAAGAGTGGGGCTCTCTCCAGAGGGATGCTGCAGATGCACAGCGGGAGCTGTGCCTCCGTGCCAGGACTTGGCTTTGCTGGAATACTCGGAAAATTCTCCCTGGGAGCCTCAAAGTTAAATACTGAGAAGTGCTTTGGATGAGGACATAAAATATCCCGTCTGCTCCTCCACTGGTGTGTATTTCTGAGTAAGCTTTGGAAGGGTTTTATAGTTTTATAAACTTTGCCTAGTTTTATATAAATGGAAATATATTTAAAAATTGATATAAATAGCTAAATATCCTATATATGCTAAAAATGACAGGAATTGATGGGAGGAATTAACTCATTAAAATTTATTGTATCTTTTATCCTTTTATGTGTCTCATTTACATGAACTATTTATAAGTGCATAAAATTTGTGCATTCTATTTAAATTCCTCGCACTTCATCTGCCTTTTAGTTGCCTTCCTCTACAAGTGCCTTTAATAGAATTACATAAATTACTGTCATCAAATTGTGCCTGCAATTACTTCATATCAGTCAACCCTCTGCTTTTGTTGTGTCTCTGCTTTCATCTCCTTAGCTGGGGTGCAGACCAATTATGACTTGTAGGCAGGTGACTGACTCCCAGTGGGATGATCCCTGTGGATACAGAAGGTGTTTGGGCATGGAAATATTTCAGCGTCAGGCAGGTTGCAGAATTCCTGGGGTTTGGACTGAGGAGGGTGTTTCCATGTGCTGCGAGAAAGAAAAGTGTGTCAATTGATTATCAGACCGAATTATTCCGATTCAGAAATTTGTTTACGGTGCAGTGAGTAAAATGACTCTGGGAAGCTGGAATTCAGGCAGACAGGGTGTTTTCCTGGTGTTTTAGATTCAGAAGTGCTGAAGGCTGAATTAGAATCTTGTCTAATTTTGAGCTTATTAGATCTGGCTGTGAAGTGCCCAAGGGCAATTTAAAAAAAAAAAAAATCCTCAAAAATATCTTTTCTCAGGAAATTGTACGAACCGTTGCTCTGTTGGTGTTTATTTTTTATTAATTGATTACATTCCCCTCCCTAAACACTTGGAAATCACTAACTCCAGTCCCTGCTCCCTTTCACTGTTACCATTCCTTTATCCATGAAGAGATTTTCAGATGGAATCACCTCTCAGTGTGAGTCCGTGCTGTTTTCCAGCACTTGGATGGGGGTGATTGCAGCTCATTGTCCTTCTGTGCCACGAGATTCATGCTCCCATTATGGAAATCAGGATTCTTTTTGGTCTGGCTGATGGAGGGAGAGGCCTGACATGCTCATTTCTGGAGTTTAATCAGCTGTAGGATGGATTATTAAAGTAAATAAAGTGTGTCTGCTGTTGTGCCCTGGAAGACAAGGTAAATAATTGCCATAAAGTTTTTAGCCACTTGAAAATAAGGTGGTTAGGAAGGAGAAGGACAATCAAACCAGAGTATTTTTCACTGGATTTCTCTTTGCCAGCTCCACCTTCCTCCTGCAGATTTTAACTCGTTGCCTCATATCCACGTGCGTGATTTTGGAACAAACGAAGCAAATTCCATCAGGTTCCTTTTCAGATGTTGTTTCTGAATGATTGAATGAAAACTAATTTGGGCAGATGTGTGCATAACCAGTTCCCCCAAACAGCACTGATGTGAGGGCAAACAATAGCTCTTGTCTGCAGAAGAATGGAAGCCCTTGATAAAAATCTTAGCATCTTAAGTTATCGCTCTGTGCATCTGTTGCTCAAGTCAGACGGTCTCGTGGGCTTTCACTGACCACAGTCCCAAGGAGCAGCAGTTTAATCTCATCCCAAATTGACTATTTTCATAGTTGTGATGTCCACTTGAAGTTGATTTGTACCTGATTTGTACTTTTGTATAAATACCCATCTCATGATATTTGAGTGTCATCACGTGAATCTGATGTCGGTCTAAATACGTGAAATAAAACAGACCCTTTGAATTTTCATGAACAAGGCAAACCTTCAAATAAACCCGGTTTTAACATGAGCATTAATGTATTTTCATGACCGATTTGGCTTATTCTTTTATTGTGCATGTTTAAATATTTAAGGGAGTTTAAGTTGTTTTCTCATGTTTTATATTTATTACCTCTACGGAGCTCTCTGTTTTTGTGGATGTCATTAACAATCAGGCTTTTCTGTGCACGTCAACAAATCAAACCATAAATATTTAGCCAAGGCAGTTTGTTTTCCTGGGATTCTTGTGCCAGCACAACAAGATTCTAAAGCTAAACCAGCGCAGGGCTGGATTTCGTAGAAATCCCGCCCGGTTTGTCTTCCCAGACAAACATTTGGGGCTAAACTGCCGAGGAAGCAGATGCCAGTCTGCAGATATTAAGAGTTAATATCTCTTGAGATGTGTTCATGCTCTTAAGGAGCTTCCAGCCCTCAGAGAGGCTCCTCGTCAGCGAGATCCGAGGGGCTGGAGCGGCGTCTCCGGCCACGGCGTCGAGCGGCGTTGGAGGAGCGGGTGAGTGAAGGCTTGGGGGACGCCCTTTGTAGGCAACTGCAAATGTTGAACTTCAGCCTGTGTCCTTGGGAGAGTGGTGGTGGCTTTGGGCAGTTTTACGGGGATTCCAAAAGGTTTATTTGGTGGATAATACTTGTGGTGGTTTAGAGCGGCCAGGGGAGTCAACCAGAAGGGGTTTGAGGGGAGTGAAAATGTTGTTGATTCCCAAGAAAAGATTAAGTGTCCTTGTTGTCCTTGTTTTACCTCCTGTCTCTGCTGAATGATGAATGTGTGCATCCATACATAATATATATATAAAAAATACCTATAAAAATACATATAAAATACCTATTTTAAAGTGTATAAAATATGTATATAAATATATAGATCTAAATATTTGTCAGTTGGTCTTCAAGGATTGAAAAGATTTTAAAGCTGTTTTATCAGCAGCAGAAAAACTGCTATGTAAGAATGAGGGTTTCCTTGCTATTGAGTGGTGTTTTCAACAAGAATTTAGCTTGTAGTTACCAAGCCTACACTGCTTCAACATGTAATAAAGTACAGAGCAGTTTTGTGAGGGTCTAAAAATAAATGGAATTATTTTCTTACTTTTTCCTAGAGAAAAGACATTTTAAACAGCTTCTGCCTTGGTATAACTCGATTTTAGATCTGATATTCAGGTGGCAAAAAGGAAAAAGGCTTTCTCACTGTTTTTTGTTCTCAGGAGTGTCGTTCTCATGAGGAACTGCTTTATTGAGCAGATTTCAGTTGAGGCAACCAAGAGTTGAACCATTTGTTAAATGAATTAGGATTCACCTGCTTAGCCAAGGTAGAGTTTCATATACACTAAAATGTTTTATCTGGGAATAGAGTTGGGTGTTCAGACAACAAGCCCCTTGTTTTGGGGGAACCAGTAAAATAAAACTCCTTGAGTCTGACCCAGTTTTAACAGCAAATTCCCCCCAATGCAGACCGTGAGCCCCACTTCTGAGGAAGCTGCTTTCTTACAATTTTGTGTCTTATTCTGGTTTGTAATTCATTTTTTTCCCCATTATTGGGGCACCTGAAAGGTTTTTCTTTCTTTCTCCGTGAAGTTTGGTGAGGGTTTTTTTTTTGGTTTGATGGTCTTTCTGGGTTGGGAGTTTTGGTGTCTAACGAGGTGTTGATACAACTTGCAGTGTTCCCTTAACTGAGGCAGTTGGAGGATGTGTATTCCCTGATTTCCCAGCCTCTGCCTTCACGTCCAGCCTGGTGGAATGCCACTGGTGAGACTGGAGGAACCATTGAGTGACCCAGTGGTGGTGGGAATTGAGGTCTCTCCCCTCACCTTGAAAGTCTGATGCCAGTAAAACTTTTTAGCACTTCAAATAATTGAAAAGTACTGATTTCCTCGCTGGCTCTTAAATGCCTTTTAGTGGATTAGTTTGAATCACATCAACTAAGAGCTTGATCATCTGCCAGCCCCCAGGGTTGGGCCAGAGCTTTGTAAATTAATGAGCTCAAGGTGATTAGTACAGGTTGGGTGCTTGGGGCCGTGCACCAAACTGTTCCTGTGCAAGGTGTGTAGCCCTGGATGTCTGTCATGTTTTAATTCCTGTGGTGTGAGGGGTTGTTTTTTTTCCTAGCTTGGCAGTCAAAATAAACGTGGAGGAACAGTCTGATTGCAGAGAATGAAAAAGAGATTGAGGTTCCAAAAGTACGATCAGCATTATAACCACGGCTTTGTTATGGAGACACTTGTTGCTGCGACTCAATTCAGGACTTTTTGTATTTAGCAGGTTTGTATCCAATATCCATCCACAGGATGCGTTATGGGAAGATGTAGCACATAAAACCTCTGTGGGAAGGGTTTTTTTTTAAGTCTTGCAGCAACGTTTCTGTGTCTCTTCGTGAAGGGAAAAATGCCTTTGAATAAATATGTTGGTACATCTGTGGGAGCCACACAGAGTTCTGTGGGCACCAGCACATCTTCCCCGTGAACTGTTGGCTCCGAGTCAAGGAGAGGAGCTGAGCTCTTGTTACCCAACAGGGGAACTTCTGGTGGTGTATTTAGAGCTCACATTGTCTGCAGAATTCTTTAAAAACACGGCAACTTTCAGTAAAATGGAGCTTTCTTTGTAGGCAGGAAAGACCCTTGTATTTCATAAGCTCTCAGGCAGATCCAGGTGATAGAAAGATAATGTGCACTGGACATCTGAATTCCCTCTGGCTTTTGTGGTGCCAATGACAGTTTTGGCAGTGGAGGTCTCATTCCTGAGGCTGATCCCATTCCTACCTTGCATCCAGCATCTTCAGGAATGGAGAGGACTTCCAAGCCATTGGCTTGTTTTGGTCTGAAGTACCTGATAAATGTGTTCAGTGATAATTGTTTTCTCTCTGTTTTTCTCTCTGATCAGCATCCATGGAGGGGAGGTTGGAGTTAAATGATGTTTAAGGGCCCTTCCAACACGAACCACTCTGTCATTCATTCTATGTAACTGCTTTTCCAAGCAATTTTTTCTTCACGGTCCTCTTCTTCCCACATTTGTGTGAAAAAGCTTTATGCCTGTTGGATATCACCAGCTTTCTTGAGGGAGGATTATTTTCAAGGTGATCTGTCTTGAAAAGATTTCATGTGCTTCCAGCAGCTGTCAGCAGCATCTGACAGGGCTGGAGCAGAATCCTAGATCTGTCTGAGCGCTGCTCGTTTGTTGGATTTTTCCCATTATTCCAAAGTGTTTCAAGTAAGACTTTAATATCAGCTTGTTCTTTTCAAGTCCTGCAGCCCTGGGTCAGTTATCTTGGCGTTTTTGAGGGCATTGTGTGTCACAAGAGTTCCACTCACATTGGTTCATTATTCAGGAGTGAAGCTCCATCTGTGGTCTCCAGTGGGGCAATAAGTCTCCTTGTAGCTCCAAGAGGTGTAAATACTTTGTCAGTCCTTGGTTGTCTCATCTCCTGGGGTTTAGGTCCATCCTGTTGGACTCATGGAACACATGACACATAGCTGTGGTCCATCCCTGATTGTCTGGGTGGCTGGAGAAGCAGCCAGGTGCCTCTGAAGCACTAAAAATGTCCTGTCCCATGGACACACCACGCAGAACACGACACTTGACTGTATAACACGGAACTTTCTGTGTCATCTGAAATTTTTTGGTCCTCTGACATGTGAAACGAAGCACTGAGGCTGTTTAAAGAAAGCACCACCACCACCAGGTCTTTGTCCATGGTTTGCTGGTGGTGGTGAGCCCAGCTCAGGCTGCGTGAGATAAACCTGAGCCCAGGCCTTCAGGGGGGCATCGTCCCTGGCCAGCGCTTGGGGACAGGGGAGTGATAACTTTGGTCATCAGTTGGGTGGTAACTCTGCCCCACTCAGGTGAGACCCCACCTGCAGAGCTGCCTCCAGCTCTGGGGAACAACATCAGGAGGATGTGGAGCTGCTGGAGCGAGTCCAGAGGAGGCCACGGAGATGCTCCAAGGGCTGGAGCCCCTCTGCTCTGGAGCCAGGCTGGGAGAGCTGGGGGGGTTCACCTGGAGAAGAGAAGGCTCCAGGGAGACCTGAGAGCCCCTTCCAGGGCCTAAAGGGGCTCCAGGAGAGCTGGAGAGGGGCTGGGGACAAGGGATGGAGGGACAGGACACAGGGAATGGCTTCCCACTGCCAGAGGGCAGGGAGAGATGGGATATTGGGAAGGAATTCCTGGCTGGGAGGGTGGGGA
>VZRE01005467.1:199888-224470 GCA_013396775.1 Cephalopterus ornatus | reverse complement strand
ATACAATTAGAATACTATGTACACAGAAGAAGGGACCCCGAACACCTCCCCCCGCCCCGAAGGGAAAAGGGAGAGGGAAGGAAAAAAAAACCAAAACAGATATACACAATAAAAACCCAGGAGTAACCAATAAAAAACTAACAAGAGAAAATCTTATTATTCTCCTCGAGATAGCAGAACTGCACCAAGCGACCGCCGGCACTCTCCGCTTCCCAAGGCCCACGAGGTCTCACTGGGCCTCACTCCTCCACACGAGCAGAGCCGATAGCAGAGAACCTGCTCCCGGGTCCACCAGAAAGGAAAGAGAGCAAGAGGCTTCTCCCCCTTCTTATTTATACCCTGGTTTACGTAGAAAATCGTATGGAATACTGGGAAGATGACCACTTCCTTGGTTACAGCCTGGTTACCAAGGAGGGTCTGAAATCAAAACTACTACATTTGGTTAAACCTCCTGGGTGTCTGCAGCTCTCAGGACTGGTTGGCAGCGGTGTTAAACTGAGATCCAAATGATTTCTTGTCATTCCAAACAAACAGTAACTCCTCTGTCTCCACTTGTGTTTTGAGGTTTTGTCTTCCACCTCTTCCATGTGCTCAGCATTTGGGAAACGAGCACCTTGTCGGGAATGTCTGTGGTGGGCACATCTGAGCTGGGGCTTTGGTCCTGCTGTTGTTCTGAAGTGTCTGTGTGTTCTGTCGCTGATTTAAATATAAACCCAGCACATAATAGCCCACAGTGTATTTTGTTCAGTGCCTGGAGGAGCTGCGAGTGTGATAAGATGGTAACTGTGCCTCGAGTTGGACATACAGATTCCTATTAACCCTCGGGGTAGTGATGAAAAAATGCTCTTTTGTTCCCAGTTTAGCACAGGAAGCTCATTTTGGCTTCTTTTAAAATCACTGCTCCAACTGGCAGGGAGTCAGAAATGCAGTTACATGACATCATATCTCTGGCACAGCAGCAGGGTTTGGAGCTCCATGAACCAGCCCCCCTGATAATAAATCAAGATATGAGGTATCTGTGCAGGTCTGTCACAACACGAGAAGGTTGTACAGCACATTTTTTATTTCTTCTCTTCCGCCTCAAGAAGAAAGATGAATTTTTCTGAACTGTTCTCTGGATACCAGAGGATGAGCAAAGGGGAAAGGTAAGGGGTGTTCTATGGATATGGGAACCTGCCCTGTCTCCTCTGTGGCTGTGGGAGGCTGAAAATTCCCTGATTCACTGATGTCCCTTCACTTTGGCTGGGACCTGCTGATTTATGGCAGAATTGTGGTTAAGAGGGTTTAACTGGAATGTGTTTCCAGTTACACTTAAAAAATCCTAAATCTGTGCTGGCAGTTGAGAACATATAGTGGTGTATCACAGGCCATGGAATGGTTTGGATTGGGAGGAACTTTAAATTCCATCTCATTCCACCCCCTGCCATGGGCAGGGACACCTTTCACTAGCCCAGGTGGCTCCAAGCCCCATCCAACCTGGCCTTGGACACTTCCAGGGATCCAGGGGCAGCCACAGCTTCTCTGGGCAACCTGTGCCAGGGCCTCCCCACCCTCCCAGCCAGGAATTCCTTCCCAATATCCCATCTCTCCCTGCCCTCTGGCAGTGGGAAGCCATTCCCTGTGTCCTGTCCCTCCATCCCTTGTCCCCAGCCCCTCTCCAGCTCTCCTGGAGCCCCTTTAGGCCCTGGAAGGGTCTCTCAGGTCTCTGTGGATCCTTCTCTTCTCCAGGTGAACCCCTCCAGCTCTCCCAGCCTGTTCAGCTTTCAAGAGTTTCAGCTGCTTTGCTTTTGGTGTAAAGTTTTATGGTTTTATTTTATTATTTTATTTTTTACTTTTTTTTTTTTAATTACTATTTACCGAAAGAGTAGAAAGCAAAGACTTAAGCCACTGATTATTTGGTTTTCTGAGGCAAATAGTTTTCATGATTGTTGGGCAAAGTTTTAGGGTTTATAGTGGGTGAGTCTGGAAGAAAGAAATCACTTGTTTGGAATGAGACCTTTCCTGCTTACCTGTTAATTCTGTTGCACAGGGGAGAAGTCATGGATGTGCACAGGTTGGAAATATAAGACCAAACTGTACAGACTTTTATTTGTGGGGGTTTTTTTTCCTTATTTCTCTGTAATTTTTACCTTGAATAACACTTTTTGTCAGCTGGTTCTGGAGGACTCAGGTGTGGTGCCCGTCCTCCTTGTAAACAAAGCTGTAACAAAAAGAGCAGACACCTGATCAGAGGTGGGGACCTGCTTTCTAATTAATTCCTGCTGCTTCTCACGCTGCTGTATAACTTTATAAGGAGCTCAGGGAGATCCTGTTCCCTGGTTTGGGAGGCTTGGTTACTGCTCTCCTTATCCTGCTCATCTCAGCAGGCCTGGACCTCTTGGGTTACCTGTGCTCTGCAGAAAGGTATATTTTTAAAAGCACTTCTTGTTTTGGGAGAGGTTTTTTATGCCTGCTGTGTCAGAGAGGGGTGGTTTCCTGGTGGTATGAGGTGCCAGGGTGGTGCTGCTTCAGCTCCAGTGATTGGGTGAGTTGGGGGACGAGGAAATTAATTTTAGTGTGATTTAGGAATTGTGGTGTTTGGATTTGTGGCTGCAACTGTGAGCTTATGTGTAAAGCTGCGCTGGTTGTAGGAGGTGCCAGGTTTGGGTGGCACCCACAGCTCTGGGCAGGGGCTGATCTTCACTCAGCCTTTGCAGGAGGATGCTCATCTACAGCCTCCTGGGGAGAGTCAGGCACTGAGCTCTGCTCTGTGTGACCAGGGACAGGACCCAGGGAATGGCCTGGAGCTGTGTCAGGGCAGGGTCAGGTTGGATCTCAGGAAAAGGTCCTTCCCCCAGAGGGTGGTTGGCACTGACCAGGCTCCCCAGGGCAGCGGGCACAGCCCCAAGGCTGCTAGAGCTCCAGGAGGGTTTGGATGATCCTCTGGGGCACAGGGTGGGACTCCTGGGGATGGGCCTGTACAGGGTTGGACTGGATGATTTTGTGGGTCCCTTCCAGCTCAGGATACTCTGGGATTCTGTGTGATCTCACCGCTCATTCCCACAATACCCCTATGGAAGTGGTGTTTGATGTCAGTGGAAGGTTTTCTGCTGACTTAAATGCTGTGGCACCGAGCCCCAGAATTCCAGAGGAAAACAGAGCAGGTGAAGCGTCTTCTCCAGGGAACTTCTGGTTTCCACATGTTTTTGGGGTCAGTAAGGCTCAACACTTAAATATATAAGCAAACCCTGCTGACGTATGCTGAGAGGAGCATTCAGGGTGTAATCACAGAGATAACTGCACATTTTCTAGCTTGTGTGCTTCTACCAGGGAATCATGGAATTGTCAGAGAATCAGAATGGTTTGGGTTGGAAGGGACCTTAAAGCTCAGCTCATTCCACCCCCTGCCATGGGCAGGGACACCTCCCACTAGCCCAGGTTGCTCCAAGCCCCATCCAACCTGGCCTTGGACACTTCCAGGGATGGAGCATCCACAAGTTCTGGCTTCTAACTGAGAAAGAGTAGGCTTAAAGTAGATATTGGGAAGGAATTCCTGGCTGGGAGGGTGGGGAGGCCCTGGCACAGGTTGCCCAGAGAAGCTGTGGCTGCCCCTGGATCCCTGGAAGGGTCCAAGGCCAGGTTGGATGGGGCTTGGAGCAACCTGGGCTAGTGGAAGGTGTCCCTGCCCGTGGCAGGGGGTGGAACTGGATGGGCTTTAAGGTCCCTTCCAACCCAACCCATGCAATTAAATTCAAAATTAATTATAATATTATAATAGAGAATAATTATAACAATATATGATGATATCTAATAATAAATTATAATAGATAATAATTGCAGCCAGCAATCACACCCTGGCATGTGCCAACGCTGTGCCTTCATTCCCAAGTATCTCCAGAGTTGCCCTCCCTCATGAGCTGGGTCGAAGTGATCAGTGCCCAGAGCTCGCAGAAAGCTCCCCAGGGCTCTAATTCCTTTTTAAAATGTCTTTCTTGCATTGTTAATTTGAGATATTTCCAGCCAGTGCGTGTTTTACTTGCAAAGACAACAGAAATGCCATTTTTCTTTAGCTGGAACCCAACGTGGATTTAAGCACATGGACGGTTGTACAGCCAGTGACTTGTGACATAATTGGACATTATAGAATTAAATCAGTGTTTCAGTGCCAAAATGTGTGTCTGTTGGTGAGCATGGAGGGGATGGTCACAGATGCTGTCAAGTAATTTATGTTTTATCTATAATTTTCTTGGAAAGTCAGTCATTCCATATAATAAAAGAACCTTATTCCATGATAATAAAAGAACCTTGATTTGTTTTTTTCATGAGGTCTCAATGACATATAAAAGATAAATTAGTTAAAATAGCGGCGTGGAAAGCAATTTAGAATTCCTTTTATCAGACTTGTTCTCATGCATCCTTTAGACCAGTAAGATTTTTTAATTTCCAGCCCATTTTCTAGTTAGCCTGTTGGCTTTAGGGAGTAAACTTCTGTCATATTTTATTCTAGAGTGATTTAATTTTATTTTTTTTTTGCTGTTTTTTGTTGTTTGTTGTTTTTTTTTTATTCCCCAAATGATGTTGTGGGCTGGCCTGGTTGTGCTCTCAACAATATCTTGACCTTTATGATAATGGAAAGGAGCTTCCAGCCTTTTGGAGGTGGTTTCTCAATTATTAGGGAGTTCTTTGCTAGGAAAAAAATATACTGAAATATAGTGATGTTGGCCTAGTGCTTAAACAAAACTGGGCAAAGCTTCAGTTCAAACGTTTTCAAGAAAATGGGCTTATTTTGTCTTAAATATTCTGTTGTGTTTGGTGTGGTAAAATACAGCAGAGTTGTGGCTCTGGTTGGGGAGTGTCTTTTCTAGAAGCCTCTTTTCTCCCAAGGCTGGAGAAAGAGGTGCCCTCAGAGGGTCATTATCTACAGTGGTCTGTGTTTACTGTCAGCACTGAAGTAATTGTCAGAAAAGGTCAATTTTAGAGAAATTAGTGGATGAAAAGCTGTGTATTTTCTAGTCAGATCCACGTCTCACGGATCAGATGTGGATTCCTCACCCAGCTGGGGGCAGGACTGAGAGTGGAGATCAGATCTCCTGAAAACCAGTAAATCACCGTCTTCCAGCAGTGAAAATGTCAGTGGTGACATAATGAAAGTTATATATCGTGGCCTGTGGAATTCCAGATGATTCATGTGTGAAAATTAAGCAACTGGTTAAATCAGGGGGGCCCATTTTGAAGACTTTGTCTGTTTGTAGCATGTTCTGTGGGTGAGTGTTGGAGGCTGATGAGTTGGAGCATGATTTTGAGGTATTCTCCAGCCTTGCTGGAGATAACATCTCTGAACTGGCAGACACTGGAATTACTGATGATGCTCCACAAACACTCTGTACCTTGGGAAAGTGGACTTTCTGATGCCAAGATGATGAGGCATTTGGATCTTGCAAGAGGCAGAGCAGATGAAGAGATAAGTGAAGGAGCAGAGGAGTCTCCAGGAGGTTTGATGCATCGGATGGAGCAGCAGGACCTCCCAGTTAATGATATTGAACGTTTCATTTAATGTCATATACAGTATTTGCCATCTGGTGAACTCGGGGTATTAAAGCATCTCAACTGATTGAAATGGTTGGTGGCAGAGGTGCCAGGGCATGGAAAGGTGGGGATGGAAGGGGTTAGGAAAGGTGTTGGGGCAAGTGGAGGAGGCAGCAGGGTGTGGGGGTGGTTACAGGTGAGGGCAAAGGGGGGATGAGGGTGTGGAAAGCCTGACCACCCCATGTGGGAACCTGCCCCGGCAAGGCTTGGCAGGGACACGGGACCGAAGAGGTCACAGCTCCTACGCTGCAGATGATTCAGGATGGAGGGAAACATTGGTATTGGGGTTTTTTTTGGTTTAAAGTTTAATTAATACCAAGAAGGTGTTAGGGTTTAATTCATGTTCCAGGAAAAGCTTCTGCATTGTCCTTGTTCTGTTACAGGGTGAAGTGTAGAGAGATGTGGTGCTTCCAGTGCATGATGGGCTCCAGGAGAGCTGGAGGGGGACAAGGGATGGAGGGACAGGACACAGGGAATGGCTTCCCACTGCCAGAGGGCACGGTTGGATGGGATATTGGGAAGGAATTCCTGGCTGTGAGGGTGGGGAGGCCCTGTCCCAGGTTGCCCAGAGAAGCTGTGGCTGCCCCTGGATCCCTGGAAGTGTCCAAGGCCAGGTTGGAGCAACCTGGTGTCCCTCCCCATGGCAAGGAGTGGCACTGGTTGGGCTTTTAGATCCCTTCCAAGCCCAGTCATTCTGTGATTCCACGATTACGGTGGGTTTTTTTCAGTGCTGAACGTATGAAACATAAAGTGGGTTCAGTAATAGAAGAAATGCGTCAGATATTCAACACTGGAGGCAAACACTTCAAGATCACTTTATTCATGTCCTCAGTTATTTCTGCCATGAGACAAAATGAACATATTAATAAAAGCTTGTCATTTTGGAAAAACATCAGTTAGCCAGACACCACGGCTTCAGGGAGATTCACTTTTTCTGTCCTTGGGCGCTGTTGTTGTTTGCAGCTCACCATGAACAGACACAGCAAACAAGTGACGAGCTCCAGGGAATTATTTCTGGTGGGTTAAAGTAACAAGTGCAAGGAAAAAAATAAAAACAAACACAGAAGAGAATTAATAAAACCCCCAGGCAACAGAAAAAACAACTAAAAAAATACCTTTTCTGGTATTCCTTACAAATGGCTGGGTTTGTTTTGGGGAAAAATCCAGGAGGATGAAAGCCTATGTTTGTGCTTGTACTGATTCCAGTGCAAATGTTTACCCTGTTCAGTATCTTAATTTATTTTATTTATTAAATAAATACTTATTTGATTATCTACTTACTGCTCTTAAAAACGAGCACATAAATTTATGCATCAGCCTCATGACAATGAGTGATCACGGGAATGTTTTCCTTTCTAGCTGTGGAATATAACAGCATAATTTTTATTATAATAATGTGTTATGCCCATACCCATGTTTATGTGATATATACTCAGTAAAATTGAGGAGAGGTTGATTAACCACAGGTGAAATGGAGGGAGGGTGCAGAGTTTGTGTGAAAAATGAATGAAAAATGAAATACACGAGGGGACTGATGCTGGGGGGAATGAATACATTTCCATTTTATTCCTGGAGTTTTCTGTCTGCAGTTAATTCACTTTATAAGCAGCTGCCTCCAAACTGAAGTTGGAACAGCAAAGTTGTTCATTTTGACTTCAGAAAGATGAGTTAAAATTAGAATTAATTCAGTTATTCAGTACAGGGTGAGCACTGTGTCCACCTGGAAATTGTAACGGCATCAACAAGAGGGGGTGACTTTCTGCTCCAGGGGAAAGAATTTTCTGTAGGCAGGCACCTCATGTGCAGCTCAACTTCCCAGGATATGTGTGGATGGATAAAAACCAGGGAGCAGAGCGAGGTTTCCGCCTCTGGAATATCCACTGAGACCCATCAGCTGGAAGCTTGAAACCACCCCAGGAGCGGTGACCAAAGTGAGGATGGTGTTTTACAGCTTCCCATCATGGTGGAGATGATAATTTTCTTTTAATTAGACCTTTTTTTTGGCCAACAAATTGGAAAAACAAAGGAATTAAATGGCTTTTTCTAGGAGGACAAGTGGCAATTAACTGGCCATTGAATTCAAATAACACTGGAAAATCTTATGGAGCAGAGGGAGCGTTGTTTGTTTTGGGTTATGTTGGGGTTTGTTTTTCTAGAAAAACTAATGAAAATCTTAACGAATTACAGAGTTGTTTACTCCACGGATTAACCAGACGGCTGAAAGAACACTAATTGGTCAGTTCTTATTTGGGTTTATTTAATGATACGTAGCTTTTCTACCGTTTATACCAAATAAAATATGCCTTAAAATCAGAGGTACAGCAGTTGAATCAATTTGAGTAAAGCTTTTTGAGGCAAGTATTTAAATTTTGGTATCACAGGATAAAAAATAAGAAATCAGATGATTTTTGCTGGTTTAATGCAACTAATTATGGAAATTTCTGCAAAGAGATTTATGACAAAGTCTGTTACAGGAGCAAAGGGTGGCAGTAGAAATAATCGAATAGAGCAAGAGAAAGTCTGATTTATTTTGATGTAGAAATCTGATTTTTGGAGCCACCTCTGGCTCGGCTCCATGTGGGCGTGGACAAACACAAGCTACTTTATTCTATCAAGAGAAAAATGAGATTGAGATACTTATCCAAAGGGTGGTTGTGCCCAGGTCAGGTCGTTGGTCGTTCAGTTTTAAGTAGGTGCCAACAGGGAATAGCTGGGAATGATCAGTCCGTTCCCAGTTATTTCCCTGAGGGTTAATGCCAACATCATCACGGTGTCTTCTCCAGCCTGGTTTCAGATGTGCCCTTTATAAAGGAGCAAAAGCAGAAGTGTTGTCCTCCTCCATGTCCTCTCCTTGGGTTTTTGATGCCTTGTGCCAACGGGAATTCATGAAAAATCGGATGAACTCTGGGTGAACTGCCAGGGGAACAGAGCCCTTCTGCAGCCTCATCTCTGCATGGCCAGGGCTGGAAAAAAAACCACCTGGTGTTTGTTAACTGCTACACGCAAATGTTAAATTGTTTGGGGGGTAAAAACATGGCATTACAACAGGAATAGGCAAAACAAGGAAGCTCATTAATACCATTGCAAGGAGTAATAATGACCCAATCAATTTTATGTTGGTTTTGGTGACAAAACACTCTTCAACAGGGGGAAAAAGCTCAAAATTTAAATCAGTTCACAGCAAGAAATTCTCATTTCCACGAACTGATGTCGCCAGGGCTGATGACTGAACTCGTACAAAGCTGGCTGTGGGTGGACGCCGAGCGGTTTGTGACTTGGTGCCTAATCTAGCATGTCAAATGTGTGGGGTGATGTCCCAGAAGAACTGTCACAAATCCCTCTGGAGAGCTGAGGGTGGGGGGGGAGGCATCAGGAGAGCGAGGACACAATGGTGCAGATTGATGTATGGTTTTATTAAAGCACAGTTTGTCGCACGACGCACAAGCGCCTCGCTCAGCCTTTAATGTCCTCACCGGCCTTTCATTAAGAAGTTTCTTGTCAGTACTTCTGGGACAAAAATGTTGAACGTAGACTTGGAGGAAGGTGCGGGGGCGGGGGGCGTAAAATAAGTGTTTTCGTTTGGAGATGCCCTTTTCACCAATTAGATTTGGAGATGTCACTAAGCTGGGTTTTAATTTGGCCCAGGCATGCCTGGTTAATTGGGTAGAACTTGTTTTTGTAATCACAAGGGTTTGGTGCTTTGGGGCTGTGCTTTGGTCTCTCCCCAATTATTCTGTGTAACAGTCTCCTTTCACAGCCGGAGCCTGAGTCCTGCCCCTTGGAAAACAACGGGTTTGTTTGGAGACCTGTTTTCCACAACATCCTATGACCCTCCCTTGCAATTTTTTACCCCTCAAAATACTTCTTTCTGCAGCACAAATAAACTGCTCTGTGAGTTTACACAGGATGACCTCAGACTCAGCAGTTGTTCCTTTGAGCCTTTCAAAACACTGAGTTTGTGCTGAAGATCCTCCTGGTCTCAAGGTTGTCCCAGTTTTCTGTAGGCCATAAAAATATATCCTTAAAAGCTCAGCAGGATCATCTCATTCCTCTCAAAATGCTGCTTATATGTATGTGCCAAGTGGAACATAGACTAGAGAAGTATTTTCTTGAAAAGTTTCATGTCTTGGTTGCAGATTAGATCATTTTCCAGCCCTCTGATCATAAACATGGGGATGTGTTCTCCTGTTTTGTTTGATTTCACTTCTCTTTGGCATCTCTTTGACTGTTTTATTTGGTAACACACTGCAATTCTTTCCCTTTTTCCTGGTTACTGGAATGCTCTTGCTTCTTGGTTTAAATATAAGTAGGAAGGATGGTCTGGGATGATCCCAACTGAGCTTCACCCAAATTTACCTTAATGCTTAGGATCTTGGACCTCATTTTACTTTTCCCTAGGAGTGTATCACCACCTTGCTCTCTGCTCATGGAGGGGCCACAACCTCTGGACCATCAGTCACAGCCTCCCTGTCCTGAAATATCCTTCCCTGGATATTTCCCCTTCCTCCTTTGCTCCAAGATTTTCACGGGCAGCAGAAAGGAGCCGTAGGCACTGTGGGATCCACAGCGATAACATCCCTGCCTCGGAAAGAGGAGCCCTTTCAGTTGCCTCTGTGAACTTAAATGTTTATTTAGGAACTAATTTAACCCCCCTTCTCCAATGGAACTCAATGATTGTGGTTTTTGCTTCTTATTAGCAGGAAAATCCCAGGATTTCTGTGCTCATGCATGGTTTCCTTCTCCTCTGGCTGTGTGGAGCCGGGCTGTCTGGAGGCTCCCTGTGCACTGGGGTCACTCCGTCTGCTGTGGAACACGGGAGGGGTGGTTCCTGCCTTCCAAAATTCCCAAACTGAGCCAAATCCAGATCTTCTACGTCCCAGTGAGTTCAGGGATTGCTACCCCTGCTGCCTCTATTACATACCATGCAAAATCCTGGGGGGTAAATCTTGAAATGATTTCTTAGATCATCCACATCCACCTTTCTTCTGATTCAGAAGCGTTTATGGTCAGGGAGTTGAGTATTCTGTGTAATTTAAAAATAAAAAGTGGTGTCCCTGCACCACTGTGTGTTATTTATGGGGTAAAATGGGAATAAATTATGCCTAACTTTGAGTATCTCTTCAGCTGGACAATCAATTGGCAGAAATTATATTTTCTCATATGAACATCGTGCCCTGGCTGATTTTAAGTCATGTTTTTTCCCTTAATTTATGCCAAATAGGAATTATCTGAACTACTCAGGTGAAATATCTCTGTTCCATCTCCGCTCTGTGTTCATCTGAAGCCGAACTATCCCAAGGACGTGTGAATGGAAGTGACAAATGACTCCAACTCATTAAAAGGGGTTTGTACGAGACCTAAGGAAAGTTTTTTGCTACTGAAAATAGAAGTAATTCAGGTTGGAAAGAGAAGTATTTCAGGTTGGAAGCAGAAGCAAGTGCTGCTGGTAAAATAATCTTGGAATCACATCCTGGTAAAGATTAAATTGCACCCGAGGGAAGGCGGCATGAGAGGGAACATATTGTCCCCCCCTTCACTTGCCCAGGACATGGGCTTTTAGCTCAATGAACTGCAGGCGTGGTAATTAGCAGCAAGGCGATTAGATTTCTGGGAGTAATTTGTGCACTAATTGTGTTTGATTGTTTAATTACTCTTGCTTACTGTAATTGAGGAGAGGCAGCGAAGCCCTTTGCAAGAGGTCCGAGAGGTTCCTTAGATCCGAGTTGGATGTGCTTCACTGTGTCCCAAGTTATCAGGAGACACGTTTAACCATTGCCGTGGAAAAATTGCAAGGAAAAGCCTCTAAATGGCATGTGGAAAGAAGCTGGATTTTAAGGCAATAATAGGAATTCTGGTTTTTGTTCAAAACCTTTCTGATGTGTGTGGTGGGAACAAAAAGAAGAGAAAATGACTGAACAGACTGAAAAAAGGTAGGAAAAAGATTAAATGGGATAAAGGAGAACAGGGAAAACTACAGTTAGAGCTGGAGAAGCTGCAAATAGTCTCTGGGATTGTTGTCCGGGATCCACAGCCGGCAGATGGGAAATGTTCCGTTGCCATTCTGATTTGTCTGTGGGCAGTGATGACATGACACGGGCAGAGAGCTGGGCTTGGATTCTGAAGCTGTGGAGAGATGCAAATGAATCCAAATACCGTAGATTCAGTCGTGGAAACTCCAACCTGCAGCTTTGTGTGAACTGGAAGAAAAATCTGCTGAGTTAATTCTTACGTTATTTGGGAAAGCCCTGCTGGGGTTGTGCATGAGGAGGAATTCCTGTTGGGTAGACCCTGCATCCAGGAGCAGATCTTCCAGCCTTGTCATGCTGCCTGTAGCTCCCACGACTTCATTTCTCACTGGTGAATAACCATCCTAACCCAGTGCAGGGATGGCCCAGCTGACCCCGCACAGCAGAATTTGCAAGAGCAAATTACTGGTGCCGAGGTCTCTGCAGTTTCTCACAGATGTTGCTGCTTGGACGTGCTGTGCCTGCTGCTTTAGGGCTGATGAGCCCTGCTGGGAGGGAACTTTTACTTGCTCCTGCTGGTTTGTTTAGCTGAGGGAAGCGTTGCTTTGGGGCGTTCCGAGATGGAGGCTCTTCCATAAGTGAAAATGTCAAGATGAAATGAGGTCGGAACCTCGTAGGTACTTGGACGGTGGCCTAGACAGCAAGAAAGAGATGTAGGAGGAAGGTTGAGATGAGATTTCAGCAGAATCGTCAACCTCCTACAGCATTGGATGCCCAGGGAGAGCAAGGAAATGCTCCATCTCCCACGGCAGGGAGGTGGAGGGACACTGCCCACCGCAGCCTGTGCTGTACTTTCATGAAGAGAACCGCAGAAATGCCCATGAACTGGGAATTCTTCATGCCTGGCTTTGTCCAAGTGTTTGTTTGGGAAGATTTGGTGTCTTTTTTTTTTTTTCTTTTTTTCCCCCTGAAATGGTGTGTTTCCTGCAAACTTGCAGCTGGCGGTGGCCCAGGGTTTCAGTCATGGTCAGTTAGGACATATCTGCTGAGCTTGTGAGAGGAACAGGAGGGACAAAGACATCCTTAAAAATAACAGTCTCCTCCATCAACACTTCTCCCCCAGACTGGAAGTCTGACATCCATCCGGCAGCGCCTCTCCTCCGGGGCTCCGTGTCCTTCCTTGCAGGATGGGGACCTTCTATTGTCCCAGTGCTGGTGACAACGAGGATGAGATGTCACCTCCCTAATGAGACCTGACAAATGGGCAACTGGGCTCTGCTCAGGGCCTTGAATGGTTCATTTCCATAGCGCCGTGTCGGGGCAAAGGGCAGGAAGGAGTAATCCCGGGATGGGGATGCCTTTCCAACTGAAAGGTGCTGGGGAAGCTGAAAAGATGATGGAGTTAACCAGGATTTCTGTGTCAGCGCCCAGGACCTTTCACAAACAGACTGTATGATCTAAATACCATGTGATGTGGCCCCAAACTGCAGCCTGGCGTCGGATTTAGAGCAGCTTCCATTAGGCTGGGAAAGGAGCCTGGAAAGGAGCCGGGTTAATTCAGAAGGAAAAAATCTGTGCCCGTGCCCTGGAGAGGCTCTGCCAGCAGAGGTTTAGCCCTGGAGTAGCTGATCCAGTACCAATAATTCCTTGAAAAACTAGTTTTCTGTGAAGTGTGGCACTTTTGGTGAAAGTTGTGAACTAAATGGGGCTTGTGAGCAGAAGGAAACGTCGTCGTGCTCTTGGTGAGGCTTCCTAAGGAGAATCCTGCGTTGCAGGAAAAATATCATTTAGGATCATTTTGGGAACTGAACCTGGTTTTTTTGTCAAATATCTGCAGGTTTGAAGACAGTGCATTCTTATATATATATATATATACACACATTTATCTATATCTGCCTGTATACACATTTATCTATATGTATCTATATATATTATCTATTCCTTTAAAAGCAATTAGATTTTGTTTTTATGCGTGGTTGTAAAAACCAGGGAGGATGAGTGTGCTGAACAGTAATTATTGAGTATTTTTTTATATTTTATATTTCCTTTTATCAAAAATATTCCTGCTGTTCCACTCTTTGTGAAATGTCATTATCACCTTAAACATCAGTGAACGTTTTCTCAGGAGGATGTCGCATATTTAGACCTGTGTTTTGCCCCCCATGAAAGAGAGAACTATGTGAATCCATGTGTTTATGCTTGAAATATTTATGAAATATTGAGTATTTGGGTTTCTGACAGTAGTTAATGCAGAAGTACCTATTTTTATGCTACCTGTGTGTGTGTGGAACGAGTAGAGGGGGGAGGTGTTTTGTCACTAAGGACTTTCTATTTCACTAAGTGCCATAATTCAAAATATTGGCCCTGCTGGTTTTGCTGTGGATCATTTTGTAACCCAGAGAGTTTTTAACTTGAATTCTCTGCCTGTAATTAAATGTTCCAGACATACAAAATAGAGATGGGAAGTGAATTCTCCATATTCATTCATGGTTCTTTCTCGTTAGAAGTGGTGTCGGCAATTAAGCTCTTTGCAATTATGAGAGGCACGATGTATTTTTAGAGAGCAGCTGGAGGATTTCTGTCACCCTTTCAGGCAGCACTAACAGCCACTTGTCCTCTGAATCTGATGAGTAGGCAAGTGCTAACAGGGTTTGGAGATGGGCTGAATCAGCAATCGGTCCCACAAAGGGAGCGTGTGCAAGAGAGGGAAAACCAGTGTCTTCAACTGGAAGGCTTTGATCAGCACTGCAAAGACAAAAGCTTTTGTGGTCGGGATGAGTAAACCCAACAAATTCCTGTCTTGTTGCACTTGGGAGGAATTCACGCCGTTATTTTAACCTTGTTGTGTTTGAACTTAAAATATTGGTTAAAATATAACGGTTGGACTCGATGATCTTGGAGGTCTTTTCCAACCTTAATGATTCTGTGGCTCTGTTTGTCCTTTATGTTGATAGCATATGTTAATCAGTGGCTGCTGATTAGCACTGAGCTGTGATGAGCTCCTCTCTTTGGGATGTGAAGAAGCTCCTCTCTTTGGGATGTGAATCCCAATTTTTTGGGGCCGTAGCTCAGGGTTGCAGCCACAACCATGCGAACCCACGGTTTGGCTGCAAGCTGCTGATGTCTGGAGATGAATAGTGGGGCTTGTAAAATCTGCTTTGTGTTGTTTGGGATAAAAAAATTATCCAAAAATCCCTCTCTCCTCCAAACCTTTGTTGTCTTAAGGGTATGAATATTAAGCAAATTCCATGTGTTGGGTTGAGTGGCTCTGGTTGAGCTACGAGCAGAGAGGCTGATTTGTGTGCGGTGATGGAGAGACTCGGCTCAGGAGTCCAAAACCATCTTGTTTCCATGCTGAGCATCCATGTAACTTGTGTTATGCACAGATCCATGTTCTGGAAGTGAAATCTATTGGAGTGGAACATGTCTACCCAGTGCTGCTGCTTGCATATCTGATGGCTCCTCTTGTCCTCAGCTCAGGAGCATCAGGGCGCTGTCAGCATTTGGCCAGCTCAGCTCCAGATCCATGTGGATCGATGAGGAACTCAAATTCAGGACTATTCAGTCCCAAATCCATGCACACACCTGGCTCCCTCACCCAGCAGGGCTCCAAGTGGCTTTGCTGTGAGCTTTCCCTCCAGACCCCACGTGGAGTTGCTGGACCCATTTCTTTCATCTTCCGCAGGGCTGGGAGAGGTTTGTTTTACTTCCTGTCTGCTTCCAATCAGGCTTTCATTTTCCCCTGGCTGATAGGCATCTGTGGAGTAAACCCAGGGAAAATTGGCATTTCCTTCTTAGAAGGTTAAAACAACAACGTTTAATGCACCACGTTGTGCGTTACCTGTTCCCCTCACTATTTTTATGGATTTCACCGTGTTTTAATAAAAGAGCTGTTTGCACACCACGGGAAGGACCATGACAACCCCCCCGATGGCCTTTGTGCTGCTGGGCCTGTGTGGTCTCTGCTGTGAGACAAACATTTGGAGGCAGAGGTGGAAGGTCCCCACCCCCGGCACATCTTTCCTGAAAAACAACCAACAAAAAATATTTGTTAAATAACAGTCAGCACATGTTCAAAGGTGCTTAGGAAATATCTGGGTACTGCAGATCTCTTGGTCAATCTGGGTGGGAAGAAAAATCCCAACCCTGTGTGTTGTGGATGGATTCCAGGGGAAACCAGTGGCTCCTGCCTGGCTCGGCAGCCACATCCTCTTGGGATTTTCCTGTCCCGTTTGTTTTCTGAGGCACTTAACTAATTTTTAAGGATTTATAATAATTTGAACTGTGTATTTAATGATGTATTAGTGTTGTCTGCTCCTGAATGGCTCCCCACAGCTCAGATGCAGGGATTGGGATGCTCCTGAAAGCTGTTTGGGGGGTGGTTTCACAGGTGATACCACAGAGGGTCTTTGTTTCTGCTGAAATTGGTTCCCATTAGTCAGGAACATGGGGAAAAAATACGTTGCATTGTTGGTCAATGGCATCACAGAGGGAATAGGACCCTTTGGAGCACGGATGAGGAGAAAGCAGTGGTCACTTCGTGTTATTAACAGCAGCCAGGTGAAGGCAGAGCCCACCTGCAGCAGCTGGAGCTCCCCGGCTTCCCTGAGATACGTGGGAAGTGATATGGAGCTCCTGGTTTGTACACTGGTGAAGGGCGTGAGCCTGGGCTGCAGCTGGAGTTGGGTTGGACTGTGGCTGTGGGAGACCCATCACTGCTTTCTCTGATATTCCAGTGGATCTCCACCTACTCTGTTTCCTTTCTTCCTCGTCTAATCCTGCAATTTTCTATTACTCTCTAACAACTGTTAAACCCTGTCACAGCACAGTCTGTCACGACTTTATCAACATCCTACTGAGGTTTTTTTGCCAACCAGTCTCTGCCTGTTTAAGTTGTAAACAGTGACAAAGTTGACCACCCTTGTCCTTGGCTCCTGTTTACAGCTCTCCAGCCAGGAGAGGGTTTGTCCACGTCCTTCTCCCGAGCGGTGCCAGGGATGTCGATGCCAAATTATTTTCTAATAATTTATAATTTGTTCATGTAACTTAATTAATTTTATTTCTTTATTTTAATTTAATTCATTTAATTAATTTAAATGAATTTATTATAATTTATGAACACCGCTGCCTGGCCCATGGGAGGGCAGTGGAAGGCTCAGGGGAGCATGCAAAGGAGGGCAGTGAGGGATGGGGAAGGGCCTTGATTTGAAGCTGTGTGAGGACTTGCTGTGTTCAGCTGGAGAAGAGGAGGCTGAGGGGAGACCTCAGTGCAGTTCCAGCTTCCTGGGCAGGGGCAGAGGAGGGGCAGGACTGAGCTCTGCTCTGGGGGGACCAGGGACAGCACCCAGGGAAGGGCTGGAGCTGTGTCAGGGCAGGGTCAGGTTGGATCTCAGGAGAAGGTTCTTCCCCCAGAGGGTGGTTGGGCACTGACCAGGCTCCCCAGGGCAGTGGGCACAGCCCCAAGGCTGCCAGAGCTCCAGGAGGGTTTGGATGATCCTCTGGGGCACAGGGGGGGACTCCTGGGGATGGGCCTGTGCAGGGCTGAGGGTTGGACCTGATGATCTCTGTGGGTCTCTTCCAGCTCAGCACATTCTGGGATCCTGCGACTGTGAGACCGTGCCTTTGTTGAGGTTGTGTTGCCGGGGCCGAGGTGGCGGCCCTGCTCCTGGTGGCTTTGCTGTGCTCACCCCTGTCCTCTGCTCTTGCCCAGGGGTGGCGTTTCGGCTGCCGCATGAGCACGTCCTCGCCGGGCCATGGCCCCGCCGCCCGCGCCGGCCTGGCTGCTGCTGCTCGGCCTGCTCAGCGCCCACGGCCGCGACTTCACCCGCAAGGACATCGTCTACCTCCACCCCTCCAGTGAGTCACCTCTTGGGGGGAGCAGGGACAGGGACAAGGGCAAACACACGTTAGGGCAGCGGAAACATCAGGGCGGAGCTGAGAGCGGAGCAAAGGCTCGACGCACGTCCCCACGCTCATGGTGCCGAGTTGATGTGGAAGAAGAACCGAGTTCTCTGGACCCGCCTCAGGGCCAGGTTGGACAGGGTTTGGAGCAACCTGGGCTAGTGGAAGGTGTCCCTGTCCGTGGCAGGGAATGGAACAAAATGATCCCTCGTTTCCCTTCCAACCCAAACCATTCTATGATTCTGTGTAAAACCAGACCGGGGTTTATGGGACAAGTCGGGTCACAGGCAGCTGCTGGGTGTGCCAAGAGCCTTTAGTTCGTTGTTTTCCGTCCCTCAATCATCTCCCTGGCCAGGAGACCGAGCTCCATGGCCACATGGACCCCAAGCAGATGGAATAGCTGAGAGCAAGGGCCAAACACCACCAGCAGCAGCTCCCAGCTTGATCTCAGCAACTCCATGCTGTAGCAGAGTTGTACATCTTTAGATCTTCCTTGGACTCTCACTAGTCTATTCACTTTATCAGACACAAACCTATTGAATTCCATGAGAAGAGGGTGCTTGTGGAGCTCTTCCTGCTATCTCTTCCCAGAGAAAACTCCCCACTACATGCATTTGGCTGGAAAATTTGTATTCTGCACAAGCAGGATGAAATTCCTGGTTTACACCATAACCACAACCAGCAGTCCAGGATGAGAGGGATGACTTTGGTCTGTGCTGGTGTGTTGTCCCACCTCGAGCTGTTCCTTGAGGGCAGCACCAGCCCCACCAGAGATGCTCCCAGGTGACTCATGCACAAGTGGGGTCTGAGCCGAGAGCTTTCCAAGGGAGAGAGAGGAGGAGGAGGGAGGGTTAAGATGTGATCCATGGGGCTGTGAAGGTTCAGTTTACTTCACCCTATGAAGATAAACATGAACTGTTCATGATTTGGCTTCTGAGAAGGTGGCAGCACCTTGGAGAAGCATTGGAGGCGTTCCAGGAGTGCTGCCAGGAGAGCACTTAAGGAATTATGCTCCTTGTTTGGCAAGATAAATTAGGACAAAGGCTGCTGGTGAAAGCAGGAGGTTCAGCACAGTGTTTTTTCTTCCCTTTGGGAACATCAGCCTTCAACAGGAGCAGCTCTTTTCCTCAGTGGGACAATTTCCAGAGTACTTTAATCCATCTGGTATTTTGTTATCAGCACCGATAAAGCAACAGTGCTGGACGTGAGCTCTGGTTCCAAGGGAATAAGTATTCCTTGCTCACATTAGGTCCCTTTGAAGTCAGCAGAGGGCACTTCTGCTGGGTAAAAAGTAAAAACACATCTGAAACGAGTCCATATGTACCTAAAAGTGACTGTGCACTGCTATAGGTGACAGGGTTTTCCAAATCAGGCCCAACCTGCCGAAGCTGACGGGTGTATATTTGTAGAAAAACAGATCCAAAGAGAACAAATGTTGCTGTGTGCCAGTGAAAAGCACCATGGAAGCAGATTAATTTTAACTCCGTGTTATCCATTCCTTCCAGCCACGCCGTATCCTCGGGGATTTAAGTGTTTCACCTGCGAAAGGGCCGCAGATAATTACGAGTGCAACCGCTGGGCTCCGGACGTCTACTGTCCCAGAGGTAACATTAATTAGTGTTTAATTAAACCCACCTTCCCACTACTGCTCCCTGGCCCTGCCAGGGGCCACGCTGAGCCCCTGGTATTCCCAGATCTGGTGGTTCTGCTCCTGCCTGTAAAGTTTTCCCCAGCAAAGGAAGATGTGTAAGCGATAGGAATAATCCTTTAAGCTTTTCTGTCTCTGTGCTGGATGAAGTTTAGGACTTTCATCTATTCCCTGCGCTCCTCTGGTTCAGCTGGGGATTAAATCAGGGGGATGTTTATTTTATAGAGTCACGGAAAATCATAGAATGGTTTGGGTTCAAAGGGACTTAAAACCCCTCTTGTTCCAAACAGGGACACGTTCCACTGGAGCAGGTTGCTCAGAGTTCAGTCCAGCCTGGCCTTGGACACTTCCAGGGATCCAGGGGCAGCCACAGCTTCTCTGGAAAACCTGTGCCAGGGCCTCCCCACCCTGACAGGGGTGTATTTTTAAGGGTTGTGTTTCACTTACTGGGGAAGAGCAGGACCAGTTCTCCCTTTGTTCACTTCCCTCCCCTTGGGCACGAGCCCACACTTAGGGCAGCCGAGCCTGGGATTTTGATATTTTCAGTGTTTTGATCTCCTAACTCCCCTTGGAGCCTGGATTTTGGAACAGCTCAGAAAAACCTTTGGAATACAGGCACTCAAATATCATACCCAGAGACTGGTGAGATCCCCAGATCTCCCTTTTCCTTCCCACTATTTTAAGACACTCACAAGACATTAAGATTATCCACCTATGAAGCTCCTTTAGTTGAGTCTGGTCTGTTTTGGGACAAGAGCCCTCAGAAAATATTTACTTTGGAAGGAGGGAGGCTCTGACCTGCCCTGTGGGGACACAGATGTGTTTGCAGCACATTATCTGTCCCAGAATTGCTTTCCTTTGAGCTGAAATCAGCACAGCAACAACAAACAATAAAAAAGCTCAGGCTGCCTGGCATGGGATGAGACAAATATTCCCAGACACTCCCTGTTTTGACAGGAGAAGGGGGTATTTAGATGGCTGTGTGCAAGGAGAAAGGGGTGACTCCAGGGTCTGCCTTTAGAAACAACCAGCAGAAATTACTTGGTCAAACCCAGTTCTGATCTGGACAGTGAAATCAGTGAAAAATGGTGGCTTAAAGGAGAGGAAAACTGTGCTTTGGTGTCCCCGTTACTTAGAAGCATCAACTTTCCTGCTGCAATGTTTGATTTTGATTGCTCTAAATTTCTCTGTTTATTTTTGGTAAAATTTTTGGGTCCGTGTTCTTCGCAAGCTCAGCCTGGAGTTCCTCCTCCGTCCCTCTGGGCAGGAGGGCCTGATGTTCCCCTCCTCGACTTTGCTCTGGGCTCTCCCGGTGTTCTCTGGCTCAATCCTTACACTTGGAATGCCTGGAGAAGAAAGTAAAAGTTAATTTTGATTGGAATGAGAGGATTTTATTGTTTATTGTGGATTCGTGTGTAGCCTTGCAGGAGGTGACATCCTCTTCAGGGCAAGCAGAGCTGTGCTTGGTGTTCCTGGGCCAGGAAAATCCATATCTCCAAGATGATTGCACGATATTTTCTAAAGGAAAGGAAGGAAGAAAGAATGAAACAGCCTTAAAAGAGTTATGGGGTGTGTTGGAAGCCCTGTTTGTTCCATCTGGGACTGGTCAAGGGGGATCTCCACTGCCAGAGCAGGAAGGATAAAGCTCAGAATTGCTGGGAATGGCACTTCCAGGCAAAGTCCCGGGAGGAGCTCACAGCTGGGGCACGGCGGGTGCTCTCCTTGGGGTAAAACTGTGAGTTTTAGGGCAGGAGAGGCTGGAAAACACATCAAAAGCCCTGGGAATGAAGGCAAACAGCACATGGAGCGACTCCCTCCTCCGGTGATAAGTTAAGTCTGTTCTGTGATATCACACTTGAGTCAAGAGCAGGTCAGAGATATGACAGATATCTGGGGGGTTTTATTGCCTAAAGAATAACATGTTGAGTCCACAATCTCGCTGGGATGTTGCTGAATGCCTAAAACATGAGAGGAATGCAGGGTTTGCCCACCGGGAACCAGGGCTGGGCAGGAATGGGGGCTTTAAATGCACCACCCTCCTCCTTTTCCCCCTGGGGAAGCAACAGTTTCACTCACAATAAGATGGATTAATAAGAAGAAATGTATAATTTAGAGAGTAAATATATAATGGTGTGTTTCCTGTGTTGAAAATCCAGTGTTTTCAGCTTGGAGTGCTTGGAAGAAGGGGAGCAGCATCTTCAGCTTCTCTTTAATGACTAAAGCAGGAAATAAATCCGAATTCCTTATGCCTGGGAGTAACCACAGCATTTGTCAGTCATTCTGCTGTGAATTTTGGGTTTGGTTTAGAGATGTCACTGGAGAAATAGCTTAAAAAAGGAGGAGGCAGAGGATAGTCTCCCTTGGGGACAAGCAGAAGGTGCGGTGGAAATACCAGGGATACGTCCCATGCCATGGTGCTTCTTCCAAAACTTGGAAAACTGAGAAATACATAAATCCTCCTGAGTGTTCTATAGGTATTCTGGCATTATTTTATAGATTATAAAAGAGAAGGTGAAGGATCTTCTCCAGGCTGTGCAGGAGCACAAGGACAATTTGCCCAGGTTTTTAGGATATAGGGAAAAGTGTCTTCACTGGGGCAAACCATAATTCCACAGAATTAATGATTCTGCATGAAACCAGGGGAAAAAATATCTCATATATATTATTTATATATTATATATAAATATATTATCTAAATATATATTTAGATATTATATAAAAATATATTACCTAAAAGTATCTTATTATATGTTGTACATTGTGTATATTTATATATTAAATATTTTCACCTAAATAAAAATAAGCTTCAGACCTAAACAGGTATTGGGAATATTTTCCTTTTTTTCAAGGCTTCTTTCTTCTCTCTTCCTACTTGCAGCCTATCAGAACACTGGAATTTGACAGATAAACACATTTTTTCTGTTTTTTTTAGGTACAAGGTACTGCTTTAGCCAACATATGATGAAAGTCACTGGCGAGAGCGTGTCTGTCACCAAACGCTGTGTGCCGCTGGAGGACTGTCTGTCCACAGGGTGCACGTATATAAAGCATGAAGAGTACAAGGTAGAGCAGAAAAACTGCCTTTTTATTCCGTGTAATAATTGGGAATTGGGGTCTGACTGGTTCCACGGCCACGGGCGTCCTGGCCTGGGTCAGGAATAGCGTGGCAGCAGGACCAGGGAGGGAATTCTGCCCCCGGACTGGGCACTGGTGAGGGGCACTTGAGTGCCATGGTCTGGGTGAGAAGGTGTGGGGTTGGCTTGTGGGTTGGACTCGATGATCTCAGAGGTCTTTTCCAGCCCGGTTGATTCTGTGATTCTGTAAATCAGCATTGTCAGAAATGAAGTTTCTCTTGGGAAAGATTAAAAAAGAGAAAGGGGGAAAAAAAGGGAGAAAAAAATTGGTCTGCAAGTAAATGGATTAAAAAAAGAAGGGAGGGGGAGGGAAAAAATGAGGAAAATGATCAGACTGGCCACTGTGCTCCTTTACAAATATCGTATTATATTCCTTATGTTTTTATTCACCAAATGACCAAGCTGTGACCTGTTCCAGGTGTGCACATCCTGCTGCGAAGGCAGCATCTGCAACCTGCCCCTGCCCAAGAACTCCACAGACGCCGTGTTCACCACCCTGTCCCCCCTCAACAAGGCCCAGAGACTGTCCCCTCCTGTCCTGCTGACCACAGCGTGCCTCTGGCTGGGGCTGGTGGCCCAGCACTGGGTGACAATGGCACAGCTCTGGGTGACAATGCCACACGTGGCTGGGCCGGGCAGCTGAGCTGGGCGGGAACATCTCCTGGACATCCAACCTCTCCCTGCAGAGCTGGAGCTTTGGAGTTGGCTGTGAAAGGCTGGTTTTCCTCCTGGTTTCTTGGTCATCATGAACTCCCAAGCCTGGGATCAGGATGGGTTCAAAACCTCCACGTTCCTACTGTTTTTCTGAAGAAACTCATGGCAAATATTCCCAGAATCCAATGTGCTCTTCACAGAATCATTTAAGTTGGGAAAGACCTCTAAGACACCGAGTCCAGCCTAACACTTGTTGGTGTCTGTCTTATCTCTGTAAAGAAATGTTCTTTCCAAGTATTACATCCCTGCTCATGTCATCGCTTACTCACTGGACATGTCCCCTTGTCACCTCCCCGTGCACTAATTCCGGTGTCTCCTTAACCTGCTTGTGAACCCACAGTAAATAACACACACAGTCAGTGTCCCCACACCTCCTGATCCTCTTGGAGAGGGCAGGAATTCGCAGCAAGGAAGCAGCAATCTGGGAGGGATGAGCTCAGGGGAGCAGCAGGAGCTTGGAGCAGCCAGTGCTGCCCAAAGGCGCTTATTCCGAGGTGTCCAACAGCACAAAGACCCACCCCCAGAGCCCTCCACACAGAAGATCCCTGGAGTTTATAAACTGGACCAGCAGAACTCCCAAAATCCTTGTTCTGGTGGGATTAGAGGCGTGTGATTCCCAATCCTCAGGTGGGAGGAGGATGGAGAGCTGGTGGATCTCCACGTTGAGGTGCTGGTGGGTCACCAGCCAACGTCTCCACACTGATTTAGGACAATGTTTTCCTATTTTGGCACCCAACCCTCGAGCATGAGAGAGAGAAAATTGATCCTGAATAGCTCTGTTATTTTATTTAATGAAGTCTGGACTACTCCAGCTGTGTTTTGGTGCCCTGTGTTGCTTGTTTTGCTTGGAAATCTCGGATGCAATATTTATTTTTCTATGTTGAGTAAGGTCTGAAGTGTTTAAAAGATTCTTAATGCTGATATTGCCAGGAAAAAATGCGTGTTTTGCAAGTCAGTGAGCCTGTAATATATAAATTATCAGAAAAATATATATATATAAAAAGAATCAACTTTGTTTTCAAAGTCAGTAATAAAAACAGGGTGTCATGGACTTGCTTAAAGTTAAACCAAACTCTTTTATAATTAATTTTTTTACACCATTACAGTCATAAATTGTTCTTTCATGAGCTAATTTTCTGCTACTCAGGCTCCAAGGTAACTTGAGCTCAAGTTCCAGTATGTTTTTGCTCTGAAGTGCTTTTTTGGGGGGAGTTACAGTGAAATGCAGATGAAGGAAAGCAAAAGTTGGAATCCAAAGGCTGTGTCAAGGGTTCCTGGAGAGTCCTGACAAACAGAATCCGTGTGGGATACCCTGAAAAATGAGGAATCTGCAGATCTGGGCATGCAAAGGGCTGTCCTGGGTTTTGCGGCCTTTGGACTTGTGCTCCTGGGAGGTTTATTGGAAGCAAAGGAGGAGGATCAGGAGCAGCACTTGCTCCCCACTGACCTTCAGGTGACTTCTCTGGGGAAGGAAAGGCTGGAAAAAATCAGTGTGTTGTTATTAAAAAATGTGTGTGTATATATATATATATATATATAAAAACTTACACATGCACCACTGTAAATTTTACCGTCAAACACCTGTTTGTTTTCAAGTTTTTTATATAAAACTACGATTTTGGGGGGGGGGGGGGGGGTGGGGAGTGACAGCACA
>VZRE01005467.1:178599-199779 GCA_013396775.1 Cephalopterus ornatus | reverse complement strand
TGTCAGTCTTTTTGTGACTTGCTCTCAGATCTCCAATATTAAGAGGGTTGTTGCAATCTGTTGTTCTATGCAAGTTTAACCTGTCTCTGGAGATTCCCAAAAAAACCCCAACCCTGCAGCCTCCTTGAAACCCGTCCCCTCTTCTGTGTTTAGGGAATCTAAGGAATTGAGGTACTGAGGGGCTGGGGGAGAATGAGCCAGAGGGGGTTGTGACTTCTCTGACATTAATTTAGATATTTATTATTATTTTATTCTGCAAAATGGAAGAGTTTAAGATTCAACTGAGGTAGGCTCAGGCTTGGGCTGTATCCCAAGTCCCCACTCTCCTCAGGGCTCAAACAGGGCTTGTGGCAGCTCAGCTGGGCATTTTAAGGAATTGCATTTTCATTTGGGGCCTTGTAGTTAAATATGTGCATTTAGGGGCTGGCACCTCCTGAGCTGAGCTGCTGCTGCCTTGGGCAGGGGCTCACAGGTGGGTTTCTGCCTCTTCTGCGTGTTGTGTCCCTCAATTTATCCCAGACTGGTTTGGGTTGGAAGGGACCTAAAATCCCATCCAGTCCCAGCCCCTGCCATGGGCAGGGACACCTTCCACTAGCCCAGGTTGCTCCAACCTGGCCTTGGACACTTCCAGGGATCCAGGGGCAGCCACAGCTTCTCTGGGCAACCTGTGCCAGGGCCTCACCACGCTCCCAGCCAGCAATTCCTTCCCAATATCCCATCTCTCCCTGCCCTCTGGCAGTGGGAAGCCATTCCCTGTGTCCTGTCCCTCCATCCCTTGTCCCCAGTCCCTCTCCAGCTCTCCTGGAGCCCCTTTAGGCCCTGCAAGGGGCTCTCAAGTCTCCCTGGAGCCTTCTCTTCTCCAGGTGAACCCCCCCAGCTCTCCCAGCCTGGCTCCAGAGTAGACACATATTTTGCAGTTTCACTGTTATTTAAAACCCTTCGCTGTGGTACCTCTGGGCTAAATCTGTGTAACCACAAGGGCTGAGCTGCCGGAATGGCTGGATTTCTCGATAAAATGTTGGATTTTAGGACCACTCCCACCTCCTGAAGGGTGTGGTGCCTGCAGTGAGCCGTGCTGGCTGGGGGGCACTCACAGGTGGGGTCTCTGTGTTTAGGTGGAGCTCAGCCAGACCAGAGACATTTTTGGCTTCTCTACCCACAAATTCTGGGCTGCCGCTGATCCAATTTAGTTTTGGTGTTGTAGAGATACTAAACCAGGATGTTACTTCAACTCCCTCTGTAGACAGTGGGGGACAAAGTGGCATTTCAGGGGTTGATTTGCTGTATGTGAAGGGTTAAATTCCCTCAGCTCAGGCACATGATGGCTGTAGATAATACACCCCACCGAAGGTATCCAGCTCCCAGACATGTTAAGCCAAGACTAATGCTTTGTAAAACCTGTTTTAGGAGCCGCCCCTGAGCACGTCACCAGCTTTGCTCCCACCAGGACGGTGCTGCAGATGGAGAAAGTCCCAGTTCTTGTGCTGGGCTGGTACCTCTCCCTCACCACTGGGCCACCATCCTGCTCAGACCTGAGCCCTGCCCAGCTCAGCTGCTCCCTCCTGGTCTCAGGATTTTGGACACTGAGCTTAAAAACCAAGGAAATTGGGATGACTGAGCCCACCCAGCCCCAGCAAGTCCCCGAGCCTGCTCTGCCCACCGAGCTCTTTGGGGTTTTTTAAACCACACAGATGCTGAGCTGCACCATATTTATTTTTTAGGGTCTCTCTCTGTGCTGTTGCTTTGAAATGTCTAATTTTTTTAACTCCTGTAAATGCTGTACATTTGTATAAATAAATGTTTTAAATATGCACACATTTGTGAGGTAGTGTCTGATCAAATTGCCCTCACCAGTCCTGATCTTCCATGAGGTGCCACCCCCTGTGCTGTGTCTCTTTTCCTTTCCCTTTCCTTGTCCTAACAGGAAAAAAAACCCAACAGTTGAGCTGTATTTAGAGAATTTTTTGAGCTCTATTTAGGGAATTTTGTCTTAAGTCTCCCTGTAGCTAATGAATCTTTCCCATGGTTTTCTCCCCTGTTGAGCTCCCATGGTTATTTGGTACAAATTGTTTCATGTTGGACAATTATTATTTAATAAAATCAGTCTGAGGAGGTTCCTGTTTAAATTTGTGGCCCCTGGATCTTGCTTTCCCTGCTCTGGGAAAACATGTTCTCCATAATTGTGCTGTCACACTAATTTAGTCCCAGCATGTTCTGGAGAGTTTCGTGGCCTTGCTTCTCACTTCCACTCCTCAAACCAACAATTCCTTGGGTGGAAACAACTTCCTGGAGCTGATGGAAAGGTTTCCAAGTTATTTGTGGATACAGAAGCCAGAGGCAGCTCAGAGTGTTTCTGCACAGCCAAAATTCCCACAGCTTTAAGTGGAATAAATGCAATTTACGGTAGCACAGATAACTATGGAACATGGATTTAGAGCTCCTGAAATTCCCAATAATCCCAAAATAAGCTTCTCTGGTGGTTTGGTGGCTGGTGCACCTTTGGATGACAAAGACTTTATTGTATCTTTTTAACCCACCCAAGGCAGCCAAAGCGATGCTGAACCTCCCAATTATTAATCCCTAATATTTAAATTTTTGGGGTCCAAACCAACTTGTCTATTTTCAGCCAAAATCCAGCCCAGCCCCACAAAACCCAGGTTGAAACAACTGGCTGGGCAAAGCTTTGAAAAGCGTTTTTACCTTCACCAGGTTTCAGACACGTAACATTCGCACCTTTCATCAAGGGCAGCTCAACCCTACAAGCCTCAGGCTAAAAAAAAAATCCCAGGGTATCTTCCAAACGAGGGGCTTTATCCACAATAAAGGCAAACAATCCCAACTTCCAGGGCTGGGGCAGCCACAGCTTCTCTGGTCAGTGGAATGTGGGGTTCATTTTAACGATCACCTGGAACAGGGATGTTTTTTGTTCACCCTCAGCTCATGTCTTACCAACCTCAGCCCAGGTTTGGGTGCAACGTGCCCTTTGCCACATCCAAAATGATGAGTTGTCACCTGAAACCCAAAATTTGGACTCTTCTCCAGGGGAATTATATGCCAACAAGTTTATCTCCCAACATTTTCCACCTCAGCCTCTAAAAGACACCACCCCGTCCCCAAAATCCAGCCCTCAGACCACGTTTGCTCCTCCTAAAGCTCTTCCCAACTGCCAGACACTGCCCTGGAAAAATAAATTAAAGCAGGAATTACCATTTCCAAGGTTAAAGAAGACTCTTTTAACTGCACCGGGGAAGAGAAAAGCCACAGTCATTATTTAGTCTTGGGTTTTATGTGGATTTGGGTCCTCAAAGTTCCACCCCCAGCCTTTGGCTTTCCTCCAAAGCAGAGTTTCTTTCCTTGTTGGATGATGCTGGGATATTTATCCAGAGAAAAAACCTAGCTAGCTTTTATCCTGGGGGTTCCTGTGTGGCAGAAAACCTCATTCACTACACTTTCAATTGGCAATAATAGAGCTTTTTTTCAGTTAAATTGTCATGGAGATGCTTTCAACTGGTTTTTAGAACCTTTTTTTTTTTTATCATTTTATCGATGCCCTGCTCACTGATATTTCAGTGTTTTTAAACTCATTGGTATTTCAGTGTTGTTTTTTTTTTTAAACTCCCAGATTTCCCAGCTGGCCCCACAGGTCAGGCCTGACCACCTCCCCTGGCCCCTTCCAACACCAAGTATTCCCTGAACCTGCAGCAATTTTCCAGCCTCAGAGCCCTGAAAACCCGAAAACCCAGAAAACCTGAGCAGTAAGAAAAAGCTGGTGGAGAGAGGAATTATTTTTAAATTGCTAAATATTAATAATAATAAAAATAATAACCCCATCTAATTAGTTTTGTTGGTGAAAATCCTCTTTAATAGGAGATTTCCACAATTAAACAATAGATTTTTGCAGCCTTTCTGTGCATCCACATAAACCCTCAACTTGTGTAAGAGCCAGACACACATCGGAGTATCCACCTGTCTATAAGGATAATATACATATTTATATACAGCATATGCCATACATTTTTCCAGAAGAATGAGGCCAGGACATGCCTATGGAGGAGGAGGAGCTGCTCACAATCTGCTCTTAAATATGCACAGAAAAAGGTTATGGATCACACAGCCCTGGGTTTCTAAGGAGTAATAAACTAATAATTAGCTTTCCAGCTATGTAGGGAATAATTAAGGAGCGTTCTGTGTTGAGGGTGAGGAGCAGCAGGAGGGGAGGGGGCAGGAATGGGGGTCCCATCACCCCAAATCCGCAGCACAACCGGGAGGGTGTTGGTTTGTAGGGAAAACTGGGCTAAAAAAAAAAAAAAATCACATGTTGCTCTGGATGGTTTCCATAAATAACAGGATGGAGTTCAATCCCTGCATTTATTTCCTTTGATTCCTACTGGGATTCCTGCCTGCAGGAGTTACTGATGTTATTATCTGTACTTTTTGTCTCTGAATTCCGAACTTCCCTGATCCCTCTCTGCTCTCTCAGACCCCAAAGTACCAAGTCAGCATCAATCCTCCCCTCTCCCCCTACTCCCTAATTTCCTTTGCCACACTTCCAAACAAACCTACCTGACTCCTGCACTTCTCATCTCACTATTCATCACCAACCTCTATTGTTCAATATTCTGGAAATATTATGTACTTCTGGACATCAAACACGCAACACTCCTCCCCTTAGAGGGAGCAAACTGGACAAAATAAAGAGAGAAATACATCAAAATCCTGCAAGAAACCAAAGGAAATAACTAAATAACCACCTCAGCTCCACTCCAGCATCTCGTTTCTACTCAAATCAATAAATTACCTGGTTCAAGATGTTTCAAATTCAGCTTTTCCTGAGCTAAGCCCTGAGGGAAAGCCCAGCTGGCACAAAACCACCCAAGTGTTTGAGCCACACTCGAGTTCACTGATACCTTGAGGCTTTTTCTGCTGTCACCACATCAACTTCTCAGCAAAGACTGACAAAAATGCCACCCCTGAGTCTCCTTCTTCCTCCTCCCTCCCCTGCACAGCCCCAGACAAATCCCCTCCAAAACCTGTAGGACATTCACAGGCTCCTCACTGCCTCAAAACTCAAACACTCACGAAGCGAATTTAGAGTAATTTAAATTATTTTCACACTATTCAGAGCCAAGAGCATCTCACAGACACAACTTACCTTGTGTGGAGGCAATAAAACTTTGATTAAATCCTCTTGGGAGAGGTGGGATTAGTTGAGCAGCTCAATAAAAACACCCCACTACAGGTTTTTTTGATTGGGACAAGCTGCTCAGGGCTGGGGGGAAGAAATAATTAACTAATAACTAGTAATATGGGTAGTGATTATTGAGGGGTTTGTGCTGATTAAAGGAGCAGCAGGAGGGGAAAGGGCAGGAATGGGGAATCCCATCACCCCAAATCTTGGCACCCCAAAGCTGCAGAACATTGAGCCCCAGTCACCCACCTGCTGAAAACCGGTAACCACTGGGTGAGGGAGGGGGTTGTTTGGTGTTTTGCATCTTTGCTGAGCTAAAATTTGTTCTTTTAAGAGTTCTTTGTGCTTAAATGCAATGCTTAGGGTGGGACTGTGAGCAAACAACTCAGTCTGAGACACGTGGTTAAGAAGTAACCGGGTTAGGGAGTCAAACCTGTGTGTTAACAGGGCACAGAAAACCCTCACAGGGCAAAGCTCAGCTTTGCATCCTTAAACCAGACCTAAGCGGTGTCACCCAGCAGCTGCTGACAAAGGAAGCCCTGACTCCCCTGGAAACAAAGGGAATTATCCCAGAGCAGGACCCTCTGGAAAAGCCAACACACACAAGTGATTCTTGCAGCTGGCACAGGCGGCCCTTGTTGTCCCCGAGCAGCTGCTGGGAGCGTGTGTGGATCTGGGCATGTAGCTCCCGGATTTTAGGGAAAAGCCCCACTAAACCAGTGCCAGGCTGCACGAAATTTAGGGGCACAAAATTGGGAAAAACGTCAGAATTTAACCTTCCCTGCTGCATCAAATCAGCTGGACCTTTACTGGAGGGAACTAGAGCAGCTCTGCTGGCTACAGTGAGATTGTTTAAAACAGCTGGAAAACTGCCCCAAAAATTAAAATAAAAGGGTCCTAGAGTGGCAAAGAATCAGTGCTCAGGGGAGGGTCTGGATGGCTGATGAAGTTCTCTGGCCAGAGGTTTTAATGGCCGGGTCAAAACTTCAGTCCTTCAGCCCTTTAACTGGAATTAAATTAGCCCCGGGGAAAGGTAATAATTTATTTATTCTATTTAAAATAAACTGCAGGGATTTTTCTCTGTATTAATGTTATTTATAATTAGATCTCTCTGCTGGAAACTCTATTAGTGTTGTTGGCACAGCAATTGCATAAAGGAGATATTTTTGGACCAAAAATATAGAATCCCAGGATGGTTTGGGCTGGAAGGGACCTTAAAGCTCATCGTATTCCACCAGGGACATCTTCCACTAGCCCAGGTTGCTCCAAGCCCTGTCCAACCTGGCCTTGGACACTTCCAGGGATCCAGCTTCTGTGGGCCAAAATTCCATAGATATTCCCATGGATACAGTTCATTCTCCTTCCTCAGCCAACCAAGTCTCAGCTCAAGAGTAAGGGAAGGAATTAATTTAACATCCACAGGCCCATGGGCAGCTTTTAGGTGCCAGCACTGTGGGTTTGTCACCTCGTTTCTAAAGTACATGAATTCAGAAATATATATATATTTATATATATATGCTGTGTGCCTTGCAACACAACGATCACCTCCTTATCTGCATCCATCAGCCATTTTATTCCATGCAGCCACGAAAAGCAATTCCACACGCGTCTGAATCGGCAGCTTTCACGTTTCCCTCAGGAAAACTGCAGGGAGAGCCGCTCTCCAAAGCTGCAACAGAGGGAAAACCAAGCAGAGCAAGTGTGCTTGGATGTCTTGGATCATACAAATCACTCCAGGAATAAAAATGGTACTGCCTCTCCATAATGGTTTCCAATTATTTGAGCAACAGCATCACTTCCAAATTGACGTTTTCCCATATATATCCAGGTTTGTGCGGTTAGTTGAGCCTGACTGGGCAGCTTTTAGAGCCAGACCAGGTTTGAGGGCTGTTCCTGTGACAAATAACTCCCATCCTGTGGCCTCTCCGTTCTGGATCAGCTCCTGGAGCTGTCTAAAGTTACAGCCGGCTTTCCTGGGCTTAAGGAACTGGAGAATCCCTTCAGCTGTGGCTGCCCCTGGATCTCTGGGAGTGTCCAAGGCCAGGCTGGACAGGGCTTAGGAGCAACCTGGTCCAGTGGAAGATATCCCTGCCCATGGCAGGGGGTTGGAATTAAATGAACTTTAAGGTCCCTTCCAACCCAAATCCCATCCTGGGATTCTATATTTTTGGTCCAAAGCCATCTCCTTTATGCAATTGCTTGTGTCACAACACTAATAAGTCAGAATTTCCAGCGGAAAATTATAAATAACATTAATATACAGCAAACCCCCTGCAGTTTATTTGAAATAGAATAAAAGAAATATAATAAACTATTCCCTTTCCCCGGGGCTAATTTAATTCCTATTGAAGGGCTGAAGGACTGAAGTTTTGACCCTGCCACTAAAACCTCTGGCCAGAGAACATGAGCCATCCAGACCCTCCCCTGATTTTTGCTGCCACTAGAGCAAGCCAAGCTCCCAGAGCATTTTCCTGCGACAAACAACTCCCGTCTCGCGGCCTCTCCGCTCTGGATCAGCTCCTGGAGCTGTCTAAAGTTACACCCGGCTTTCCTGGGCTTTAGGAACCGGAGGGTCCCCTGTTGAATGACACCTCAATTAGCAGGAAAGGGCGAGGAGCCCCCAGCCAAGCCGGCAGGCACAGAAAAGAGGCCCTCCTCTCCCCCCTCTGACCCTCGGGATTGTTTTTTCCCCAGCCAGGTGGCTGCCACTGGAAGGGGAAGATTGTTCTTTGCCGCTTATGCTCTTAGAAATGGGAGCTGCTCCATTACCCAGCTTCTTTTTCCTGTTCTTAATAAAAAGAGGCTTTAAAAGGAGCAGGCACGTGAGGCAAGACAGTTATTTTGATCTTTTATTTCAGCTCCTCATCACTAGCGGGGTTTTTACTCCCTCCACGTGCGCAGTGGTTAATTTTTAACTCCAAAGCCCAGTTTCTTTGCTCTCTCCCAAGTTAAGCACGGCTGAATACAAAGCTGAGCTGTAAATCCTCCACTGTGGCACGAGGATCTCATGAATAAAGCAACCAATTCACTGAACCCAAGTGGCTGAGCAGAGGATTTGGAAGAGATTCCTCCATCCCAACCTGGAAAATCCCCACCTGGTGTTAATGAGGGAACAAACAGCTCTTACACTGAGCCTTTAACTCGCCACTTACTGAGAACACACTTTTTTGGTGCTTCTACCTCAACATTTCTACTCAAGTCTGACTAAAAATGATCACCAAGTCTGAACTTGAGGAGCGTCCATGCGGAAAGATGCCAATCACTGAAGACAATTAGGGAGGAAAATGTGACCTTACCTTTCTTTACCCTTGAAGGGAATTGATTTTGTAACTCTGAAAGTTGTTCTGGCTTTTATTATCAGAAGTTCAGTGACTTTTATTTCCTAGTATATTAATATAGTTAATTAGTTCACAGTTTAGGCTCTTCTGATGGGAGGGGAATAGAACTGGATTAGCTCTTTTGGAAATTAATAGGGGAGAAAGTTCTATTTAGAAAAGTATCAGGAAACCATCCCTCGCCTCAAATCCTGGCATGAGACATTAGTATCAGCAAAGGCAAAACTCCCATTATTTCCAGTGAGATTTCTGACAAGGAAAGCCACTGAAAAAGTCCCTTACAGGACAAAACTTAACGTGAATTTAAAAATGAGCATCCCAAGCTTAACTGGAATAACCTGACAGCTCCCACCTTGTCTAAAACACAGAAAGTACAGCAAAGCCACCTGAGGGAAAGATAACATCAAGTTTTTCAGGATATTTACAATATATATGGACTGTTTCACAACTTTATTTTTCTAATATTTATCCAACAAAGCTCTCCCTGAGTCCAGCAAGACACCAGCCCTCTTTTATCCTGTGAGCTCATTTGTGCTCACCAAAATAAGTGTATTTTGCAAACAGACAAGACACGTTGGAGCTTCTCAAGCTTTTTTAATCCTCTTGATGAGAACGAGGAAATAAAAGAGCAATCAGACTTTGAAGTAACAGTTTTCTTGGACAGCAGAGCAGAGGGCAAGAACTGGGGCTCTAGAAACACAGCACAAATTCCAGGACAAAGGGAAAAACAAATCCTGCCCCAACAGCCACACGCTTGAACCTTGGAATGTGGGCAGGGTAGAGCTGGTGAAGGGAAGGGGAGCAGGACAACCCTGGAATTGCTGCCTTAGGGAGGGAATTCAGGGTGGACAGCACTCACTTCTCCAAGGGAAAGGCTTCCTCACTTCCACCTCCCTGATCCAGCCAAGTTCCCCAGGACAGGTACAGGCACTTGGGAAAGGATCTGGTTCTAAACCCATTAAAGCCAAGAGAAGAACTTTGGTGGAAAGTGGCTGAGACCTGAGTAGGGAACAGAAGAACTACACACACCTAGGACAAGGTTTAGATCCATGTCGGTGGTGAACACCAGGAAAAGACACAAGGATAAAATCCCTGGCTACCTGACAGGAAGCTGAAACTCTTGGATCCTCATCCTGGGCAGTCATTACCTTCAAAATTCCACTTTTTGATGGAGTCAAGACCGAGGGATTCCCATTGTTACATGACTGCAGAGGTGTATTAAAGAATGGCTCCAAAACCGTGATGAGATTAAAATCTACTTTATTCCTTCAGCTCTGGAGCCAGATTTCAAGGCACTGAAATTCCAGGTGCCTTGAGATGTCTTCCCTGTTCTTCCCCCAGTCCCTTCAATCGATCTGATGGTTTTTGTGATCCCTGAAGAGCCTGAACCGATTTACTGAAGCCCTCCTTTTATAATTGCACTAAGTGATCATAATTGCTCTTTGCACAGGCATTTCAAAATTCCAGAGACAGTTGCATCAGAGTCCAGGAAAACAATGATGATATCCAGCCACTGCCCTATTATCTTGGGTTCCCCCCCCGCCCCGTATTTAATGACCTAAGAAAGTTACAAAAGCAACTTTACATTATCTTTATATATATAAACTAATTAAATATATTTAGCTAACACTGAGAAAATAAATCCCGAGCACCATGAAGACAAGAAACAATAAGAGATGACTGATTTTAGAGTAACTTAAGACTTTTTATGGAGTCTGCAGATGTAGCAGTAGAGTCAACGCTTCCTTACTCAAGTATTACTTGTATTTAGAGCTTATCTCAATATTCTCATTTTAAAACAGTGAATAAGTGATTAGTCCAGTATTAACTGCTGTAGTCTTTATAAAATTCTATATTCTGGGAGCACAATTTTATTGCTTATTCCTCTCTTTTTTTTTTTTGCCACTTACTCATTTCAGTAAGTGGCAGAATTCCTAGAAACTTCAGTGGCACCAGGATTTTTACTACTAAGCACAGATTTGTTGGACACTGAAAGACAAAATGGGTGAGAGTTGTGCCTTGCGTGGTAATATTAAAAAAGGAAATGAAGATAATTACATTTAAAATCAGGATGGAGGAAACTCGCAGCTTGAAACTCATGTGGCACAAAAGGATCTGTCTGGACGCTGCCGATTCATCTTCCCAAGTCACATGTGGTGACTTATTCTACATTTTTTTGCCACTTACTTAAATAAGTAAGTGGCAGAATCCCTAGAAATTTCAGTGGCACCAAGATTTTTATTACTAAGCACAGATTTGTTGGACACCGAAAGACAAAATGGGTGAGAGGTGTGGCTTGTCTGCTAAAATTAAAAAAGGTAACTATGTACTTGTATATTTAAAACTCATTAAAGATGTAGGAAACTCACAGCTTGAAACTCATGTGGCACAAAAGGATCTGTCTGGACGCTGCCGGTTCATCTTCCCAAGTCACACGTGGTGAACACGACGACTGAAAATAAATAAACGGCTACTTTATTACCTAAAGAACCCTTGAAAAAGCGGCATTTCCTTAGGGAGAATCATCGAGTCAGAGGATGCAAAAGGGCTTAATTGCCACTGAGTTTTCTCATGATGGGGCTGTCGGGCTCGGCGTTGGTGAAGATGCTGCCCACCACCACGTGGGTGCCCCAGAGGTTGTGCCGGATGACTTTGCAGCAGCCGAGGTCGTCCACGGAAAATCCCAAGTGCCGGTAACGTTCGTCGGTCTCGAACAGGGTGTTGTTGGTGTACGGCCCGAAAAACTGCGAGAGAAGAGAGGATTTCGGGTCAGAAGTGAAAAAGAAGATGACTAAAGAAAAAAAAAAAAAAAAANNNNAAAAAAAAAAAAAAAAAAAAAAGAGATTTTTTCGCGTCAGAATTAAAAAAGAGATTTTTTCACATCAGAATTAAAAAAAAAAAAAAGATTTTTTTGCGTCAGAATTAAAAAAAATTTTTTCGTTTTTCTCGCATCAGAATTTAAAAAAGATTTTTTCGCGTCAGATTTAAAAAGATTTTTTCGCATCAGAATTTAAATAAAAAGATTTTCTCGCGTCGGAATTTAAATAAAAAGATTTTCTCGCGTCAGAATTTAAATAAAAAGATTTTTTCGCGTTTTTTCACGTCAGAATTAAAAAAAAAGAGATTTTTTCGTGTCAGAATTTAAAAAAAAAAGATTTTTTCGCGTCAGAATTAAAAAAAACCCATATTTTCTCACATCAGAATTAAAAAAAGATTTTTTCTCGCGTCAGAATTAAAAAAAGATTTTTTCACGTCAGATTTAAAGAAAAAAGATTTTTTCGCGTCAGAATTTAAATAAAAATATTTTCTCGCGTCAGAATTTAAATAAAAATTTTCTCGCGTCAGAATTTAAATAAAAAGATTTTTTCGCGTCAGAATTTAAAAAAAAGAGATTTTTTCACGTCAGAATTAAAAAGATTTTTTCATCTCAGAATTAAAAAATAGATATTTTTTCGCGTCAGAATTAAAAAAAGATTTTTTTCTTCACGTCAGAATTAAAAAAAGATTTTTTTTGCATCAGAACTGAATCAAGGGAGAATTTTTTTTTTTTACAGTTCTGATGTGAAAAAAAAAGGTTCTTCACATCAGAATTGAAACAAAGAATTTTTCGCGTCAGAACTGTCAAAAAAAAAAAAAAAAAAATTTTTNGTCAAAACTGTAAAAAAAAAAAAAAAAGAATTTTTCACGTCAGAAGTGAAAAAAGGAGAATTTTTCACGTCGGAACTTCCCCTTTTTAAACAAAACCTAAGCCTAGAAATAAGTTACATCTGTTGGAGGAAATTTTATGTATATTTTTACTTAAAATCTAAAGGGGAAATTAAACAGAGCAGCTCTGGGTATAATGGAACCAGATTTTAAAGGTTTTCCTTTGGCACTCAAGTGCATTTGAAGTCTCATCAGTCACACCCAGAAAAACCTCACAGGCTTTGGAAAGCTTCTGATACTTCTACAGGGATTAAGGACAGAACCCCTCTGTGAAACAGCAAAAATAAGACCTGCACTAAGAATAAAACTCTCCGTGAAACAGCAAAAATCAGAAATGCACCTTTTCAATGCTCCCCCTGCAAAAAAAAGTTGCTTTGAAGAGCAAAAATGGGCTTGAACTGGAATTGGAAACAGGTATCTCAGTTTTTTACCCCAGGGGGAAGCTTCTGACTTGTCCTGATGATCAGCAGTGATTTCACCACTGAACTGGATTCTGAAGACAGAACCTTACTTTAATCAATCCCTGACTATTCATTCCTTAAATGCATGGAACTTCTGGGAAGTTTTTAAGCCCTACACACACCTTAAGTGTGTGTTCATCTTATGAACATCCCCTGTTAGACCTGTTTACAGACAGGTTCACTTGGGGATGTTTATAAGGTGAACAGGCTCATTAAATCACTGCCTTTCGTAGTGTTTTTAAATAAACCCCCCCTAAACTGAGCCTTGCCATGATCATGTTGAGCTGTGATATGGTTTCAACAGTTCTCAGACAAAAATACACGGATTTCTTGCTTTGACAGGAGTTTTCTTAACTCTCTCCTGTAAATTTTAAGGTTCTGTTTTCATAAATGCCCTGGTAACAAACTCAGCTCCTCCAGAGAACCGTGTGATCTCACAATCAATGCACACACTGTTTGACAGGAACAATTATTCATTTTTTTTCTGCTGCAAAGAGGCTTTTTAAACCCTCCATCCACACAAACAGGTGTCAGGGTTACCAAGTTACCTTGGCAGGGCACAACCAGCTTCTTGTGCAGTGAGCAAAAGCTTTTTTTTGTGGGGGGGGGGGCATAAAAACTCCAGTTCTCTTAAAATCCAACTTCACTTCCTCCAAGTGCCAACTGCAACAAGAGCTGACACCCTTTGGGAATGGCTCAGGGTTACCATCTAGATTTATTAAAGGAATTATCCTTTTGGGCCACTTGAAAAAGTTGGATTTAACCCCTACAGAAGACAAATTTCACACTTACTGCCAGTCCTGAGGATGGATCAATGAAATCAGCCCAGTAGCCCTCAGAAGAAATTGCATAGCAAATTTCCTTGGCACCATTAATGAACTGAAAGGGGGGGAAAAAAAACGGGAAAAGAAGGATGTCAAATGAGATTTTTGTTACACATATCCTTGACCTCATAAAACAAGAAATATTTCTAATTTTATGCTATGTATTTTAATCTATTCTAAAGAAATCCTTTATTTACTTTCAGTTCAAAAAAAAATGGATTGTTCTTCACAATTATGGCCCTCAGCAAGCTCAAAGTTTCAAATTTATAGTAGTATTATAGTTACTCAGCTTCTTAAAGGTCCAAAATTAGGGAATTTTACCCTTCCCAGTAAATTCTTGTGCATTTTGAAGTTTGATGGCTCTGGTGATTCTTAAGGGTCCAAAATTAGGGAATTTTACCCTCTCCAGTAAATTGTTGTGCATTTTGAGGTTTGATGGCTCTGGTGATTCTTAAGGGTCCAAAATTAGGGAATTTTACCCTCTCCAGTAAATTGTTGTGCATTTTGAGGTTTGATGGCTCTGGTGATTAACTATGTCTCAGCTATAAGTCACCAATAAAATCAGACCACCTGAAAACAGCATTTTAGACATCAAATTTCTGCCCCAGGACATCTTTTGGTGTTGTACCAACCCCTCAGCAACCACAATAAACACCTGAGAGGCACTACTGGAAAAATGTAGATTTGGCTGCACATGACCCTCGTTTCTTTGGCACGGGCCGCTCACATTAAATATTTTTAAGGTCAAATCTCCCAAGAAAACATCCCAACTCCCTGTGAATTTTGCTGTTTGTAACCTCTGGGCTGGGAGGTTACAACCAACGTCCTCACACCCCACCAATGACTGGATTAGACCTGACAGGGAGGTGCACAAGGAAGAAAGATGCCAATTAACAGATAATTAGACCAGATTACAAAGCCAAAGACCAACAGACCAGAAATAATTCAAAGAGAAGAACACACTGAAATGAAGGGAATTTTAATTTGTGTGTAATCTTTGTGTTGATCTTTCAGATTGTTGCTTCCTTTTTATTTCTGCTGCTTTGGAGAGGCCACACTTGCATTTACAGGATGGAAAGGACGTTGCCAGATTAATTTTAGATATAAATATGACACTTGCTACACAGATAAAAAGCCCAATTTAAGGGTGATTTCTGCTAGATTTGGAAGAGTTATGACAAGTAATAGAGAGAAACGTCGTATTTTGAGGTGCTAAGGGAGAACAGCAGCAGTGAACAGCGGCGCTTGCTGGGGGAAACACAAAATTCCTGAAAAATGGGAAATAAAAGTGATTTTCAGAGCCCTCTAGTGGCAACAGAACACGACAAAGTTCATGGAGATGGTTAAAATGAAATAAATATAAATATAACAGGTTAAGAGAATTAATAATGTCCATTATGAGAATGGAAAACACCAGAAACACCCGAGCAATTGCTGGTCTTTTACACCTTTTGCCAGTAAGGGTTTGTACTGGAATCTTAATTAAATCACAGGAAAACAAAGACAGCAGTGAAATCCTACAAAATATATTGTACTGAAGCTGAACTAAGGGGAGAAAATAGCTGCTGCCCTTTAACTGGATCAGGGCAACATCTTTATTAATCTTCGTGGTATTTTAGCCTATTTTTGACTCACCCCACTACAGTGAACTTAATAATTCTAAGGAGATGTTTCACATAAAAGCTATAAACCTGCAAAAAATTATCTCCATTTGAACAGTAAGAGAACACAGGAACAGCCCAAAAATGCTTTAAAAACATAATATATTACTACCAGAGCTGGAAATGAACCAAAACACCCAGGGGAGCTGATAAAAGATGCATTTCCAAAGCAAAAGAAGCTGCTGCTGGTGTCAGGTACTCACATTTTCTAAGAGCATCTCCCTCTCATCCTCCACTTCTTGGCTCCACACGGTCATGTCATTTTTAGTCTTCTGGGTGACAGTTAACACAGTCAGGCGGTTGGGACTCACCTCGGGGAACATGGATTCAAAGTCTGCAGGAAGAGAAACCACCAGGTTATACTTTGATCCTACATTTTCCCTGCGTTTCCTTCCGTTTTAGACAAAATACGGACCAATTTCAGCCAGATTTCAGCCTCTTCGCTTCTTAAATCAGCTTTTATTCCAATTTATTTTCAATCCTCTCCCTGTTGGACTAATTAAAGATACAAACCTGATGCTGTCAGAAGTTTCACTATTTCCATTTGCTATTTTATTATTGCCAAAACATTTGACAACTGGTTTTTGGATAGTGAATTAGCTCCAGAATCTCCCTGACACTAAAGCAGCAGCTGAAAGTTATTCCCTGCCCCAGCTGATCTGAAATATAAATGGCACTGAATTTTATATGAAATACTAAATATTGTCAACAGCAAAGGTTTGGGGTTTATTATACAGTATGTTTTTGGCAAAATATTAACCCTGGATTACCCTTTTCTACTCCACATCCCGTGGCATCAAGGACAGAGTATTTGCTTAAATATTTTTTAAAAAAATATTTAGAAAAATATTTTAAAAATATTTTTAAAAAGTGGTGATTTCTTGGCTACAGATGGAAGTGAAACCCCACCTCTTCGTAGGAGCTCAGGACAAGCTTGGACTGCACATTCCACCTTGGCATTTTCAAAGTAGGTTTCAGCATTATTGATTTGCTGCTTCTTTGGAGCGTCAGCACCCTGAAAAAAAGGAAAATTTGCAGCTTTCTCAGTTAATACGATCACAGGAATAACTTTGTAGACTATGTTTTTGTGACTAAATAACCAGATACACTTGAGCAATTTCACACAAAGATGATTTGCAATCGGATTTAACTTTTTTTTTAATATTAAAAGTGGAACTGATATTGGTTTTACTTAAACCAACACAGAAATTTTACGTTTTTATAGTTTAGTGGCACTGTGTTATCTCTAAGCAGAACCAATGCATAAATTTTTGTTAATTTGTAGTAACTAACAGTCTGAAACGACGGCTTTAATTATTCAATACAGCAGTAATTGAGAGATTTCAGACATTACCTGATTTTATGATTTTCTCCCTGAAAGCAGAGGTACATCCAGTGCCCCTGGTTTGCACTCACGAACTAGAGGACCTAAATTATTATAATTAACTAAACGAACTAGACCGGAATTTTCTGTTGGATTTTAGGGAAAACAGGATCCCCACAAGCTGAAAGCAGAACCAGCAGCTGATGTTTCCTGGCCGCTTCGGGATACAACACGTTGACAAAACCCACTATCCAATGTTTTTCCCGTGGAGATTTACTTTGGGTTGACTTCCCAAATCTGACCTGTGCCAAACTCAGAGCCTGGAAAGCTGAGCCAGCAGGTACCAGCACTAAATATCTGTGGGAATGTCGTGATCAGGCTGCAAATGATCAAGTTTTTGTTGTGTATTTTGAGGTTTGTATTCTGAAACTGAAGCTCTCCCAAATCCACAGAATTAAATCCCTTCTAAAATACTGTTTCCAATAGCAGCGAAATATTTCTTTCTACCTGAAGTTCTGAAATTGAAGTTCTCCCATACCCACAGAATTAAATCACTCAAAATGCTATTTCAAAACACACCCTGAACTATTTTAAACTGAACCTTCTGAAACTGAAGTTCTCCCATATCCACAGAATTAAGTCACTCCTAAAATACTATTTTGATCAGCAATGAAATATTTCTACTAAAATGGTTGAAACTGAAGCTCTCCCATATCCACAGAATTAAATCACTCAAAATGTTAGTTCAAAACACGTCCTGAAGTATTTCTTTTCTACCTGAAGTTTAGAAACTGAAGCACTCCCATATCCTCAGCATTAAATCTCTTCTAAACTACTCTTTCCAATAGCAATGAAATATTTCTTTCCACCTGAAGTTCTGAAATGGAAGTCCTCCCATATCTATACAATTAAATCACATCAAAAATGCTATTTCGAAACCCACCCTGAAATATTTTTCAACTAAAAGTTCTGAAACTGAAGTTCTCCCATATTCGCAGAATTTAGTCACTCAAAATGCTATTTCGAAACACATCCTGAACTTTTTTCCTACCCAGAGTTTGAAAATTGAAGTTCTCCCATATCCACAGAATTAAGTCACATCTAAAATATCATTTCAAATAGCAATGAAATATTTCTACTGAAATTGTTGAAACTGAACCTCTCCCACATACACTGAATTAAGTCAAAGTGCTATTTCAAAACACATCCTGAAATATTTCTACCTCAACTTCTGAAACTGAAGGCCTCCCATATCCATAGAATTAAATCACATCCAAAATGCTATTTTAAATAGCAATGAAATATTTCTTTCTCCTGAAAGTTTTGAAACTGAAGTCCTCCTATATCCATAGAATTAAAGCACTCAAAATGCTATTTCAAAACTCATCCTGAAATATTTTGTACCTGAACTTTTGAACTGAAGTCCTCCCATATCCATAGATTTAAGTCACATAAAAAATGCTATTTTAAATAGCAATGAAGTATTTCTACTGAAAGTTTTGAAACTGAAGTCCTCCCATATCCATAGAATTAAAGCACTCAAAATGCTATTTCAAAACACACCCTGAAATATTTCTACCTCAACTTCTGAAACTGAAGTTCTCCCGTATCAATATAATTAAGTCAGTTCTAAAAATCCTATTTCCAAACACACCTTGAAATGCTTCTTTCTCCTAAAAGAAAACATTTGCTACTGGTTCTGTGTAATCTCTTGCTCAATCCAGCTCGAGCTCATCTTACAAAAGCATCCAGAAAATCCACAGTATCATTTTTCAGGAGGGTAGAGAGGTGAGTTATGCTCCTCAGAGGCAGCCCAGGAGCATGTTCTTACCTGGAACTCGTTGATGTACTGTGCCATTACAAATTCATGCCTTTCACTTGCTGAAGGCTCTGCTAAAATATCAGGGAGACTCTTGGACGCTTGGTTTTTCCTCTGGGAATCGGTGCCATTGAGGTGACAGTCGAAGCCAATGTTTCCAGGCAGCTGGAATCTCTGATCCTGAGGTCCAAAGGGACCCATCACTTCATCTGGCCACACAGTCCTTGGACCTGCAGGAGTCAAGGCCTTGCTTTAGTCACCACGGCCAAAAAAAAACGGGAAAAAACCAAATGAAACCCCCTCTCCCACACAAACATCTGCTCACAGAGTAACCCCAAGGCACAAATCAGGGCCCTGCCGCACTCAGAAACGTCTCTGGAGTGCAAAGTTCTGACAGCACGACGGGTTCAAAGGAAAGGAATTTGCTTTTTCTTACATAAATCAGGAGGTGCAGCAGCCACATGAGGCTCATCTGAGCCAGAGGAACCTGCTGTGGAAAAAGCCTTGGGATTTACAACTCTTTTGACTAAGGAATAAAACCCTGGGAGGTAGGTGACCAATCTTGCTCTGTTACAGAGCACCTGAGAAGACAAAAACAAAAGGACAGTTACAAACCGCTACCAAAGCTCAGAGTTTAACACAGCCCCGGGGGGGTCACAGGGAAATCCCCAACTCCCTAATTCAATTACAACTTTAACCATCATCAACCGCAGCATCACGTCACGGAAGCATTTGATTGTTGTTTTTACGTTTCACTAGCAGAAGTATTCAAAATAAAAACACTCCCCCTGTGAGGAAAAAGCCCTCAAAACTTGAAATAGCACCAGTGAAACCCCACAGCTTTAGAGTAAATTATGGGTGGGGATTGTTTCCATGATTATTTCCATGCATGTCACTGGTTCCAGGATTATCACAATTCCATCATGGGGGGTGATTACCAGAAATACTTAGAAATACTGTTAATTACTGTTACTTTTCAACAATAGTTAATTGTTCATTTTCAGAATTAATTTTGAAGCCTAACGACAACATTTCAAGGAGTAACACAAGCGACTGTTACCGGTTTTTTGTAGCTGTTTCGGGGTTTTTTTAAGAAGAAATATCCAGGCGGTGCCATCAAACAGAGAATTCTGACTTATTTTTTATACCTTAGAGAAACACTGGCAACTTTCAAGCTGCATTGACACACTCAGAACAGAAAAATAACCAACCAAACGCTCCAGGTGGAGAGTCAGGAGCGTAATTTTAAAAAATGAAGACTCAACTCCAGCACAAAACTGCTGCTATTTGACAAAACGGCGCAAATTTTGCACGTATTACTGGAAAAATTAAATATCACCTACCCTAGGGTGCGGGTTTTTTGTAAAATTCTATTTTCCGGGTGAGAGGGAGAGAAATTATTTTGAGAAAGATGACACAAAGGGATTTTCCTTAAGTGCTGCACCTTTGATTCTATAAATACTTATGCACCTGTTTACCACTAAATATTTCTGTAACCAGGTTTCTTCAAAAGAAGGAAGTAAACGCTGCGTGTTTAACATAAAAACTGTATTTAAAGTATCAGCACTTAAGGCAATCAGAGCACCAATTTCTTCCATGCCACCTCTGTGTAAATATAAAATAAGTCCTGCCAACATCATAAAGGCTCAAGTGCCTAGAGAAGCATTTATGATTTAAATCAATTAATTAAAGCCTTGAGCTGTTTAGTTGTAACAGAGGTTTAAAAGGTTCCTTTCACACAACAAAAACCTGATGCCACTTGAGTTCTTTTTCCCTCTGTTAGGTAAAACGACTACTGAAATTAATTTCTGCATAATGGTTGCATTATAAACAAATGTAAACAATTCCAGCTGACGCGTAATTACAAGAAAAGAGCTTTTTTTTTTTTTTTTCCCCTCTCCTTATAATCAGGCTCACTTATAACGTGGGGATGTCACTAATTACAGCTATGACTGAGCTCACTCACGCAAATATTGACACACCTGGCATTACACAAGCTGAAACCAATGAATTATTCATGGCTCCGTGGCAAAGAATAAATCAGTAAAAGGGGGTTTTACTCTGCAGGCCGAGAGGAGCCCGGTGAACAAAACAAACTCTGCTTAATCCTACGTCCTTCCTGGGGGGTTTTAAGTAAAAGAGAGAAAGTTTAGGCGGGATAACGGGAAGGAATTCTCGGCCGTGAGGGTGGGGAGGGGCTGGGATGGAATTCCCAGAGAAGCTGTGGCTGCCCCTGGATCCCTGGAAGTGTCCAAGGCCAGGCTGGACGGGGCTTGGAGCAGCCTGGGCTAGTGGGAGGTGTCCCTGCTCATGGCAGGGGGTGGCACTGGATGGGCTTTAATGTCCCTCCCAATCCAAACGTGTCTGTGACCCCGCTGAGCCCTCAGCTGGACTATTCCCGTGACATCCAGAGAAATCGGCGTCACTCACATTAGCCATGGCACACGCCGCTCTTCTCTCGCCGACAAGCCCGGATGCCCCTGGAAAAGAGAAAGAGAGGAAGGCAGAGGGAAGAGAAGAGAGAAGAGGCAGGGAAGGGAAGAGGAAGGGGAAGGGAAGGGGAAATCATCTGTGTTACCACAGTATTACAATGCTTCCATTTGATATCAGTGATTGAACCAAATCCTTTAGCAATTCCCAAATGCACTTTGCCATTCTGGGTGAATNGCCCGGTGTCACAGGGCCGGGGCTGCTGGTGACAGAGGACGGGAAGAGAGCAGGGTACAGGGCAAAGGGGGTAAGGAGCAGGGGGGTGGAAGGGGGGACGCGGGAGCAGCCCCGAGGCACCGCCGGCCCCTCTCACCTCTTCCTGCAAAATGGCGCCGCCCGCCCGCCCCCGCCGCGCCCGCGCCGCGCGCCCCCA
>VZRE01005467.1:96987-177905 GCA_013396775.1 Cephalopterus ornatus | reverse complement strand
GGCGGTAAAACAACCGGCACAGGTTGCCCAGAGGAGCTGTGGCTGCCCCTGGATCCCTGGAAGTGTCCAAGGCCGGGTTGGATGGGGCTTGGAGCAACCTGGGCTAGTGGGAGGTGTCCCTGCCCAGGGCAGGGGGTGGAATGAGATGATCTTTAAGGTCTCTTCCCAACCCAAACCGTTTTGGAATTCTGTCTCTCCCAAATGACCCCTCAGACCCCCACATCTTTTCAGCTTTTCTGCTGCATCCCCCACAGACACTCTGCTGAGCAACCTCCTCATCTTTGTCTTCAAGCCCCGTGTTTTCTGTTTGCCCAGCACCGACCACCCTTTATTTCTCCTTTTCACAAACCCTGGCAGCGCTGGAAAGGGAAGGCAGAAGCTTTGCGGGCGGCTTAAGGCTGGGTATTGTTTTCAGGTGCTTTTTTTTTTGTGGTGTGTTCAATATTGTGGTTTCATTTAAATCAGGAGCTCTTTGAGGCAAAAACCTCCCCACTTGCATATGTGGGGAGTGCTGTGCATACTAATGCAGCTATTTAAATGCTGAATTAAAAATATCGGGGGAGAGGTGCCCAATCCCAAATCTGCTCTAAAGCTCATATAAAAGAGCTGTTTTGCTGCACTAGAGGGGAAACACAGACAAACCACTTCAGAATACCAGGATTAAAACTCTTCTTTCTTATTTTTTTTTGCCATTTCTTTGCTGTCTGTTCCAAGCTGCTCAAGAAAAAGGAACTTTAATCTCTTCAGAATAAAAGATAGGGCATTCAGATCCCTCAGTGGCTCTGCATATGACCTTTAATGTACTTTATTTATAAACTAGATATTTCTGGACATTTATTTGGCTTTGGTGCTGGTTTGTAAGGATAAATTTATTAGCATAAACCAGGTTTCAATATATAATAATATATAAAAATGTATAATAATATAATAATAAAAACTTTCAATATATCACTCTATAGTTCAAAATCAGAGCAAGAAATTGGTTTTGTGGTCATAATATTCAGCCTACAGTTCTCTTATTGCACTTAATAAAATTTTGGCTTTATTTGATGGGGATCAAGAGGAAATTATTATATCCAATTCCAAACACTATGATATATTAAGGAGCTATAATGTTGCAATTTTGATTTTTTGGACTCTTTCACGAGAATATTTGCCCACTATCGCACACCACTCAACTATTTTATTAATTCCGTGTTAGCACACTTAATTCTCATTTGCTTTTAAATTAAATATTCATGTTGAATCTCTGAACTTCAGCCAAAAAAAAAAAAATGCTGGAGAAATTCAACTTTAACTCTTAACAGAATATAATTTATTTCCCCTAATAGGAAGCACTCTGGATTCCAACCAGTCTGTATTGAGTTGTCCTGAAGCAATCCCAGTTTATCTCCTCTCCAGGGTGAGCACTTGGAGATACTTAAATCAATCAATGAGTTATCACCCCCTGAAGTTTGTGGCCTGAATTCATAAAGATTCATTTCAATCAAGTTTCTACCTCTATTCAAAGGGGGCTGCAAAATCAAACAATCCAATTACAGATTTATCAAATATTAATAATGAAAATCTCCCAGATCTTTTGGATGCCAACATTCCTCTCCCCTGGTGTCAGGAAAGTAATTAGCAGCTGGCTTTGATTAAATTCTTCCCTCAGAGATTACTCCTCTCGGTTTGAGGGAGAGGAAGGAATGCACTCAAGATGATCCCTAATTCCTCATTTTAAAGCCTTTTTTGGTTCAGTTCAGTGAAGCTCAGTCTGCGCCCAGCAACCTGCAGCAATTTTGGTGGTGAAGCCTGAAGAGCACGAGTGGCTTTTCTTGAGACGCTTTTTTTCCTGGTTTTGGGCTCCCCAGCACAGGAAGGACGTGGAGCTGTTGGAGCAAGTCCAGATGATCCGAGGGATGGAGGTTCTCTCCTATGAGGAAAAGCTGAGAGAACTGGGAGTGTCCAGCCTAGAGAAGAGAAGGCTCTGGGGAAACCTGAGAGCTCCTTCCAGGGCCTAAAGGGGCTCCAGGAGAGCTGGAGAGGGACTGGGGACAAGGGATGGAGGGACAGGACACAGGGAATGGCTTCCCACTGCCAGAGGGCAGGGAGAGATGGGATATTGGGAAGGAATTCCTGGCTGGGAGGGTGGGGAGGCCCTGGCCCAGGTTGCCCAGAGAAGCTGTGGCTGCCCCTGGATCCCTGGAAGTGTCCAAGGCCAGGTTGGATGGGGCTTGGGGCAGCCTGGGCTAGTGGGAGGTGTCCCTGCCCATGGCAATGAGATGATCTTTAAGGTCTCTTCCAACCCAAACCATTGTGGGATTCTGTGTTTCTGCCAGTCTCTGGTTTTGGTGACAGCGGTTTCCCCTCGGCTGCAGCACCAGGAAGAGTCTCAGCAGCTGCAGGAACGTCAGAGCGAGGAGGAGGCAGAAGGGAACTTTCCCAGTCACCACCACCCCCTGCCTCAAAACTGAACTCCAAGCCTCGCTGAGGTTCTCCTTCCCCATCGCCAGACTTGCTGGAATCCTTGCTCTGTGAGCAGAGCAGCCCGAGGGTGCCTGAGAAAGTGTTTTGGTGCCTACAACAAGCAAAGGGTGAATTTTCAGCCTTCCCTCTCTGCTCTTCCAGGAGCCCAGAGAAGCTGTGGAAACTCCACCCTTGGAGCCCTTCAAAACTCAGTGTGATGAGGTCGTGGAATTGGACTAGAGAGCTCCAGTGTGGAGATGTGGCTTTTCCTGTGAACAGGTTCTTCCATGCTCATGAAAATCAGATGGATCTTCTCACACAAACATCAGATGCTCCTGGATGGTCCAGTGTCTGTCAGCACCTGCACCAGGACAGGTAGGTGTGGGATCTTCAGTATCTGTTGTGACCTGTTTATTTGGGACTGATGGACCTGGATGCCTGGGATTTTGGCCTTGTCCTCTTCACTTGTTGCACGAACACGACCTTAATTAAAACCTCTTTATCACCATCTCTATCCATTACCTTACAGGTAACATTTCTGTAAAGCCTGCCCAAATAGAGGCTTTTGGAATCCTCCCCTAAGCATTAGAGCTACAGCTTTTCCCTCTTTTCCCTAATTTCATCCTTAATGTGGATTTTGCTGCTTGTATTTCCCTTTCCCCCCTGCACTTAACCAGGTGTGATTCACTGGTTAACTGGAATTGCCCCTGGTGATGGGAGCAGTGTTTTTTTCATTTGAATACTGCAGAAGCTTGTTAAGTGGCCATAAAAATAAGGAGATATTCTTTATTCCCATTGTACATCTATCTGTGCAATGATGGATAGAGCTGGGACTTGCAATTTATCTAATGGCCTCCATTAAACTTCATTAGGACTGTGTTAAACCGAACTTAAAATCATTGCCATTGATTTTGGATCTCTAAAACCTGCTCAGGGCAAATCAGGAATGAGCGTGCCCAGCGCCAGGCAGCTCTCTGAACATTCCAACCACATTCCCCGTGGTTCAAAAGGGCTCCACGAGCAGAGGGAGGGAGGGGGATCTCAGCCTGTGGTCCCTGGGATATTTAGGAGCAGCACGCAGCTCATCTGCGGAGGCTCTTTGAGCTGACAGTCCTCAGCCATCACATCCCCCTGCCTGTGTCACTGCCCCAGCCAGGGAATTTCCAGCCTCCGAGCTCTAAGTCAGCCTCTTCTGTTTATTCCTTTCATTTCCTGTATTTATTTTTCCTTGCATATACAGCCACGAACTCCCCCTCTGCCTGACCTGCTAAACCCCGTGTTTGGAACGAGGAATGTCTGTTCCCCAGCGCCAGTGAAACGGTGATGAAGTGGAAGGGGAGGAAAGGTTTTAACGTGCTCTTTTTTTTTTTTCCCAGAAAAGTAAACATCCTCTGGCTATAGGAAGAGTAAACTTCCCCTGGAAATGTATGTGTTTATACGAACAATCTCTTTCTTCTGGCATTTCCAGAGATTTGTTCGCTGCCACTGGGAAAAGAGGCTTTTAAGTCAGCGGTGCAATTACACAAGATAAGTCTTTGCATGATTTGTTTTCTTTTTGGAAAGATATCCCCCACTGGATTTGTTTCTGTGAACCTGAGAGGGATTTCCTCCGTTATCTCAGAGCGTTGCTCTGTGTCTCAGTCCTTTTTGAATGTCCATCCAAATGGACAACCGGAGGAAGCTGGAGGAAACGACCATTTCCCTGAAAACTGCCTGGGTCTCACTCTCCTTTACTGGGGGGTTACTGGAAATCCTTCCCCGGCATCACTTCTCCTGGATCTATAAACTACCAGTTTACATTTTTACCAAAGAGAGGCATTTGTTAACCAAAGTAACCTGGGATGTGCCATTTCCACCACCCTCGTGTGTGATCATCCGAATGGGTCTGAGCCTCTAAGACAGACATTAATTCATCTCAATTCTTATTGCAGCTTTTAATGTTCCGTTGGAGACGGGGAGGTTGAGCTTTAAAAGCTTTATAATTTGCTTGGGAGGGATTAAACAGGGGTATTTTTCCTGGGGTGGCAGCATGAGCTGCTCCTACCTTCACCCTTCACACGGAGGGAGTGGGAGTGGGGGAATTCCCATCTCCTTGGTTTCCAGGTGTCACTTCCACCAGCACTTCTGGGATGCTCCCACATCCAACACGGCCAGGCTGCCTGTGGGGAACAGGGAGAGTTTGCAGGTTGGGTATTTTGGGAGATACTTACATTTATAACTGGGACGTGTTGCTCCTGCTCTGAATCTGCCTCTTTGTGAGAGCAAATAGGGAATTTAGGTATCAAAAATTCAGTGCTGAGACTGTCACCAAGGTTGGAGGGCAGAAGGAGCCTGGAATAACCTTAGTGTGACCTGAGTTTGGTCCATATTGAACCTGAACTTGGAAAGGGACTGTTTTGTTTTAGAGCTGCACCCAAACGTTGCTGTTCTGCTTGACCAAGGTCCCAGGTCTTGGATGGAGAGATCTAAAAGGAGGAGGAGGAGGAGGAGATGGAGCTCTCTTCTGTAATCTGGTGGGAAAGCCAGGCTGGAAGTCCTCCAAGTCCCATCTCCTGGCTGTGGTGGTCTTCAGATGCACATCTGCTCTGAAATATGGTCCTCCAGGCTCCTGGGTCTGTGTGCCAGATGTGCTGGGTGGCAGGTCAGGAGACAGGTTCCCCTCAGAACTGTATCAAGATCAGTCTTTTATAGGGTCTTTCTGTTTTCTAAAATATCTATCTAAATCTTTATTTTTCCCTCTAGAAAGTGTTCCCTTAGAAAATGCAAGAAGCCAAAATTCCTGCTTAAACACAGTGCCATTGCCTAATGGGCTACTTATTCCACTAGATTCCTCATTTTATTGTTTCTTAAATATATGGGGTCATATTTTTTAACCCTCATGGATATGGGATATTCCTTGCAAAAAGGTTTATGGCATCATGTGTTGCCTGTGAGTTATGAGACTGTTCCTGTCTGGCAGTGAATGAAAGAGCCCAGCATCTGGCACTGTGGAAAACCAGATATCCCAAATCTTCCCGCTCTGAGGAGATGGGATGGAAGTTGTGACAAAGTATGTCTTTTGACACGTGAGTCAGGACAGTTGGAGGCCCTTTCTGTAAAAATTTATGGAGCTTAACCAAACCTGGCTGGAAGCTTGAGGAGATCAATCCCTGTGCAGCCTGTGCAGGGGGGCCTAAAATCCTGTCCTTTTTGTCCTGTGTGTCAGGAGCAAATCACAGCTCAGCTCTGCAGAAAGGGAGGTGATTAGTGCCCAGAATTTCAGGGATCAGTCCACAGAACCTTCTTGCAAAAGTTTCATCAGGATTCTTGTTACCCACGCTCAGAGCCTGTTAAAGTTTATAGAAGACCTTTAGTGAAAACTGGACTAAAAATAGACATTGAGACATTGGATATTAGTAGTTCCCCAAATACTTCTTACCATGAGTCACTGAGTGAGGCAGAATCCAGGTGGAAAGTCTCTGTCCAGGCTCCCCAGCATTGATCTGGTACTTGGGGGGTAAAATTATTGCTGTAGAGGAGATTTGGGTGGAGACGTGAGATGAACTCACAATTTTTCGAATTACTGCATTTTTCCTGCTCATAGACTTAAACCTTTGAACTTGGGGAGCATCTTTATTATTGAGAGCAAAACACTTCTGCTGACAAACCTGGTTGGGTGATACTACATATTTCTGTCACCAAACTCTCCTTCCTAATTTGCTATTTTGCTGATGCATTTTTGGCCTAATTTCAGGGCACAACACTTATTTATGCTTCAGGAAGAATAGGAAATGGCATCATTTCCAGAACACATCCCCAGCAGGTTAAATATTCCCTTTTACCAGTTCAGGAATAACAAACAACCCCCTGACTTGTCACTGACAGATTCCTTTTCTCTGACTAAAACAAATGACTGAAAACTACATTTAGCATGTGTCAACCTCCTCTTTTCTAAAGGTATTTTAAAATAAAAGCTCTTCACTTTTTTACATGAGCTTCAGAAGAAAACATCAGACATGCTCTTCAAAAGTTCTGATAGGAACAGATGAGACCTGTAAGATGATCAAAGGGAGAGTGAAGTGAGCTGAAATTCCCTGCCTGTGTGATGGAGCCATGAAATGCTGGGGGTTCACACGCAACATTTCACATTTCAGCCTGCAAAGAACAGCTGAGAGCTTGTTTAGTGCAGATAATTTTGCACTTTCAATTGTCAGGATCTTTACTGAAAAAAAAAAAGAAAATCAGTGGTGTGAAGGATTGGCTGATCCTGTTGGATAAATCAGTGTTATCCTCTCGGATAAATACTGCTCAGAATGGGACTAGTGGGGACAAACTGCAGTGCTGCTTTGGAAGGGATCATTCCAGGCCCATGCTACTAATTCCCTGCTGAATATTTAGTTGCATCTCCCAAACAGGCAAAGGCCTCTGTTGATGCACAACTTTGACAGCCACAGCTTTGGCTGAAGCATCATTTCACTAGCATTGAATTAGTATTTGCTCCAAACCTGTAGATGAACTGTGTGAGGCCCACAAACAGAGCAACATGCAGTTTTCATGAATATACAGTTTTATTTAAGCTCCCCACATCAGACACAATGTTTTCTGCTCTCTTCCAAATGTTATCTTTAGCTTCCCTCTGACAGCAAGTATAAATGTAGAAGTCAGTGCCCGGGGTGTCTCACAAAACCCATCATCAAGCATATCTCTGCGTGCTTGAATATTCAAACTCACATCTTTATTCATCTCCCTACAAAGTTGCTCATCACCAACTATGGAGATAAACCATAGGAGCTATGAGCTCATGGAAGCTTTTTCCACAGAGGGACAAAGAAGTCCCACGAGGTCACGGCAAGCTCATCATTTCATCATGCTGAGGCTCCTCTGGGAGCAAACCCAGCTCAGCTGCTCACAGCCAAACCTATAGAGCAATGTATAGACCGAGAGAAAGGAGAAGGGAGCCCTGTGCTCCCCTTTGCCAGCCTTGAATAAAACAACTTTTAGAGCGAATCAGTTTGAGGGAAGAATGCTTGGGGCCAAATATTTACTTGGGTAAATCAGTCTGGTGTGGGAAACCAGCAGAGGAGTTGAATCTCCTTTAAGGCTTTCCCTTTTCTGTTGTGTTCACTTTCTTTTTCACCAGGAAGAAGTTTTTTGGCCAGCTGCCTTCAGCTCTGTCCCTGGGTACACCTATTTCACACCTCTGTGCTGTTCCTTTGAGAGCTTTCGGGGAGAGAAGCAAGTTGTGGAAATTTGGAAATTTGTGGAAGTTGTGGAAAAAGGAAATTTCTTTTAAGTGTGGGCATTATGGAAGGGATAAAGGGAGTGGGTTTTGAATGGTCACCGGGGCAGGGTGGCTGTGGTGGTTGCACAGCTCCTTTGTAGGACATGTCCTACATGCCTGTCCCTCTGGGCTTCCCAATGATGCAGGGAAAGTGTCCACAGCTTGTGCAGGGCAGAGCTGTCACCCCTAGAGAGGAAATGAAGGCCCTGCTCCCTGCAGCACCTCGTGAATATTTATGGTGGCAGTGCTGAGTATTCCTGTGGAGCTGCTCAGCCTGGAGGGATCTGGAGTTGATTTTGCTGCTGCTGTTTACTTTACAAAGTGCATGCCAGGAACCATCCCAAGAGACAGCTGAAATGCCTCTGTGCACAGCAGTGATGGGGCTGTGACACCTCAGAGAGACCCCGCGTCCATCCTTCTGGTTGTGACAGTGGTTGCCCCTCGTGAGCCCGGCCAGCAGCTCTGGGGTGGGCACAGCAGGGCAGAGCTGATCATAAACACACTGTTCACCCCCAGAAACGCCCCAGGGTGCAAGTACAGGGAGCAGAAATGATTTGTGTCAGCGGAGGACCCGCTTGGCCAACTGTGGGAGAGGACACAGCTGCGGCACAGGTTGCCCAGAGAAGCTGTGGCTGCCCCTGGATCCCTGCAAGTGTCCAAGGTCAAGCTGGACGGGGCTTGGAGCAACCTGGGCTGGTGGAAGGTGTCCCTGCCCATGGCAGAGGGTGGGATGAGCAGATCTTTAAGGTCCCTTCCAACCCAAACCATATGATCATTTCACGACTCGGACTACTCTTTTGGCTTTGCCCTCTCCATCCCTTATAGCCAACCCCGGGGAAGCCCACAAACTCTTCCATTGGCTGTTGAGTGGTTTAAACACTTGACAGTATTTAAACTGAGCCCTTGGAAGTAATAAAAGCCAGTGCTGTGTGTTTGTGCACTGACTGCAGAGAGCCTGGGCAGCAGAGAAGTGGGTTAGGCTCAGCTTATTGCCTTTGTCCACATTACTGACCTTTTGCCTTGCATGTTGCGTGGCCTGAGGGTGGAGGAAGGAGGATTAAAGGTTAAGAAACCTCTCTTGAAAGAGTTAGGATGCCTAAATGTTTAAAATGTTTCCTTTTACCCAGTAATTCCAATATATATTAAAGCTAAAACCCTTCTGAGAGGTAATAAAACAGCACAGTGGAGAAGATCATTGGGAAGATTAGGAAGAGGAGACTTAAGAGCTTACTCTTGATGCTTCTGGTTTTATACTTTGTTCTTATTTTACTCTGTCAATCTCTCCTAGTGTTTCTCACTGTGGTTTTATTGTGTTTTTATGGAGCAGGGATGGCTCCATAGCTGCAAACTACCAGGGAGAAGCTTGTTGTCGTTTGGTGGAGGGGAGAAGAACATTCCTTTGCACATTTTTCGGTGTTCCTGTTATATCTCAAATTTAGAAAAGTAACAAGGAGTAGCATCCAGTTTTCATTAATGCCTCAGGGATTTCTTGGCACATATGTTTTCATTTCCAGGAAAAAGGCAAAGGAGAGGATGAAATTCCTCCCTCCCAGCCAGGGATGGAGCACACCAGGACCAGGGGGATCCCTGGATCCTGCTGCCAGGTAGGAGCCTGGTAACCTGCTTTGTGTCTTTGCTCTGGCTCTAAAGCAGCAGCACTGGGAAGTACAATGATGGTTTGTCAGGACAAAGGGTCGTGCTGTGACTGCTTCCCTTATGTGAGAGTTCCTTCTGACACAGCCTGGCTCGTGGCCCGTATTAATTTGCTCCAAAAAAAGAAAAAAAGACATGATACTCACATTCTTGGAGGAGTTGTGTATTCCATCTGGATCCTGCAAACCTGCGAACACTGTCCAAATAATTCCCATGTTCCCCTTGCTCAGGGAGTGATTTTTGTGCATCCTGTCAGTTAAATATAGCTGTGAGCTCCTGAGGGTGTCTCCTGCCTGTCCCTGCTTCCTCACAGCCCTTGGGAGATGGTCCCATGAAGCATTTGCTCCCTGATCAAATCCCAGCAGTGTGTAACTCCATTTGGGACAGCTCACAAGTCAGGGTTGGCAGGAATGCTGTAGAATTCCCGTGGAGATGTGTTTTGTCAGCTCGAGTGTGAGCAGGTCTCAAAGCTCTGGGCCTGGTGCTCACTGCTGTGCTGGAGGGTGTGTGGACTGGGGGATGTTAAAAGGCTTCTCTCTCCCTGAATTTTGGTGTTTCTATGGAAACAGATCCTGAACAGATACCGTTCTTTCCTGCTTTTTCTCATCGTGGTTTCGTTGGAAAAAAGCGAAACTTCGGATGAAAAGCAGAGCATGCAGCAGTAGGTGTTCCAGGGAGAGCAGGACCACGTCCTTGCTGCTCATGCTCCACTTCCAAATCAAAATACGTGGAAATAGGGACCTAAAACCTTCAGTTCTTATATAATAAATTATTTCTGGCTTGTGTGACCATGACTTTGGCCAGAGCGTTGACACCAGCTGGAGGGGAAGGAGGCTGCAGGGTGAGGGCTGTGGTTTCCCAGATTCCTCCTAACCAACCTGACCTGGAGCACCTCTGGTTTGGGTTTCAGGAAGAGAAACTTAGGCTTTGAGCACTGTGCCATTATGGGAATTCAGTGGTCACTCGGGTCGAAGAGAATTTGGACAAGAACACTTTGGGGACACGGAGCTGGCTGGTGGTTGTTGGGAAGATGAAAGTCAGCTGGTTTCTGCTCTCTTGGACATTTGGGTCTCGTCTTCATCACCATCCTCCTGCACAAGGTAAGGAGGTGCATGTTGAGGTTGAAGCTGGAAGGAGAAATGTCCCTGCAAGTCACCAGGGAAGCAGCTCCTTGGCAATAAGAGTTTCAGGAATTGTTTTCCCTTTGCAGATATTCCTTTTAAATCTGGATGTTGGATGTCTGCTTGGCTGGAGAAGCACCTGGAGCTCTGTGGGGCAGAGGCTGCAGGACTCCCTGCACCCAGTGGATTTGGTGCCTTTGAGGCATTTTTAATGCTCCTGATGGCTGTCACTCAGTGTCACAGCAGGGTGACAGTTCCCCTGTGATCCAGGTGTCTTTATCCTTACTGCAAGGTGTTTCCACATACGAATCACATTTTGTTTCACACCTGTCTTGTTGTGAAAGGTGGCAAATCCTTCAGGCCCAGCTGTCCCAGACCTGTCAGAAGTGCAGAATGGAATAAACCCCAATAAATCAGGTCCTTACTGATCAAACTTCAGTGACCTTCTGGCTACACACACAGAAGAGAGAGTGAAAAGGAGAGGAGGAGGATGAGCAGATGGACAGGTTCTGCACTCAATCGCAAACCCAACCAGAGGCTGATCACACAGAGAGTCTCTCACAGGTTGGCTTGTGAAAAAACCACTTTTTATAGGATTACTCATCTCCGTGGCATTCAGAGACAAAGAAGAGAGTTTAGGCAGACCATCTGCTCCTGAAATCTCCAACGGGAGGCAAAGCTCTCCATTGCCCTCAAAGTTACCCTAGGAAAGGAAAGCAGAACTGTCCAAGGATTTTGAGACTTTCCCCAAACCTCCCCATCCAGAGGGATGGGCCTGAGCTGGGCTAGAGCTCCTGGTGGGATCTAAGCTGGAGCAGCTCTCAAATTCAGCCACCTTGTCATAGGGGTCTACTTCTTCAGCAGCCTGCTCTGCTCTATGTCTCTGCTCCCATCCTCTCAAAGGAAAGGGATACATCACTAGAAAAACCTGGGCTGCTTTTTTCATACATATATTTCTTTCTTTTTTTTTTTTTTTTTAGGGCTTGCTTTTCTGTAAGTTTTGCTATTTAAAATTAATGAAGAAAATGAGTAAAAAACGTGGATCGGATTACTCCTCCTCAGCTCTTCTGCTTTTTCTGGCAAATTGTTGCTTGTGGAGGTCTGGCATTTTATTTCTTTTTTGTTTGTTTGTTTGTTTGTTTGTTTGTTTGTTAAGCATTGACATCTCATGCTCTATATAACTCTTTCTTGGGAATTATATGACGGGTGGATGGCTGCTCACTGCTGGTCCTGCTCCTCAGGGCACCCTTTTGCAAAGCCATTCTTCTCCTTTTTCCTCCCTCCTCCAACCTGTGGGTGTCTGACTCAGAGAGTTGGAGACTCATTATGGAGTTTTCACGTGGAACTTTTCATTAATTAACTTGTGACTCAACATGTTCACGTTAGAAAAGAGATAATTTAGTGTTTTACTTTTGCTTCGCCTGTTTTTGCGGGTGGCATTGATTCCTTTGGAGATGGTAACATTTGTAGGGTCGATGAGGTTGGGGAGGCCCCATCCTGGAGGTGTCCAAAGCCACGTTGGACAGGGCTTGGAGCAACCTGGAATAGAGGAAGGTGTTCCTGCCCAAGGCAGGGGGTTGGAACGAGATCATCTTTAAGGTCCCTTCCAACCCAAACTGTTCTGGGATTCTATGATTTATAGGAGAAATCAGAGACCTGCCTAGAGAAGGCTCTGTCCCAAACCTGTGTATTTGGAGGAGGGACCTTCTTCACTCCTCCTTTTTCATCATCCGCTTCAAACGCCTTAGCCATCATTCCACAGAGGGGTGGAATCCAGGATCCTTGGAAGTGTCCAAGGCTGGGTTGGAGGGGGCCTGGAGCAACCTGGGCTAGTGGAAGGTGTCCCTGCCCACGGCAGGGGGTGGAACAAGACGAGCTTTAAGGTCCCTTCCAACCCAAACCATCCCGGGATTCTCACTGTGGTGCCAATGGTGGTTCTGCTGTGTTAAAAACAGGCTTGGAAAGAAAAGATCTGTAAGCAACGAGTTTCTTGAGGAAACTCCTCTGCCCGCGTTGACCTTTAGGAGCGGGATTTGCCGTGCTGGTGATTTCCCAGCACAAAATTCCGGCACAGTTGGGCTCCTTCCCTCAGCCCCAAGTCCCTCGTCTCCCATCTGCAGAGGGGCCAACCCCTCCGGCTGTCAGACTTGCAAATGAAGAGGCGTTAACGAGCGTGGAGGCTGCTGGCAGCGATTCCCAAATTCTGGCGAGGTTTGGGAAAGTGCCGGGTGTCTGGGCTCCACCTCCGCGGGATGGGGACCGTTCCAGAAGGAGACATCGCAGAGAGGTCTGCGCTCGTACCCACAGTCAGAGCTTCTCGGCGGGGGGACGGGACCTCCCTCCTTGGGAACTTTAAATGCCCATAAACCCCCCGTGTTTCCCTTTCTTCCAGCTTGCAATTTAGGAATGTTTTGAAAACCGGAGCAGTTTAGAGAAGGGAAAATGGTTCAATTGAGTTGAGCATCGAGCCGCAAGCCCAGGGCAGGAAAAACAACTAAAGCCACTCCCCAGCTATTCAAAACACCCAAATAAGTACAATGAAAGCTACAAACCTAATCTTTAACTTCTGCTCGCTGTATTGGGGTTATTAAAGTTATTAAAATCCAGTGGTTGGAGGGCTTGGGGACTGCTTTAAGGTATCTGCGGCTCATTGAGCCTCACGGAGGAATTTTGCCCGGGGGGATTTGCTGCTTTAATGCATCTGTTGACTGGCAAATTGCTTTCTGTCTGCAGAGGTGGCTGGGGGAGTCCTGGGATGCTTCCATAGGGAGGTACTGCTGCTGCTGCTGCTGCTGCTGGAAGTGGAGGGACAGAGTGGGGAAAAAACTCACGAGTAACTCAAAACCCGTGTGTGATTTACCCTCCTGCTGCTCTAACCCAGCTATAAATATTAAACGTGGGGTTGGGGTGGGATTTCAGCTTGGCCTGGTGGCTCTTCTTCCCGATGTGCAGCAACCTCATCCATCTCCAAGCTCGGAGGAGCAGGACGTCTCTCTACTCCCCTTATCCATTTTTCCTCTCCTTATCCATTCTTTCTCTCCTCCATTAATCACACTAATAGCAAACTGAGGGAAAAGGAGTCTAAAAATCTCAATTCGTCTGTAGGAACGTCAGAGTTGGAGCCATTTCTTGCCCCACTGGCGAGGACACAAAGCGCTGGGGAGGGGGGAAAGCTCTGGATTTTGGGGTCTGGGGAATGAGGGATCCCCCACTGCTGTGGGGTGGGACATGCCAAGGGTGCTGCAGGGTCACAGGGTGCTGGATTTATTCCATCTGAGGGCTGTAAAACCTCTTTACAAGGGGCACGTTTGAGTTACGAGTTGCAAAGTTCTGCAGAACCGAGTTTGCACCGAGCACCAACGTCTGGGCAGGAATGTTCCCCCAGTTCATTGTAAACACAGGCCTGCAGTAAATAGGGTTCAATTAGCAGGGAAAAACCTGGAAAACCAGAGTTTCTTTGCAGTTAGAAAGGCTGGAAGAGGGGGAAGAGGGTCCTGGTGCAAGCCCTGGGGAGGCTGACCCAGACCTGATTTGCCCTGAGGAAATTGCTCCCTTTTACATTATATTTTATATAAAGCAAATGTAAAGTTGGAAATAAATCTGACTAATTTAAGTTGTACCAGCCTAAATTTCAACTTCCAGCTGTGATAACTTCTGACAATGTTGCCTGCCAGGCTCAGAACACTCTCCTGTTAAACTGCAGAGTATTAAATACATGAGACATTATGGCCAAGCCACCTGTTAATCTTTTCCTTCACGAGAAGATTCATCTATTAAGTGTAAGTTTTTCACTATAAAAATGCATTTAATGTTATTTTTTTGAGTGAACAAGCTTTTTCAACCTACCAGCCCCTTGTATCCTTGGCTCCAGCAGTGGGAGATAATTTTTTTGTGTAAGAGTTCTACAGAGAGCACGAATCCAAAGGGAAATACCTCTTCGTGCCTTCCTCCCCAGCAGATATATGGCATTTTTGGGGGCAAACAATACTCTTCAATAAAGAATATTGCGTTTTTTCAAAGCATCTTTCCCCAGTCTCTTCCATTTTGGTTGTTTGAATCATTTGGGCAGAGCATTTAGACTGAATGATCTTAGATTTAGTTTAGATTAGAGATTAGGAAGGAATTCTTGGCTGTGAGGGTGGCGAGCCCCTGGCACAGAGAAGTGTTGGATGCTCCGTCCCTGGAAGTGTCCAAGGCCAGGTTGGACAGGGCTTGGAGCCACCTGAGCTAGTGGAAGGTGTCCCTGCCCATGGCAGGGGTTTGGAATGAGCTGAGCTTTAAATCCTTTCCACCCCGAACCACTCTGTAGTTCTATGATTTGGAGTTCTCCCTGAAAATGCAAACATTTTCCAGCCGGTCTTTTTATAAACCCTACAGTTATTTCGTTTTTTGGAAGACCTTTTCAGAGAGGGGGAGGGAAAAAAAAAAAAAATCTTGGAAGAGCTTTCCTGGCTAAGCCTGAGAAAAGCCCTGTGAGTCTGTGTTACTTATTCACTTGGATAAATGTGTTTAGTTCCACAAATGCAAAGGTGCCGGTGCTGCAGGTGTGTTACTGGGTGATAAGTGCTGTTCATACACTTACTAAAGCAGTGTGGAAATAAATGACCACGTTTCAGATTATTTTAAACTCCTGACGGGTTCCTTATGGAAAGGAAACAGCCAGTACAAATAGATTAAGCCCGGAATTTATGTTTAATGGATGAAACTCTCTGAAGGCGTCTGGTGCTAAAAAAGCACTGCAGGAAAATGCAAAATCCCACTGAATCAGGACAACTTTGGGCATTTTGCAGACAGGAACGCTGACAATTATTGCACAGTGATGGTCTCCTTCCCGCTCCCATCCTCTCCAGGCTGCTGTGATGGATGCACATCATTCCCAGGCGGAGAGCATCTCAACCAGTAATGAAAGCACTGCATAAAGCGATGGGTATTGGCAGAGCACAATCATTAAGATGATTTTCCTCCATAATGAGGTGTTGCGGAGTACAGCTCCATTCAAAACCCCTTTAAATAATGTTAGCATTGAATATAATAACCTGACAGGGAAATAAAATCCCTGGCTGGGTCTGTTTCTGTCTCTGAAAGGGAATCAATTTGCTTTGCCTGATGGCTTTCCCCAGCACTTAACACGGGTGGGGGAAGGGGGTTATTGTTAGGGTGGCCCATGGATTGCCTTCTGAAGGTCAAATCTTTAAAAAAAAAATAAAGGAAAAGCAAGGAAAACAAGGTCTTGTGAACCCTGTCCTGCTGCTCCTTGAATGAGGTTCATGGTAGGGTACATTTGTATTAATTATATGTACAAGGAGTCTGTTTGTGTCTTCCTTAAAATTCCAAGAAGGAACTAAATTACAGCCTGGGTCAGAGTCATTTGGGCTCTGTGGCTGTTTGGGTGTCTCTGTTTTAGCTGGTCCATCCAATCCATCACTTCTATGGCTTTTGGGACAAAGAATTGCAGAGAACGAGTCCCAAAATTCCATATTCCTGACTGGCTCCTCTGTGGCTTCGCAGGGAAATCCCCAGCAAAGTGCAAAATCAGGGAGCCCTTTAATAATCCACTTAATTCCCTTTCTCAGGGAGCGTCCAGCGGAGGAAAGGTGCCTGTTTCCCTCGGTTTGCTCTACTCTCCAGCTCTAAAAACCACAAGGTGACATTTTGAGGTGAAACCAGGAGCGTTCCCAAACCCCAACCCCCGTGAAGTCAGGATAAACGGCCTTTAATGAGCTTCCCAGGGATAACAAGAGGCAGGATTTGGCCCACAGCGGATCTTCTGCAGGATGCAAAGCCCGGGGAAGGTGTGGGTCAAGCACTGAAATGCCTGCAGTTGGCAGAGGGGGATTCAGGTACCGGGTGGGGGAGCGTTTAACAGCCGAATCCAAGTGGGAAGCAATTTCCCCCATAAAATCCCAACTGCAGAGTATCACCGTAATGCACCTTAATGACGGGGAGGGGGGTGTCATTTTAGAAAGCGGGTTTAAAACGCCGCTCTGGAATACATCTGGGTTCTCTTAGGAACGAGCAGAGTCTCCTCAGGGACCACTTCAAAGAGCATTTCCTCGGGCTTAAATTATCCCGCCCGAGCCTGCTCCTGCATGGACATCGTTACATTAGGGGTGATTTCTGGCTGCTCCTGATGGGAACAAACTGCACAATGTTCCGTCAGCGATTCCCAATTTGTTTGGAGGCCTGCACGCAGCCTGCCTCGCTGGCTTGGCTTTGGAAGTGGGAGCTGGGGGGAATTTCACAGCCCTCCACCAAGATGTCCTGTCCAGGAGCTTTGGAAAGTGGAATTAATTGTGTTTTTTAGGAAACAGGCTGCATTTATATTTACATTTACATTTATATTTATATTTATAATTTTATTTTTATTTTTATTAGTGTTGTATTTCTAATATTATAATAGTGGTATATTTGTGCTATTATAATAGTGTTTAAGTTGTGTTATATTTATATTTATAATAGTGTTGCATTTATAATATTGTAATAGTGTTATAGTGTTTGAGTTATATTTATATTTATAGTAGGGTTGTATTTATAATGTAATAGTGTCATAATAGTGTTTAAGTTGTGTTATATTTGTAATACTGTTGGATTTATAACATTATAATAGTGTTATACTTATCATAGTGTTTGTGTTATATTTCTATTTATATTTATAATAGGGCTATATTTATAATATAATAGTGTTATAATACTGTTCAAGTTGTCTTATATTTCTCTTTATAATATTGATGTATTTATAATATTATAATAGTGTTGTACTTATCATAGTGTTTGAGTTATATTTATATTTATGATAGGGATATATTTATGATGTTATAAAAGTGTTATCATAGTGTTTGATTTGTGTCACATTCATATTTATAACACTATTGTAGTTATAATATTATAATAGTGTTATACTCAATATTGTTTAAGTTGTGTTGTATTTATATTTATAATAGTGCTGTATGTGTAATATATTTATAATAGTGTTTCAGTTGCTTTCAGTTATATATATAAATTAACATGTATAAAATAGTATATACAATGTATCTTTTAATATCATCTCTATATAATATGTTATATTTATAATACTGTTGAATTTATATTATAATAGCATTATAATAGTGTTTCAGTTGTTTTATATTAATATTCACAATAGTGTTATATTTATAATATGTTATAATTATAATAGTTATATTTATATTGTGTTACAATAGTATTGCATTGAATGTTATATTTATGATAGTGTTTAAGTTGCTTTCAGTTATGTGTATGTGAAATAACGTATAGAAGAGTATATATAATGTTTATTTTTATATCTTATATAATGTTATATTTATAATAGTGTCGTATTTATAACATTATAATGGTGTTATAATAGTGTTTAGTTGTGTTATATTGATATTTATAATATTATATGTTCTATTTATAATGGTTATATTTTACTGTTATATGCTAGTGTTATATTTAATGTTATATTTAGTGTTATATTCATAAGTGTTTACGTTGCTTTCAGTCATATAAATATCAAATAACATGTATAAAGTAGCATATATGTAATTTATATTTTATATCATTTATGTGTTTATTTATATTTATTTTCACATATATGTATTTATTTATATTTTCTAAATATTGCAGAGGTCTGATGGCCCGTGTCTGCACGCCCTCTCTGGGGTGTAGGTCCAACAAGCTGCTGCCACACCGGGATATCTCCTCGTTTGATTCTCTTTCCTCATTTTCCCCTTTTAGCTGCTCTGGAAGTGACGCAAGTAATTCTCGGGCAAAGCCCACGCGTGGCAGGGATGAGAAAATGATGTCATTTGCTTCCCAGTGAGGTTCCCTGAAGGATACAGATGCCTTTCCATGCCGGTGCCAGGACTGCACGAGGGTGAGTCCAGTCAACCCCATGTAGCTGCGGAAAGCCTGGGATCTGCCCAGGATTCTTCCTTTGCTCTTGTGGAGCAGCTCTTTTGTCACCTGGCAGGTGGAAGGGAGGGCAATTGCTGCCCTTTTCTCCCTGGCTGCAGCACCACCCAGGAATTGGAAAGAAAACAGAAATGTAAGATCTTAAAATAAGCATCTGGTGGGAATAAAGCAGGATAACTCCATCCCGGTTTTTGTACCACCAGGGAATGTCATCAACTTCCTTTTTATCATAGTATCACACACTGGTTTGGGTTAGAAGTGACCTTAAATCTCGTCTCATTCCAACCCCAGGGACACCTTCCACTAGCCCAGGTTGCTCCCAGCCCCGTCCAACCTGGCCTTGGACACTTCCAGGGATCCAGGGGCAGCCACAGCTTCTCTGGGCAACCTGGGCCAGGGCCTCACATCCTCACATCCAAGAATTTATTCCCAATATCCCACCTAAACCTATTCTCCACCCTGGACTCCTGTACTCTGAACCGGGCAGCAACTCCAGGCCCTGCTCATCATCCCAAACACTGACCGTGCAGGGAACAGGCAGCTGCTGCTTCATCCCTGCTCCTCTTCAGGAAGCTCCTGCAGGAAGAGGCTGAACCTGCTCCAGGCCGAAGAGGAAAACAGAAAATTGCCCATTACTTCATTTTATAGATATTAAAGAAGGTATTTTTGTGGCTCATCAGCACACCAGGCCGTGTTATTCTACATACTTCGACATGTACCGTGTATGAATCCAGCAGGTTCAGCCCTGGAATTTTCCAGCAATCCAATAAACCCACAGCGGATTGTTGTTTTTTTTTTTTCTAATTGACTCCAATATAGCTGGAGGTTCATATTTGATATCCTGACATTACTTCTGATTTGATGTCCTATGCAATTTTCTCAAAGCTATTTGACTTCCAAATCAGCAGTTCTGGCTGTGCTTTATTTTCCTGTCATTGGTGGGTTTGTGGGGGGGGGGAAGTTTATACCCCAAATTTTGCTGTACCATAAAAATTCATAACTTCTGAATGTTTAAAGAAATGAGATTTCCAGGAAACTCAAGTTTGCTCATACTGAAAGTAAAGTAAAGCTGTGTGGATAATGGATTTAAAAGTAATTAATGGCCAAACTGAGAGGAAGTAGATTCAAATGAAATAAAATATCAATGTTTTTTCTTTCGTGTCTGCCTAAACCATCTCATTATATCCTAGTAGGAATGTGGAGGGGTATTTGGGGTGAGTTAATCTTCCTGTTTAACCTCTTTTCTTTCTCGAGTGGATCAAGTTTGCCATTTTCAAATGAGGCGTCGGGGGGAACCTTCAGCCGTTTCTGAACCTGCCAAATTCAGCCTGAGCTCGTATATCATTTCATTCCTCCCAAAACACTCTTCTCCCGCTAATTTTAAATTAATCTCTGAATTTATGCTCCACAGAGAGAAAGAAACAAGTGGGAAGAACGGACTTGAATTTTTTTGCTGAGACTTTGGGGATGCGGCGCTGGGGAGGAACTGCTGAGCCCTGGGGAAGCATCAGAGACAGCACTGGAGACCTTGGAGAGGTTTTGCACATTTTCTCCCCCTTCCCCACTCAGACACAGCCTCTCTCTTTGCCCAAGTCTGAACTGAGGGAAGCAAACAAAATAAGAACCCAGCAGCACAAAGTCTGTCTCGATATCTACGCAGTTATGGGGCCACACACTGAAATAATCAGATAAAATTCATGTATTTTTCATAAGGTGTTTTCAATATTATTTCTGACCCGGATATTTGCTAATTCTGCGCAGGAGAAAAAAAAACAAAAAACAAACAACAAAGTAGGGGTGAAATTTTTCACAGCTCTTTTTGCCCAGCGAAGGGAATTGAAGAAGACGAAACGTTTGCAATCTGTCACAAATCAATATCACCCTGGAAAGGCTCTGACACATCCATATTTTTTTCCAAGGGAGCACGAGAGGATGGAGAACACCAGAAAAAACAACATTACAGAGAACAAACACCTTTGTCTGTGATGTGATGGGTTATGACTGATGTACCCCCGGCTGGGAAACAAGCAAAGCACGACCCGCAAACAAAGAATTGAGATCCAAGATGAAACCAACTCCCTGGTGGCTCCCTTTTATTAAAACGAATGATATTCATGTTTTATGAAGTGCACAATAAATCTATCCTAGAGCTGAAGACTGAGATGATTTTTATCCTCTGGTTTGAGAATACAGTTTTATTTACTGGAGGTATCTGAGATTTGTGGCCCAACGGTGCTGAGGAGTCATTTCAATGGCTCCTATACCCATGTGCCTTCTGGGAACAGCTGGATGCAGAGGGTGGGGGTCACAGAAGTGGCAAAAAAATAAAATGTGGGGTTTCTAAAACTGTGGTGGCCTCATAGGAGGTAAAACATAACTCTTCCTCTGTCGGTTTGTTGTAGAAAGGGTGCCCTGTGTGGTTCTACACAGTTTGCCTACTTTGAGATCATTTGGTAATTTAATGTCTCGTGCTAAAATCAGCCAAAGTTTTGACAAGAGCTGGGAGGAATCTTTGACAAAATGTTGGTGAAGTTTGACAAGGCTTTGACAAAGAACCAAGGAAAATCAGCGGTTTTGGCTGAGCTCTACTCTGAGTTTTGGGTTTACAGTCAGAGCAAGGACATACACAGACAAGGACAGTTCAGCAAGAGCCAAATCGCTGCTCTTTTGGACCCCCTGCAAGCCAAAAATGGGAACTGCTGACCATGAACCACCTCATCGAATCGATGGAGAGCAGGGAGCAGATATTGCTGGGCTTGCTGGAGGAAGGCAGTGAAGAAGAGATGTGGGCAGGTTCTCAAATGCTCCTCCTTCTCACACAGACTCTGTTTATTATGAATAACAGTTATTTTATGAGGAATAATAATTTATTTGATTTAGGAAGAATTTCCTCCCTGTGAGAGTGGGGAGGCCCTGGCTCAGGTTGCCCAGAGAAGCTGTGGCTGCCCCTGGATCCCTGGAAGTGTCCAAGGCCAGGTTGGATGGGACTTGGAGCAACCTGGGCTAGTGGAAGGTGTCCCTGCCCAGGGGTGGAACAACATGGGCTTTAAGGTCCCTTCCAACCCAAACCATTCTGGAATTCTATGATTATATAATATAATGGAAAGGTTTTGAAACTAATGCAAAGTAGAGCTGCCCCATGTCTGCTTTTCACTTGCAGTTTTAATTCAGGGGATTCTGGTTCTTATAAAACTGGTTTGGTGTTTCTAAGGATGGAGACTTCAGTTGCTTTGGGGGTTTTCAGCACTGCTCACCTGCACTGTGGTACTCATTTAAATAAAGATGGAATGGAAAGCTTGATCCTCGCTGTGAAGGGATGGAAGGAGACGAGAACACGTGGGGGTTGCATTTAAGTTCCTCTGATTTACATGACATACGTTACTCAGGAAAAATGGAGTATGAAGAGACCAGGAGAAAATGAAGGTGTGATTTCCTCTGCTGCCACTCTTGGGTTTGTCCTATATAATTTTGAAAAACACAAGACCACATAAAAATATCCTGCAATTGCCCATGTCTTTGTTGCCTGTCAGAGCCATCTCTGGCTTGTTACGCTCCCCACTCTCGGCTTTCCCGCAATCTTCCGGCTGTTTAGCACCGGAATAATGTAATCCAATTTTCTTTGTTGCCATAAAGGCCTTAATTACGGCTTCACGGGATATTGTAATCAGGATACGTCGGGTTTTCTCACATGTCAAAGCCACGTCTGCCTCAAATCCATCAGTGTCCTTGTGTTGTTGGAGGCACTGGGAGACGTGGAGGTCGCGCCTCGCTTCACATGTCATTGCCACAGACGAATTTATTCAGCACCAGCTCTCCTGCAGCAACATAAACTACCAGCTTGCTTTGAATTTTTTGCCTTTATCTTCAGGTTATTGCCACAGAAATGCGATAATCTCTCATTTGGGCCAGCGCTGATAACGTTGTTCCTGCTTTGATTTCTCTGTTGACATTTGCAGGAACGTTCAGTTGTTCCTTTCTCCTGACCTTGGGCCCTGGCGTGCTCAGGGACCGCCTGGGCTGCTGCAAAGGCTGGACACGGCAAGGGTCCACCCTGGGCACTCACAGCTTTGCTGAATTAACACCAGAGCTTTGTGTCTGAAGCAAAAAAAAAATAAAATAAAATAAAATTTTTGGAGAGCGCTGTTATCTTGCATCGGCCAGCGAACGGTTTTGCGGCAAATACCTTTTTATTGCAAAGCTGGTGTTGGCTCGTGTCCAGCCCCTGTGTCTCCAAGTCACCCCCCCAGAGGTGATGGGGCTGGAGCCAGGCTTTGCAGGGCTGCCAGGAGGCACCTGCAGCCTCTGCCCATGGGGAACAGGAGTTTCTGAGAGCAGGAGGGTTTTCAGCCCCAGGATCACAGAATCATGGAATGGTTTGGGTTGGAAGGGACCTGTAAAGGTCATCTGGTTCCAACCCTCCTCCATGGGCAAGGACACCTTCCACTGGACCAGGCTGCTCCAAGCCCTGTCCAACCTGGCCTTGGACACTTCCAGGGATGGGGCAGCTTTTCTGGGCAGAAATAGATATATAACTATATATATAAAAGGAAGAGTGACACAATGTGGACTGAAATAACTTCACATAAAGCCGAAATCTTTACCTGTTGGTGAGGCAGTGGAGCAGAAACGATGCTCCTGAACAGGAGAACTTTCCTGGGGCCTCTGGATTTGTTAAAATTCCCAGCGGTGCTGAGCCTGGCTGAAGAAAGGAGGCACCAACACGCTGGGAATGTGGTGCCTGGAGATGGGCTCACTCCACCCAAACCTTGCCAGCCAAGCTCTCTGGGCTGTGGACCAGGGAGCTCTGGTTTTTCTTTAATTAAGAAAATTAAATCGCCTCTGTTAGTTGATTATTTCCAAAGTGCTTTGCCCTACGTGGCTCACATGGACAAAGAACCTGATCCTGTTTTTCCCATCCAACCTCCAGTTTGCCGTGGCTGGCTGAAGGTGGGATTTATCCTCCTCTTAAATACTGCTGTTGGATTTTCCACAAGGGTTTCCAGTGCTGCCTAATCCCCCCCTTTTAATGTAAAAAGCCCACGATAGATTATAGCTATTTCCCAGCTTTAATCACTAAATATATTGGGAGTGATTTTATTTTCCCAGAAATACCATTCGCGTGGTGCGTGGCCGCCCCCGGGGGAGCCGGTTTAGGAATGTCCTCTCCAAAGGGAATCCAGCTGGGCGTGAAATGAGCCCTTTTGTCTGTCAGGGACTCAGGATGGGGGTCGGGATGGGTGGATCGATACAGCCACAGCATCTGAAAGAGCCCAGCCAGGCACCTCAGACAACAGCAAACACGGTTTAAAAGCTTCCCGCTGAACGCAGACAGTGGCAAATAATTATAATTTTAGCAGGAGATTAAATTGCTCCTCTTGCTCCTGTTTTAGTGGTTCGGCTGGAGCCCTGAGCTGGGAATGGTGCCCTTGGATGTCGTTAGTCTTTTCCTAACTTAAGAGCGACATTAAAGCCACAGCTCCGTGCAAATCCAGCCTTTGGAATATTTTTCAGCGAGGCTCTTTCCCTCCAACGGCATCACTCTGAAAGGTGTTACTCCGTCCTGGAGTCACATGGGAAAACCAGCCCATCTTGGTTCGTTCAAATCCTTTTGTCCCCTGTTCCAAATCAATGAATCCACGTTTCCCCGAACTCCCGATTCTTTGCTCTGAGGTGTTGCTGCACATTTGGCGTTGGTTTTATTGCGGCTTCTGCTGTTTGCCAGCTTTTATGGCCCAGTGCAGTGAAGGCAAAGGCAGCTGGTGTCTCCAGCAGGGAAAACATGGAATGTTGTTTGCATATATGCAAAATGTCTCTGCAGGAATTTCGGGAAGGGGGGCAGGTTGTGGGGATGCGAAGCTCGGTGTGAGTGGGGAGAAAACATCAGGCTGGGACCTGATGTTTCTTCTCTCCATTTTGAAGCCAATCCATAAAAAACCTGCCATAAATGTTTCCTCTGCAAGGAAAAAAAAAAAAAAAAAAGAAGAGGAGGCTGAATTTTGATGTTTGTGGTGTTTATTTTTCCCTGTACATGACATTTATTTCCCATTTTATTGCCTTGCAGATGTAGAAAGTCACTTTGTGAGGAGGCAGAGCATTCACTCAGCTTTGAACCATGGTCTTTGTGTCTTCCCAAGCGGAGCTGCATGAATTTTCTTAGGCAAATACTCCAAGAAAATGTAAAATCAGGTCTTTCAGTGTTATTTGCACAGTCTTCTCTACTTACACAGGTATTTTTTTGAGACGGAAAACCAGCCTGTAAAGTTCACTCCAGCATTTCCCAAGTCCGTCATTCTGATATTTGGGTTCAGGAGACCATTTCATTTGCCTCTTTTAATCCTGAAATGCCAGCGAGGAGCTGTGTGCTGGAACTATTTCATTTTCACGGGGGAAAAAAATTATCATTTTACACTGACAATGGAGGAGTTAATGCATTTGAAACGATTTTTTTCCTCCCAGGAAAGCAGGATCCCAGCCCTTCCCAGAGCTCCATCTGGGGCAGTGTCAGGGAACATAAATCCCATCAGGTGTTGCCCCCACTCTGCTTTATGGTGGGGATAATTTAAGCCTTCCCAGGCTGTGAATCTTCCCAGTTAAAGTGCACTCACCCTGCCTTTCTCTCTCCTTGCTACTAGTTGGGAATGCTGCATCCCTGCTCCCAGTTCAGCTCCCTGGGAGCGCTCTCCAGCTGGATTGATCTCTGTGATACCTCCGGGGTATCTTAAAAACATCAGGGGTTATTTTATTTTCCAACTGAATTTCGATTTGGAAGTTGCCAGATGAGGGCTTTGCATTTAAGTCAGAACTTCGCATGTATTTTATTTGGGAAAAATTCCCATCAGAATATCCCATATTTCCTTGGCTTTGTTTCTCCCACAGAATCCCGGGCTTGTTTACTCTGATCCTTCTTGCTTTAGTGTCATGACCCTGCCCTTTTCTTCCTCCTTCCACACGCTGTGCTTGTCATTTAATCTGAAGGTTATTAAATAAAGTCATTTCTGCTTGGCACATTCCCCCTCAGCTTCCAGAGGTCTCCTCGGGGAGATGGGAATCTATCCAGGGACAGCACAGCTCTTAAATAACACTTCTAATAACACTTAAAGAGTGAGATATATGGTAATTGCCGCCATCAGAGCACTAATGTGTGCTCAGGCTGTGCCATGCCTGGCGTGGTCACAGTCAGAGCTTCCCAATCCACCCACTGCTTTGGGTTGTTTTTACATTTATTCCATGGAATCACAGAATTCCAGAACGGTTTGGGATGGAAGAGACCTTTAAGCTCATCATATTCCAACCTCCTGGCAGGGATAGGGCCCAGGGAAGGGCTGGAGCTGTGCCAGGGCAGGGTCAGGTTGGATCTCAGGGAAAGGTCCTTCCCCCAGAGGGTGGTTGGCACTGACCAGGCTCCCCAGGGCAGTGGGCACAGCAACAAGGCTGCCAGAGCTCCAGGAGGGTTTGGATGATCCTCTGGGGCACAGGGGGGGACTCTTGGGGATGGGCCTGTGCAGGTTGGACTGGATGATCCCTGTGGGTCCCTTCTAACTCAGCATATTCTGGGATTAAAACTCATTCCAATCTCCTGCAGGGATGACCCCTGGCAGGGACATCTTCCTCTAGACCAAGTTGCTCCAAGCCTCGTCCAGCGTAGCCTTGAGCACTTCCAGGGATTGGGGGTGGGTTTTTTTTCCTCTTAATTATGGACTGGGCATGGAAGAAGGAGCCTATGAAAGATTAATGGTGCTATTGATCACTCCAGTGCTGTAACAACTCCTCTTGCAAAGCTGCTGCTGACATCCAAGGGCTGCTGGCATTCCCAGAGATAAAAGCTGGAGCCATCGTGTGGCTTTGTCAGTGTGACATCGTTCCTCATGCGTTTTTTTTTTTCCCTTTATATTTTCACTCACGTTCTGAGTATGTAAAACAAAGCACTGCAAAAGGAACAGGAGAATAATGAGGGTCAGGTGGCAGATTTGTTATTTATGATGAACCCCCTTGTAGTCTTCAAAATAATTTCCAGTGTTATTGGGTAATCAAAGGCAGGAATAAAAACGGGAAGATCAAATAAATAACGTGGAACTAACGAAGCTCCATCTAGGTGCCAGCAAATGTCGGGAAAAAAAGAGCTGGGCATGCAAATGCCTCTTCATCCTGCTCCCCAGGGAAAGGTTCAGAGGGCCTGAAGGTCATCTTAGACATTGTGATTTAGGCATAAAGTGATGCTGCAAGAAAGAATCTCAACAGGAATCTTTCTCTTGTTTGCAGGATTTGATCCCCAAGGAAGCCTTAAAGCTGAGATGAGCTGGGGCATAAATGGAGTTCTGGGCTGGAAACTGGAAGGTGTCCATGTCTGCTGGTGGCAGGACAGGTGGAACTCCTTGATCTGCTGGATAGAAGCTGCTCTCACATCAGTAAATGTGAGGAAAAGGAGAAATCATTCTTGTTTCTGGATGTCCCAAGCCAGGACCTGTGATATCTTTGTCTACAGCCCCAATTAATTGTGTTATTTAATGGTACACTGGAGGATGCTCCTGAAAATATAAGGAGCAATTCTGCCCTGACAGCAGAGAGGAATTAGATGATCTAATTCTCTAAAGTGTGAGATTTCAGACGGCTGTACCAGCTGCATGTCCCAGGGGAGGTATTTCATACCTCACCATATCATTCCTGAGTTGTCCAGCCCCAGTTGGTGCCCAACAGGTACATTTTTAGGTCCAAATTCCTCCCAGGACTCTGGAAATGTACCTATATACTTTTATATACTCATTTTTTATATACATCAACATACCACTGATGAGCAACTTGAGCAACAAATGTATAAAGCTTTTAAACTCTCATTTATCAACAGCTTAAAACACTCAGAGAAACGTTGATGGAAAATGAGTGAAGGAAGAGCTTCTGACAAAGGCAAATAAACACCGTATTTAATAAGGTATCTAAACAAAGATAATGCTTTTTTTGTGTGTTGAAAACATATAAACCTGCATCTATCAAAGGAAATATGAATTGCAGCGGCATCAAAGCCTATTGGAAAAAAACTACATTATTTGTGATGATAATTTAAGTCTGGGGGATCCCATAAGATTTCTGGGGAACAGCTCTGCTCTCTCTTAACTCACACAAGATAATTGGGAAAACTGGGAGGAATTCCAGCGGCCGGAATTGTGAGATGGCTGAAGCTCTTTTCTGTTTGTTTTATTTAAAACCCAGATTTTCTCTTCCTCTGTTTCTGAAGTAACTCCCTTCTCTTCCTTCTGTGGGAATCATCAAATCATGGGATGGTTTAGGTTGGCAAAGCCCTCCAAGACCATCAAGGCCAACCATCCTCCAGCACTGCCAAGGCCACCCAAGTGCCACATCCACATGGCTTTTTGAAATCCCTCCAGGGGTGGGGACTCCCAGCCTGTTCCAGGGCTGGACAACCCTTCTGGGGAAGAAATTTTCCCGAATATCCAACCCGAACCTCCCCTGGTGCAACTTGAGGCCGCTTCCTCTTGTCCTGTCCCTTGTTCCCTGGGAGCAGAGTCCGACCTCCACCTCCTCCACCCTCCTGTCAGGTGGGAGATGTGATTGTGAAGGTGATGTAAGTTTGCTCTCAGGGCGGTCAGATCTCCCCACCTCCACAGAAAAACCCAACCAACCCAACCCAGAACTTGCATTAAATTTTCCCCTCCACAGGCAGGGAATTCTAAGGAACACAGCTATATTTTGGCATCAGTCAGCCCTTATGTACCATGGCACGTGGTTTGATCTGAAGGACTCAGTTAATGGTTGGATTTGATGATCTTAGAGGACTTTTCCAGCCTTAATGATTTCACGATTCTATGACTTACTGCACTGCTTCCTTGTGCCCAGAATCCTTCCTACCACCACACTTGGAGGCTGGGATTGGTGCTGGCTGGCTGGACATGCTTTTAACACCACTGAGGGTGAACAACCAGCCAGGCTGGGGTGTTGGAAGAGCCAAATGTGTCCCCACATTAGCTCAGGGACCCCAGTGACAGCCCCAGGGCAGCTCCTCTGGGAAGGTGTCCTGTTCCAGCACGGATTGGTTAAGCCACCTCCTGGCTGCTCTCCAAAATGTAAACAGACTTCAGGGCTGGGCCTTGGGAAGCAATTTAAAATGTGTTAGCTCTAATGTTGGGAATTTGGGACTCCTGAAGCCCAGGGCCTAAAAAGAACATTGTTTGCCTTCTCATTAGTCCTTTTGCTGAACTCCAGCCACGGCCTCCCTGGATTTTCCCACCAGTATCTCTTTATCTAATGGGGCTGAGAAGGAAAACCTGGTGCAAGCATTAAATATTTTCTTGATGGGTCATGTGCTTAATTGGGGCTCTGTAGGATCATATTTAAGGGCTACAGAAGTATTCTGACTGTTTCTTGGATTACAGCTTTAAACTCTGAGGACACTGCCAGCTGTGGAGGTGACCTGCCTGGGGGGACACAAGCGGGGTTTTTTGGGAGAAAGCTTTCCTTCCTGTGCTGCCAGTGGGTCATTTCTCCTGGTGGAGGGGATCCTCATGAATCAAAGATTGTGCTTCTGAGCTGCACTTGGGGGAAAAAACATCTTTGAGAAATGTCTCCGTGGGAGAGGCTGGGGAGGATTTCGGTGTCCCTGCCTGCGATGCGGCCACGTGCTTTTCCTGCTGGCTCTGCCTCTGTTTCTTATTTTCATACCAATATTTCTGAGGCTGAGTGCTCAGCCTGAGATCCCCCTGGGATTTTTGGTCATTCCCACATGCATGGAGCCTGGAGCAAGAGCCGTGCTGGCCACGAGGTGCCTTGGGGACATCTCCCTCCTCCCGCCTGGGACCAGCTTCATTCCCTTGTGTCTTACTCTATTTTTTATCTTTGAACCATCATTCCCCCTGCAAAATGAGCTGAAATTAGGGCTGGATATTCCACTGATAATCAGGATCACTGCATTAAATCTGATGGATAAAATAAAGATGTGGGCCACTAATTTGTTGAAGCCACTGGTGACAGTGGTTGAGTTTCTACCTGCCCACCCAGCCATTCCAGTGGGATAAAATCCATCTGCTTTATCTATTCCCAGCTGTGTTTGAAGGGAGATGGTATTCCTGTGGCCTGAAGGGGCTGGGAAAGGATGCACAAATGCCCAAGGGGCCACTGGTATTGCGGGTTTTTTTACCTCCAAGCACCTGAGGAAGTTGTCCATGTGTGGTTTGCCTTCCTGACCTATGCTTTGGGAATTTTGTAAGGCTGAGGGTTGGAGCATGAAAGATGCAGGGTGGAGGATGAAGGGTGGAGGATGGAAGATGAAGGATGGAGGGGGGAGGATGGAGATTGGAAAATAGGGGTTAGAGGATGGAGGGTGGAGGACAAAGGATGGAGGGTGGAGAATGGAGAGTGGAGGATGGAAGATGAAGGATGGGAGGGTGGAGAATGAAGGATGGAGGATGGAAAGTGGAGGATAGAGGGTGAAGGATGGAAGATGGAAAGTGGAGGACGGGGGTGGAGGATGGAGGATGGAAAGGGGAGGGTTCTGGATGGGAGATAGGGGATGGAGGGTGGAAGACAAAGGGTGGAGAGTGGAAAATGGAGCGGCGAGGACAAAGGATGGAGAGTGGAGGATGAAGGGTGGATGATGAAGGATGGAGGAGTGCCCGCCGGGATTCCAGGGCTGGATTTGCCAGCATTTCCTGCAGTTTTCCACAGCCATCTTAAGGTGGCAGAGTTGCCGCCTGCTGCAGGCTGAGCCCTCGGGCTGCCTGGTTTGCGGTCCAAGGGGAGGAAAGGTATTCCAGCAAAACGATCATTTGTCTTGCAAAGCAGCCCGAGCTTTACAGGAGAGAAAAAGATCTGAAAGCAAATTAGCCCGGACTAATTACAAATGGGCCAGCGCCGGAATATTCAGGTCATTCCAAATTTGTGGCTGCCTTTGAGCCTGCTCCGCGCCAGCAAATGAGCAGATGGTGAGTGATCCCCTGCAGCCGGTGTCCCACCCTGCCTGTCAAACGGGGGCTGGATGTGTGCCCCGTGCCGGGCTGGGTGCCACAGCAGCCCCCGTGCCACCCCAGGGCTTTCCCAGCACCTGTGGGACACGGATACTCCTCCTCCTCTTCCCTGGCTGTAGCCGTCGCAGCCAAACGTGCTGGAAAATCGGTGGCACTGAGGGTTGGAGGGAAGGATGATGACCCACAGCATTCCCGTGCTGAAAAATGGGCTGGAAATGGGAGCTGAGTGCGTCGGGGTCACTGGTACCCATGAGGGCACTTGAAGTCCCTTCCCACCTTTCCACGTGTTGCCAGAGGAGGGATGTCTGAACTTGGCAACATCTTATTTCCTCAAGAAAAAATGAGATGGAATCATATGACTTTCCTTATCACTGGCATTTTATTGCAAATTAGAGTCACTTCTCTCCAACGCAGCCGAAGCCATTTCCCTTCATTCTCCAGCTTTCAGACTTGCTGCATTTCCGTGCTTACAGCGTTTAGAATAAAAATTAAAACGGTGGGAAATTATCTTTGGCGCTGCAGTGGAGCTTCTGATGTGTTCCCAAGGAGGGCAGAGTCACACCAGGGGATGGAGAAGGTGGTTCGGGACCAGCTGCTCCTCTCTGGTTTATGCAGCCCATGAAAGAGAACATGTCTGGACATGCCTGACCCACCCTTTGGAGTCAGAAATTAAGCAGAACCAAGGGAAGTTTTACTCCATAAAGAGCAAAAATGAGAAATAGCTCTGTTTGAGCAGTGACTCCTTCTCTCCACCCTTTGGGAAGTAACATGGATGTGCCCATCCTATGTTTTGCTGGTACAGCAGCACTAAATTCTGCCCTCAGGAAACTCTGCAGTTCACCTGGAGAACCCCCCAGAATGGAATGTTAAATGGGAAGACCCTCTGCCACCTGCCCTCCATGTAAGATGGACCACCATTAGTCTGTGGTGAGCTATCCCACACGGGCCTGTTGGATTTCTGGCAGGACAAAGAGGTCCTTGGCTTTCAGGAGGTCAGGAGAGCGCCAGTAGGTGGAGAACTGGGCTGGAATCACCTCCATGGGCATACTGAACTCAGCTCAGAGCACTGAGCCAGGAGGAGGAAAGCAAGTGTGGCTTTGTATGCTGTGGCACAACGGGGATTTCTCAATGTGTAACAACTGAGAAAAAAATAAATTAAATAATTTGGGGCTGTGTCTTATCTGCTGTGACTATTTGCAGTGTTCAATAAGCCGTGAAATTCCTCATTTCTCAGCAGGGAAGCAGTGGGCGACTGTGAGCGATGCATTGTGGGCTCCCCGCCTGCTCGTGCTGTCAATACCTCCAGGAGCACAGAAAACCAGGAGGAGATGATCCAGGCTTCAAAGGATGGATGGAAAACGCAAATTTGGCCCTCAGTTGGTGTTTAACCTCTCCCATGACAGCCACTTGCTGAGCCACCAAACAGCAGAGCTTTGGCTGCTCCAGGCAGGACTTTCCTGGGACCCACGGTGGGGGTCCCACAGCATGGAAGAGGGAAGGGTGGTCAGGGCAGCCCTTCAAACCCCCTCTCCTGCTCCCTGCCGAGGGCACAAATTCCCTGATAAAAGGACAGTGGATGGTTGTTTATGAATTTAATAGGTTTAATTGGAATTTAATGGTCACTTAGCCATGGCAGGTACCTGCTGCAGAAGCACTGAAGCACAGTAGCCATTCCTCCTTGCCCTGCCAGTCCAGGACCAAAAGTCCCTCTCCAGCTCTCTTGGAGCCCCTTTAGGTACTGGAAGGTGCTGTAAGCCTGATATGACAGGGGCAGGATTACTCCTGGAGCATCCCTTGAGGAAAGGATGCATCAAACTTGTGCGAAGTGCCAGAGTGAAAGGACAAGCTCATCTATGAGATGGTTGTGTTGTCAGGTTCTTTGGGTCCATCTCTGCTCATACAGAGATCCAAAGGCACAAATACCCTAAATTTCATCTCTGGACCGTGTCTGATCTCCCACAAACATAGATATCCTCTCCTGCCCCTGAGTTCATCAGCAATGCCCTCTGGAGAGCCCATCGGGCAGCATCAGCTGAGGTGCAAACACCCAAATGGCTGGAGCAGAAGGGACGGACGTATCCAGGTCCTGATCACCACCTCTCCTCCTCATTATGCGCTTCCAGTGGCTTGGAGCAATCAGGCATCCCGGGATCAAGGACATTGACGGATTAGCCTCATCAGTCCCCTGCTGTGACCGCCAACTTTCTGTACATTAATCAGAAAAAATAGCTCCCTGATTGCCATTTCAATTGCACAAAAGATATATTTGTCTTGTGGTGGTCCATGACATTTCCACGTGAGGCAGGATCGTGATGTCTTAAAGGAGCTTTGTTGCTGTGTTTCCCAAGAGGTTGGAAAAGCGGGAATCTTGTCAATAGAAACATTCTGCTTTGTTTTCTTGGTCTCCAGCTGAATGTGCATCAGTTTAAAAGTGCAGCTCCTCTCTGAGCTGTCGTGATGGCAAATGGATTTTACTGGGTAACATTAAACAGATACACAGTTACTGTAATTTGGCTTCTGGTTCAGGCTCTCCATGTCTTCCTGCTTTTGGCCTTGGCTGTACTGCCTCATTTTGCCTTCTGAGGTGGCAAGGAAAGCAGTCCTTACCCCATAACTGAGATGACTGGGGTGTAGGGTTGCAGGAGTGTTTGTTTTCCCTCCTCCTCCCCTCAAGGGCTGACACCAGTCACATCATATTAATTCCTGGGCACTTTGTGAGTCCGTGGTCCCCTCCTCCCGCAGCCACAGCTGCTGTTGTACATCACACACTGACAACGAGACATTGACCCAAATCCAGGGATGAAATTTGACTTTCGTGCATCATGTGCTGGGGATTCAGATTTTTTCAACAACCGTAAGAACGGCTGGAAGGTGAGACAAGAAATGTGGAACTGAATGTGTGGAATAGAATCACAAAGAATGGTTTGGGTTGGAAGGAACCTTAAAACTCATCCTGTTTCAATCCCCCACCACGGGCAGGGACACCTTCCACTAGGCCAGGCTGCTCCAACCTGGCCTTGGACACTTCCAGGGATCCAGGGGCAGCCACAGCTTCTCTGGGCAACCTGTGTCAGGGCCTCCCCACCCTCCCAGCCGGGAATTCCTTCCTAGTATACCATCTATCCCTGCCCTCTGGCAGTGGGAAGACATTCCCTGTGTCCTGTCCCTCCATCCCTTGTTCCAAAGCCCCTCTCCAGCTCTCTTTAGGTACTGGAAGGTGCTCTAAGTCTGATGTGGCAGGTTCAGGATTACTCCTGGAGCATCCTTTCCTCAAGGATCCTTTCATCAGACTTCTGCAAAGTGCCAGTTTGAGCCCATCCAGTGTGTGTGTGCCAGCACATCCTTGCTCAGTGCCAGGTAATCATCCGGCAGAACATCTGGGAGGATTTTCCAAACCACCTTCAAGCAGCAGCAGCTGCCAAACGTCTCTCAGCAGGACTCCTGTGCCCCCTGCACCGTGAGGATACGAGGCACGGGGGATTTTGTTTTTCAAGGGTGTTTTCAGTGCCTTGTAGAACTATTTAAAGCCTGAAAAGCTGAAGGAAATCTGTTACTACACCACATGGTGTCTGTGTAGCACCTCCTTGTAAACCAGGTTGGCGTGCTCCCCTCAGGCAGTGATAGGTGAGGAATTACACACGATATCCATTAATGTGTCCTTATAAATTACTCATTTGGAGAACAGCTGCACCTGCAGGAACACAACATGCTTGTCCTGTGTTAATTACTATGGCAGGTAGTGCCTCTGCCACAGGAGCTGCTCAGCATCATTGATGCCACCTTGGCTCCAGCAGCACCGTCTTTTCCAGCTATTTATCCGCCTATTTATTCCAGCTATTTGTCCTGCCCAGGGTGAGACCCCAGGAGCTCCTTTGCACAAGCCGGGGAGCTGCCCCCTGCCAATTTTTCCATGTATAAATCAAAATAAATTTTCAGGTGTCTAAAAGAAGCTGAGAAGTGGGTTTTCCAAGCTCCTGGGATCCCCCTTGTACCCCCATTTCCCCTCAGCTTCTGCAGAACCCGTAAAGCTGGGAATCACTGTGGTTTCAGTCCTCCAGGGATTTTTTTTCTCCCCTTTCTCACTAATATTTTCTTACTTCATTAGGTGCTTACGTGCTCTCCTCTCCTGGATGCCCTGACCTCTCAGCTTCCCATCCTTTCCGGGAAATTCTGTCGCAACCTTATTTGAGGTGATCTTTCAAAGATCCCAGTCATAATGTAAAAATTATACATTAGGCCCAGCTATAATATGAGAACATTTATTTTCAGAGAGAAAACAGCTCTCAACAGACCGTGGAGTGATGGGGGAGGAAAGATCTGTTTCCATCGAGATTTCCTTATTTTGCATAAATTTTGACAGTAAACTACCATTGATTTTTGGGGTTTTGGACAAATAACCATAAATCATAGAATAGTTTGGGTTGGAAGTGACGTTTAAAGATCATCTTGTTCCAACCCTTATGCCATTGGAAGGGACACATTCCATTACCCCAGGTTGGTCCAACCTGGCCTTGGACACTTCCAGGGATCCAAGGGCAGCCACAGCTTCTCTGGGAAACCTGTGCCAGCATTTTACCACCCTCACTGTAAAACCTTCTTCCTTGTGCTGTCGCAACAGACCCTGTTAAAACTTTGGCTCCGTCTTTCTTCTAGGTCCCCTTCAAGTCCTGTCTCCTTTTCCGCCTGGGAGTTTTGTCCATGACAGTTTAGGGAATTCTCTACACTTGTCCAGGAGCCCTCAGATGTGTCATGGACCAGGATGCTCACTTTCCCCAGCGGGCACTTTCTGATGCCTGCACTCTGGCCAAAAAATCCCAGCCACGTCCAAAATCCCTCCTTGTCCAAAAATTCCTGCTGACAATAACTACTAACCCGTGACAGGGTCTTTTTTCTCTCCGGAAAGCCACAAAGTCTGTTTAAAACTTTTCTGAGTACATTGGTTGCATTAGTTAAATGCTTTTCCCAGTGGCTGCCAGATAAAAAGCCAAGATAAGAACCAGATTGATGCCTTAGACCCCAGCAGAGCATGACTAGAGCAGAAAGTTAAAATATTATGGAATTTTTTTTCCTCCTGGTTTGCTGGGTGAGAGCCAGGGACCCAAACCACGCTGCCCATTACCTGTGTGATTGATGGGATTGATGGGATTTGTGGTGGGCTTCCCGGAGCAGCTGGAATTGCTGCGGGGCACTGGAGGGTGATGTGGGATGCTGGGAATGCGTGAAGATATGTTAAGTGGAGAGGCGGCAATCCCAGCACGCTGGGAATGCCTGGAGTTTACATGGTCCCAGGCACATCCCACCCTTTGGAAACCCTACAGTGCATCAAATGAACTGTTTGCTCTGTTTACTGACAGAAAATGGAGTAAAAAGTGTGTTCCTGAAAGAAGAAAAGAAGAGATTCTTGGTGAAATTTCTCCAGAGTGACATCCAATGTGGATTTAGAAGAGTTTAATTTTAGAATAGTCATGGAATAGTTTGGGTGGGAAGGGGCCTTTTAAAGACCATCTCCCTGCCATGGGTGTTTGGGTTGAAAGGGAATTTAAAGGGAATCTTGTCCACCCTCCCACCATGTGTAGGGACACCTTCCTTTAAGCCCAATTCTAAAAACATTCCATGTTTGCTACAAATGTTTTCCAAGGACACGAAATAAATGGGGCTGTTTGCTTCATTTTTGTATTTATTGCTGAGATTAAAGTCCTCCCCGATGCACCCACCTTTTTGATAGGCTGACTAAAATGAAAACAGCAGTCAGGAGTGATTTTAGAAGTGTGGGAAATCGAGTGCCTGATGGGTTTGTCTGAACACCGTTATTATCCAAGGAAAATACACTGAGGATGTGAAAAGCTCAGGATCATCTCAGAGCATCACCCTGCCCACACACCTGAAAATTTGTTTTTGTTTTATGTTCTGCCCCTGTATTTTTCCTGAGCTGTAGAATCGGTCATTTCTGTTTTAAAGGAGAAACTGCGCAGGAAAATACGCTGATGTCAGAGCTGCTGGTGTCTGTAGGTGCACCCCGAGAGGAATTTGGGATGAACCTGGTTCTTCCTTTCCCACTGGGTGCGGCATCAGACCTCCCTGTGCTCGTTCTCACAGATCAGAGCTGTCTCAATCTACCTCCCTCCCTTTTCTTCCCGAAAATCTTTCACAGAAGACCAGAAGGACTTAGAGCAACCATGTCCCTTCCCTGTCCTTGCTGTGCCCACCCAGATGTGCCATCACCTTCCAGCTCAGCTCCCTCTCCTAAAACACCTCATCCCTACTCTCCTTCTGGGCTTTCCCTGTGTTTGCTTCTCTTTGCACTGACACTTTTGGCCCCCTTTTCCCTCTCATGCATCCTTCATTCTGGTGGGAAAAGCCACAGGATGTTGAGTTATTTCTCCATCCAACTATTGTCATCTGACAGCCTAATTCCAGAAGGTGACATAATTTGCTGCAAGTAATTTCCTTAGGAAAGATTTCAGCTTTATGTGGAGTTATTTCAGTCCACATTGTGTCACTCTTCCTCTTATATATGTATTTATATATTTATTTCTGCCCAGAGATGCTGCCCCATCCCTGGAAGTGTTCAAGTCCAGGTAGGACAGGGCTTGGAACAACTTGATCCAGTGGAAGGTGTCTCTGCCCATGGCAGGGGGGTGAAATTAGATGGTTTTTGAGGTCCCTTCCAAGCCAAACCATTCTGGGATTCTATGATTCCATGACTATAATAGCACTGAGGTAGAGAGAGTCAGAAACACGTGGACTTGAGGGCATTAGTCACAAGCACAGCTTCAAAGCAATTAAGTCCAAGGTCAAGAATAAATTTCTATACACCAGAACTGCAGTGAAATGTTTTAAGTAACTATAAAATAAATAAATATGATTAAAATCAATTGCTGTTTTGTCTCTGCTCCTTTTGTTCGTGAACCAGTCCTCTAATCTGATTAAAGGTTTTAACAACAACAGAAAACTAAGGGTGGTTTTCATACAGGCTTTTTTTTTTTTGTCTTGTTATGCAGCATTTTCAGTTGTTTATTTTTCCCTGAAGAGGCACAGAAGAGGTTTTTACCTCTCTGGGTAAATGAGGGAGGCACCAGGTCTTCCATCAGAGAATATGCACTAAGGGAAGCTGCTGCTGGTGCCAGAAAGCTCATCCCTGTCACAAACATCCCCGTTCCTCCTGTGACCGCAGAAAGATGCTCCCTTGCACCGCATTTACCTGGAATTTGGGGCGTTTGGAGGTACAAAACCCTGCAGGATCTCGTGATGCTTCTGATCCCAAGTGCCAGCTGGTCGGATAAAACAATTAAACCAAGCGGAGGTTGGATAAAACAATTTCCTCTCTGGTAGCACCTTCCTGCAGCAGCTCCTCATTAGCAGCACGGAGCAGCTCCAGCATCTTCCCTGCCCTTGCAAACTGTTATGCAAATAGCTCTTGCTGACAGCACAAATACATTCATTTTGGTGTCGCACTAATTGATTTTAGCTCATTAGGAGCGATTTCGCCCTAATTTGATAAGGAAGTGTGAAACTATTTTTTCCCAACAGCAGGTTTGTTATTTGTTGAGGTATTAAGAAAGTGTTAATTAGCCACAGCTCTGCTGTCATGTTGATGGTTTGGGGAGTCGTCACCGTGCGGGTTCCGAGACAGCCGCGCCTGTTGCTCGTTGCGGTTTGTCAAATTAAGTTAATTAGGAGAAGGCAGGAGGCATGTGGCACATATGGGTGTGTGTCCGAGGCAGCAGAGTGCCCTTGGTCTCTGATTTAGGGGAATTTCTGAAGCAGGAGGCTCAGAAGACGTCGGGATCCATCCCAGCCAGGTGGACGTGGAGTGGTCTTTGGGCGGGCTCTTCTCAGACCCGTCGCGCGGACCGAAATCTCGCTGGGGAAATGACCCTTCACAAAACACATCCAACGTTTGATTCCTCAACTTACAGGGAGAGGATTTGCCTCTGCCTTTGTTTCCCAGGGCACTGGGGGTCCAAGATCCTGCCGCAGAAGCAGGATTGGATTTGACGGATCAGTTGTTTGCGCACATGTAACAAACCCCGTGGTTTGGAGGCAAAGACTTGCCCAAAAATTCTCCTTGTTTTGCCTCCAAAACGGCAAAGCAGCTGCTGGTGTCTCTGGGGTGGATTGTCCCAAGAGTTTCTAAGGGCTTTCTGGATTCAAAGCTGTCTGAAGGCTGGAATGTCTGTTTTACTGTAAATCTGGATGTTTCAAAAGCTGTTTTCATTGCATGTGAAATAAAGCCAAATATTTTCAGACTTACAGGAGCAATGACAGTTCTTCAAATAAGAATTTCAAAAGCATTGTTTGCTTTCCAAAAAGAGAACTTCCCAAAGAAAATTGCATTTTTTTTCCTTATAAAATGTCATTGACATCCTTTTTTTTTTTTTTTAATGGAAAAACTATTACCATATGTGAGGGAAAAAATCCTTTAAACAGAACAGTGAAAAACTGGGCATCGTTTGAGTGTTTCCAAAGGGGCTGTGGCAGAGCGTTTTTCAGATAAATCACGGGAAGAGAGCAGGGCTGTGGGCTGGTGGCACTGGGCTGGTGCAGGCAGGCCCACAGGGAGGCATTAGAAGCTCTCCTGAATCAGAATTGAAAAATTATGAGGATAAAATTGTGCCGTTTTCAAGGAACGACACGAATTCCTGCTGAGGCCGAGAACGTGGATCGCTCACAGGTGGCAAGTGGAGACAGGAGCGGTGGCGGGACACGGACTAATCAAGGGGAGAAAAATAAAGGGGAAAAAATGCTCCATGAAGTTGAGTAAAAGCTGATGGATTCGTGAAATCAGGGGTTTGCGCTCTGCTTTCCACCATTCCCTCCCTGGTGGTTGCTCCTGGTGGGGGAGGTTGATGCCTTGACACCGTGCTGCGTCACCGCGGGGTCCCCATGAGGCTCTTCGTCTGCCCCCGGTGTGAAAAAGGCCACTTCCAGATGAGAAAGGATGATCTGGAAAAGGAACGGTGGGATCACAGCCCTGCCACCTCTTTGGGCAGGAGGTGTGACCTGGCGTTCAGCCCTTGGCCGGACAACAGCTGTGGACAACACACGTATTTCTCTTCGCCACGTCCTTTATAAAACCAAATTTCTGCTCGAAAGGTTTCTCATATCCTTTTTTTCCTTTGTTATCAGTGGGTTTTTTTAGGTTCTGCTGAACTTAAGCTGGATTTAGGTACAAGAAAAAAGGGAGGGATCCATCCTTCCTGGCAAAGGACCTTGTCCCAGCCTCTGGACTGATCCATGCTGGGCCATAAATACATGTTGCAGCAACATGTTGGAGCTAACCAAGTGTGACAGCTCACTCAGTGACCCCAGACATCTCTCTTAAATAGTTTATTTGTACTTTTTATCCCACAGGTTTTGTTACAGAAGATATGAAGGGGCTGAAGCCGCAGATGGGTTGAGATTTAGATCTTTGTTTTGGGCAAGAGGGCCTGGATTGAGTTTTCCCTTTTGATCACTTACAAGTGTGGGCTCTGACTCAAGGAAAAATGAAGTTTCACTGATTTGCTGCCAGGAGGCTGACCCAGGTCTGGGTTGTGACCTTGCACAGAGTGATGGTGTCGAATCATCCGAGAATTCCAGAATGGTTTGGGTTGGAAGGGACCTTAAAACTCACCTGGTTCCACCCCCGGCCATGGGCAGAGATGCCACTGACTATCCCAGGTTGCTCCAAGCCCCGTCCAGCCTGGCCTTGGACACTTCCAGGGATCCAGGGGCAGCCACAGCTTCTCTGGGCAACCTGTGCCAGGGCCTTCCCACCCTCCCAGCCAGGAATTCCTTCCCAATATCCCATCTAACCTTGCTCACCCTGGTTTTTACTCTCCAGAGCCTATTTGTTGACAGTGAAGTGCCAGGTAAGTTCTTATGACTATATTTTTATAGGACTATTCCTTTCAGCTTGACTAAAAGGAGCCATTCCCAAAATGACCGTGATTATCAAATCACCCCACCTCCACATTAAAGCAAGTAGCTTTAGAATAAGGAATGTGTGTTTTTTCCCCACCATTTCCAGTCCTCAACATTCCGGCCTGCTTTGTGAGCTGCTTTATTCTCTTGTGAGAGCAATTATTTCTCCCAGGTCAGACACGCTGAGTGAGGGGCTGGAGGGGCAGGACAGTAGCAGGCTCCTGGGAAAGCCACAGGCATTGCTCTGTCTGAGGCTCAGCCTCTATTTTCCCAGTTAAAAATCTGTTTTTCACAACCCAGCCCATAATAATAACGGAAGTACAACACCAGCGATGCCCTCCTTCGGTCCTGTTTTTTACCACATTCCAGGAATGGTGGTTTCTCAATCACACTTCCTGTAAATTGCCATGTCGTATCTGAAATTATTTTAATGAAATCATGGAATGGTTTGGGTTTCCCATTCCCATTGGGGAATGGAAGGGACCTTTGAAGGTCCACCAGTCCAACCCCCTGCCACGAGCAGGGACACCTTCCACTAGACCAGGTTGCTCAGAGCCCCATCCAACCTGGCCATGAGCGTTTCCAGGAATGCACTTGCACTTCCAGGGATCCAAAGGCACTCGAAAAATAACATTTTCAGCTGTAGTTAAGAACATTCGCACCTCCAGTAGGAGCACACGGATCAGGAAGAGGGAAGTCTCCGTGGAACACAACCCCGGAGCAGTGCAGACTCAGCTTGTACGAACTCCCAAACTCTGAGTCATCTGTGCTGCAAAACAACCAGGGAGGGATAAATTTAGCTTGTTTTTTTGGTTTTTTTTTGGTTGCAAAGCACTGTAGCAGAGTCTAAAATATTTGCAAGTAAATATTTTGGGAAGTATTTTCCAAGTGTGTACGCTCAACAAAGAACATTGCTCAGGATCCAAGAGGGGTGTTGCTTTCTGGGTTGAATTCATCTCTCAGTTGCTGTCGCTGTGACAGGATATCTTGGCACTGGAAGAGCTTCTGGCACATTTTTGGGGAACACCAACCCTCTCTGGTGTTTAACCTTCCCAGCCCACACCAGGCAATGACTCAAGCCAAAGGTGCCTGATCCTGAGCTCGCTCATATCACACCCAAAAAAAAATGAGAATAATCCCTTACCAAGAGCTGCATCAGAGAGAGGGAGTCGTGAATTTATCACCCCGCCAAGGATGAGAAATTCCTGAATATGCTGGGTTTTCACTAACTCTTTCAATCCATCTTTTTTTCCGGAATGCACATTCCCTCAAATTCTGCAGTTTGAAAAGCCCACAGCCATCCTTGCCCCACTTTCCTCTTGAAATATTTATTCCGGGCAAGGCCAGAGAATATTGTATCAACATATTGATCTCTCTAAATCTTATTAAGAGGAGCAGCAGGTTCAGGCACGTCTCGCAAATACATTTGTACCCTTCCCCTTGGTTGATTTTTTTTATGTTCCTGTTTCTGTATTAGATTAAATCTAAAAATAAACACTATGTAAATACCTCCCGTGTATCCACAACAGATTTTTCTCAGTGATGTTTGAACTGAAACAAAGTGAAAGCCTGGGTTAAATGTGGTTATCCAAGATAATTCTGTCTGGGACAAAAGGCTGCTGGTGTCTTTCCCCCTGAAGGTGGATTTAGCTGCTGGGAGGGTGAAATCCTCTTTTCCACACAGAATGGAGAGAGGTTGAAGTCGTGAAATTCCATGTACGGAGCTCTGCTCCAGGGAGAGGATGCCCTAAATCCCAGAGAGTTTGGTCCTGAGACGTGCAGCACATAAATGCATCTCAGTGCATCATTATCCCAACAAATCTCCTCACTGGGCTCAAGAAATTTATTTAATTTAATTAATTTATTTTATTTAACGTCGCAACTTTCCAAAGTGTGAGATGGAGCAGATTTGCCACGTTTTTCTGTCTGATAGCAAAGGCATTAAAAAATCACTTTGTGCTTTGAGATCAGCGCCCAGAAACACCATCTGAGGCCAATAAATGTCCAGACAAGAGTCATATTTGGCCCTTTTCTAAGCACTTCTTGCAGGTAAGAAACCCACTAACCTGAATTTAATGTCATCACTATGAAAATTTCACCTATGAAATATTTATGTCTTTCTGGTTTTATCTCCAGGTAAGTGTTTATCAATTTAAATTGTTGTCTAGCGGGAATGTACAGAATTATTTAACACTTTGCTGTATATTCTCTGATAAATCAAGCTAAAATTCTTGGAGACAGTCACAGCTGACTTGTTGAGAATTCAAGGTTTTATGCCAACATGTTTGAATCTTTTAGTTAAATATGTTTCCTCCGTTAAGGCTTTAGTCTTTCAGTTTTTCATATCATAACCTCCAAAATTCTTCCATGATTTGCTATTCGTTTTAGACAAAAAGACACAGGAATGCAGGTGGGACATGCTGGTTTCCTGGATTCAACCTCTTCTTTCTGCATCTCTGAATAATTCCAGTCAAGCAGAGTCCCCATCCCTGGAGGGACTGAAAAGCCCTGTGGATGTGGCACTTGGGGACATGGATTTGTGGTGGCCTTGGCAGTGTTAATGGTTGGAATCGATGATCTCAGAGGGCTTTTCCAACATAAATTATTTTATGATTTTAATCCTGGACCAAAATCAAACCTGAGACCAAAATCGTCCCTTCAAGGCAACACAATCAGGAAAGAAAAAAAAGGATATAAATATATGAAACAACATCCTTCCTTCCACCCGAGCATCACACCAGGGTGTGAAAACTGCTCAGTCCCATGTCGGATGGAACAATCAAAATCCATCACAGAGATGGGAAACAGAGATGGGAAACAGAGGGGAAAATGGGAAACCTCCCTGGTGAAGATGTAGGGAAGAAAGGCACATTTGCTTGAAGAGGTTCTAAAGGGAAGTTTGGTGTTTGGTGCTTTCAAAAGCCTCTCCAGGTGCCTGCAAGTGTGGGCTCACAATCTGTGCTAAATAAAAATGGGTTTTACTTAATTAATTAACTGTCTGACTTGGGTATTCACAGCTCATCACCCACTTTAAATAAGACAGTGAATAAACCAGAAATGATTGATGTACTCACAAAAAACAAAGCAAACCTACACTGGATCTTACCCTCAGATGGGCACAGCAATCCTTGTGGTTTTGGGGAGATATTCATTCTTTTGGGTAGAACAACCCTAAAAAATTCCCTATGGTCTTTTCCCTTGAACCTGCCGTGCCTCAAGGACGTGGGGAATTCACTGTCATCAGTAAATAAACATCACTAATTTGGTGACATAAATCTTGGAAAATGGTCATCTCAAAAAATGAGCTTCCCCCCAAAAAAAAACAAAACCGACTCAGAAAAGGCAAGGATTAAAAAAATCATCATCCAGCTCCGTGAACACTGACCCCTACCTGGCCCCACCTTGCCCATCTTCCCTTAGGAAGGAGCTCAGGATGATAAAAACACGGATTAAAACGTGATAAAATCGCTGGATGACCTATTACAGATGACAAGGTTAATACTCTGCTAATCCATCACCACACATCTCCCTACCCGACGGTTCAGGTGATGCAGGAGGGATCTGTGAATCCATCATCAGGAAGGCAAAGGCTGTTCCCCCACCTCTGCAGGCCAGCTGGGTCTGATCCAGAGCCCCCATCTCCTTCCTGCTCACCACCCCTGTGTCCTTGCACTAAACAAACTCATGTGGGGTGTTTTAAAGAACTGGGAATCCTTGATTTTCCCTCTGGATCCTATCTGTCAGTGGCTGTGCTTGGACAGGACTCGGAGAGTACTGGGCTGGTGGTTACATGCCCATGGGCATTAAATGTTGAGCCCACCAGAGGAGGAACTCAGGGGTGGAGTCCCAGCACACCTAAAAAACCTCGATCATTATCTACGAAACTTCATCACAAGGCATCAGAGAGAAGGATTTGGGTCCTGCCTGATTCTTCCACAGAAGACTTCAGGAAAAGAGGGCCTCGAGTTGCACCAGGGGAGGCTTAGGTTGGATATTCAGGAAAATTTCTTCCCCAAAATGGTGGTCAAGCCCTGGATTGAACTGTTCAGGGCAGTGGAGAGTCCATGTCCCTGGAGGGATTTAAAAGCCCTGTGGATGTGGCACCTGGGGACATGGGCCAGTGGTGGCCTGGGCAGTGCTGGGGATGGCTGGATTCAATGAACTTAGAGGGCTTTTCCAACCTAAATTATTCTGTGGTTCTACGACTTCCCGGGGAGGGCTGTAACCCCCCATCCTGCTGGAGCCGTTCTGTCCCTGATGCTCCAGGGTTTCTCTGGCTTGGAGAAAGCCCCTTGCAGAGGCATCTCCCATGGGAGCCCCAATACCTGCTGCACCATGAGGGACTTGTCCAATTCCTGCATTTCCAAGGTCTGGGGTAGGACGATGGTGTGGGAATGAGGAAACTTTCAGTGGGAAGATGGGAGGACCACAAGGATGAGCAACCCAATCTAGTTGAAGATGTCCCTGCTCATTGCAGGGGGGTTGGATTAGATTGTAGAATCATAGAATCCCAGACTGGTTTGGGTTGGAAGGGACCTTAAAGATCAGCTCATCTCATCTCATCCCCTGCCATGGGCAGGGACACCTTCCACTAGCCCAGGTTGCTCCAAGCCCCATCCAACCTGGCCTTGGACACTTCCAAGGATCCAGGGGCAGCCACAGCTTCTCTGGCCAACCTGGGCCAGGGCCTCCCCACCCTCACAGCCAGGAATTCCTTCCCAATATCCCATCTCTCCCTGCCCTCTGGCAGTGGGAAGCCATTCCCTGTGTCCTGTCCCTTCATCCCTTGTCCCCAGTCCCTCTTGATTTTCCATGGATGATAATGGCCAAAAAAGTCAACTCTACCTGCCCTCAGAGTAGCCAGGAATGTCCTGTCCCTTGTTCCCATCCACAGGGACATCACACCTTTAAATGTCCCTTCCAACCCAAACGATTCCATGATTCTGGGATGCTCTGAAGGAGTTTGGACAGTGGGACAACCCTGGGGCAATCCCTGCCTCCTGGAGCAGTGTCTGGTGATGACAGGGAATAAACAGACGAGGCTTTGGCTCGTAAAATCAGGTTTTACAAGACCGAGCTTTCCAGCCCAGGCCCCACAGAGGAGCCTTTGCAAACCCAGCTCCAAGAACAAGCCACGCAGCTGGAGCAGATAATGTGAGTGGACACGTAGTTACTTCCATGTCTGTCTGCCAGCCTAGCGAGGGGGAAAATAGCAAGAGACACCTCCAGCAGCTTTGGGAGCTGAGGGGGCACGGGATGTCTGAGCCGTGATGGGAACTGGCAGAGTTCAGCCCCAGCAGAGGCACGGAGCCCTTTGCAGTCACTCAGTGTCATGGCAGTGGGAGACAGAGTGTCAGGGAGGAGAGTTAATGATAATAATGGGGTCCTCTCCATTATGCAGGAGGGCACTGGATTTTGAATGCTTTAGTCATCAATGAAAACTCAGAATCACACAGTCACAGAATCCCAGAATCCCAGAATGTGCTGAGCTGGAAGGGACCCACAGGGATCATCCAGTCCAACTTCTGACCCTGCACAGGCCCATCCCCAGGAGTCACCCCCTGTGCCCCAGAGGATCATCCAAACCCTCCTGGAGCTCTAGCAGCCTTGGGGCTGTGCCCACTGCCCTGGGGAGCCTGGTCAGTGCCCAACCACCCTCTGGGGGAAGAACCTTTCCCTGAGATCCAGCCTGACCCTGCCCTGGCACAGCTCCAGGCCATTCCCTGGGTGCTGTCCCTGGTCCCCCCAGAGCAGAGCTCAGTCCTGCCCCTCCTCTGCCCCTGCCCAGGAAGCTGGAACTGCAGTGAGGTCTCCCCTCAGTCTCCTCTTCTCCAGCTGAACACTCCAAGTGCCCTCAGAGCTTCTCACATGGCTTAAAATCAAGGCCCTTCCCCATCCTCATTGCCCTCCTTTGGACACTCTCTAATATTTAATATCTTACATTGCAGTGCCCAAAACCGGCACAATATTCAGGGTGAGGCCACCCCTCGTGCTGAAGGCATGTGGACCCAGAACTCAAAGTTCTGCCAAGACTTGGTGATAAATGAATGAAGAGCAAGCAGTGACTGAGCTGAGATGGCAGCAGAGCTCAGAGCTGCTGCTCACCCCCCAGTGACCATCAGCACGGGGGCAAAGGGTGAGAGAGAAGTGATGAAGATGCTTCTGCACAAATTAGTGCTGGGCTCTGGTGTGTGCCCGATAGCTGAGGTATCTATTTCTATATAAAAACATGATAATGTTATGTGATGGGGATTTCTGGCTTTGTGGGAGTGCAGGGTCCCAAAAACATCCCCAAACCAGGGAGGCGGAAAAAGATGGGACCTGAAGTTTGGTCAACTCCAATAAGAAAGAGCCGTAGAAGTTGAAATTAAAACAAACCACCTTTTATTAAGAGAAAAGCTGGACTTTTGATCATTATCCAGTTTTCTTATTACAAAGCAACGTGTTTTAAATGAAAATGGAAAGTTAATGGTTGCTGGGGACTCTCTGACCCAGCCTAGTTTCTCCTGGTGATAGCACCAATGCTCTAATTAAGGTGATGTGTGCACAGTTAAACACACACACCTCGGGGGCAGATGTACCAGCGTTTATTTAGGCTTGAAATAAAAGCTATTATGCTGATTTTTGTCATGCAATGCCCTTTAATATCTACTTTTCTGTGCAGGAGCACCCACTGCTGATAAAGTCTTGATTGCGCTGAGGCAATACCCAGTAATTACTGCTTGAATCAAAGAGATGCATTACCCAGGTGGATACAAATGTCCCCTTTTCCAGGAATTTATGGGAACATTAAAGCAGTGGTGATACAGAGAGAGAAAGAGCGTTATCATGTTCTTAATGGCGAGGTTCACAGGAATTTCACAGGTTGCCCAGAGAAGCTGTGTCTGCCCCTGGATCCCTGGAAGTGCCCAAGACCAGGTTGGAGCAACCTGGGCCAGTGGAAGGTGTCCCTGCCCATGGAACCAGATGGGCTTTAAGGTCTCTTCCAATCCAGACCACTCCAGGATTCTGTGTCCTCAGCCATAAGTGAGGACAGCACAAGGAGCAGCCAGGAGCCTCAAACTGAGCATCCCACAGCTGAGACACAGAGGGTGCCCATCCTCCTTCCTCCAGTGCTTGCTGTTTGCTCTTCCCAGCTGTGCATGTGGGCAAACAGAAATCCCGGGAACTGCTGGTGGTTAATCAGAAAAACATCTCTGGACAGGGAGTGTAAACAGCTCGGAGAGTGTGTACATTCCTCCACCACAGGAATGAGAGCCACGCAGGCTGCCTGTGCCAGGAACCTCCCGTTAGATGCACTGAACTCAAGACTGAATTCCCTGGGCTTGGAAGGGGACTGGGAGCAACGTGCAAGTGGCTGTCTGGTCCTGTCTCACAGGGTCACACGGAGGGACACCGGGAGCAGGGATCACGGGAATGTTGGCTGCACACCCGCTGAAAGGCTGCATGGGTTTTATGCGTAATGGTAAATAAGGCTCAGCATTTTCCTCACCCGTCTTCTCTCCCAAAATTCAGCTTTCTCACCACAAGAAACTGGAAAACGATTTGGCACTGGAATGGTTTCCCATGCAAGGCACTGCTGCGAAGCCGAATTTTTTTCCCCAAACCTTAATTTAAAAAAAAAAAAAAATCCTGGAAATCTTGCTTTCAGCCGCTCCTTCCAAGCTCTCACTCTGCCAGATTTGTGGGTTGTTTTGATTCTGGTTCTATTACGACTTGCTGGTATCAAGATCAAAGAGGAATCGGGGTGTTGGTGGCTTTGTGTGGGTTTTGCGTCCTGTTTTCTTTTAACTCGGCTCAGAAGTGAATGAAAGAGGAGACCCTGATGTTGTTCCCAGGGGAAGGCACTCAGGGAAGCAAGAGGCATGGAGAAATAAAAGTCCAACCCTTTGGGGCATTTGAACTGGTGATAAAAAGAAGAGGGAACCAAGCCTGGGGAGTTGTGAGGAGCGAGGGAGGGTGGACGGTGTGACAAGACAACAGAGGAGGCATGAAAGGGAAACAGGCAGAGATGACAAAGGGAACAAGGCAATTAAAGGCAGATTTTGTCTTGCAGGCCCCCTCTCCTTCATCCATGCCTATGGAAAACTGTGCTGGCTTCACAGGGAGTCCCTGTCCCCACAGCATCAGCAGCATTCCCTACTCTTTTCAAGATTTTTCAAGGATTTTACCATATCCCCAAAGGGAAGGATCAAGGTCCTGTTCAACCTCAGAGGCACCTGATCCTTTGGGTGTCTGGCTGAGCACAACTCCTCCACTACATAAAAAACATGGGACATGAGCCTTTCTCTGTGCCAACCTCAGTGTTTCCTTTTCTATCAGTTTTCCAATGATTTCCAGTAAAATCCAGCACCCCAATTCTTTGTGACTGCTTGGTTGGGGGACACCGAACCTGCTCTGCAGCATTAGTGGGGCAACGTGTGTGTAAAGGGGCCAGAAGCTCCTCAGTGCCAAAATTTGGGATACGATGTCCCCAGCGTGGTTATTTTACACCTCTTGCTCCTTAGGACTGGAGGGAAGAACTCTGCATCACCACCATGCCTAAGCCCTGGAGCATTTCCAACAGAGCTGAAAGGACTTTCCCCATCCAGGGAGGAATGCTGAGCAGTGACAGTGTCCCAGGGAGGAATGCTGAGCAGCGACAGTGTCCCAGGAAACCCTCATGGAGCTCCTACAGCACAGCCACCAACGTCCCTCTAACCACTTTTACACCACTGGCTTAGAGGATCTGCCCGCGGAAGCAGGAGGGATGTGAATGTAGGATTGGAGCCTGAAGGCCAGGGGGGTCACATTCAGGCTTCTAGACAGCTGCTGGCAATCCAGACCTAAATTTGAGGAGCAGGAAGTCTCCTGGGACACATTTTGCTGAGCTCGGTGCCTGCAGAGCAGCAGCAGGCTGGGAACCAGCAACGGGCTGCTGAGACCAGTGGGACCCTCTTCTGGGGAGCAAAATGACAATACCACGGGACAAAGGGAATGGGAACAATGTGGGACACTGCAAAAGAGCAGCTTTTTTCTCCTTTGTTTTAGAAAAAGAAGCTCATTTCTGCAGGGTGAGGCTGTGGGGTGCCCGTGGAGCAGGACAGGGCTGTGATGGGGTTATGGGTGTGAAAACACCCCCATTTTTCTCATGCTGAAAAAGAGGGAAAATAGGCAAAAGCTTGAAGATGAAATCAAATAGACACATGAACAACTTGCCTGCCATGGGGTTAGAATCATGGAATTGTTAAGGTTGGAAAAAGCCTTTAAGATCAAGTCCCAGCCTCCAACCTGAATGTTGATTAACCTTCGCAGTGGGTTGTTAAAGGGGATGGTGCATCTCAGCTCTGCCACGGCATGGCATGATGTGGGATAAGGAGAAACGTGGGATTTCCTTCCCATTAAGAGGGAACAGGCCTGGACAACGAATGTCAAATATTTCCTGCATTTCCAAGTGACAGCAGTGAACTCACTCACCCCACAAGCAGCCTGTTGGCGGGTTTTGCAGCTGCCTTTATGGTCAGGGGGGAGAGCCGAGCGACAAAACAGGGAAAATGAAGCAGCTTGGGAGAACTTCTGGAAGATATTTATGCTCTTTCTCATAAAATGTGGCAATATTTTAATCCCTTGCTTAATGTTTACGTAGTTTTATCTTCATTTTCCATTCTTTAGCAGGCAGCCACGACTCCCACTGCGTGTGGGGCTGGGGCTGCTTATTATTAGAGCACATCCCTGGGCCTGAGGCAGTTCTTTATCTACACAATACAGTGAAAATCACCTTTCTTTTCCACTGAAGGGAGATGAGCTGGTGCACACCGAGGGTTTGACAGAGCAGAGGTTGCAGAAGCATCTCCCTTATGTCTGGTTGGCTGGTGCTGCTACAGGAGCTGTGTGTCCTCATTTTGGGGGGGAATAAGTGTTCCTGAGCATTGAGAACCCTGCTGAGGCTGTGCTGGGAAGCCCATCTCGTTTTCCCTCTGCTTTTCACTCACTCAGCCACTAAAAATAGTTCGTCTTGTTTAAAGAATAGTGTGTAAAAAGCCCTGAAATTCCCTTGCTATTTCCAGACACAGAGATAAAACACTGCAAATTATGACTAGACAATATGAATGGTCTGTCTGAGCAATTTATTACCCTGAGCAAAACCCCCTTTTTCCCAGATATTCCCACTGCGTGCTAACATTTCCATCAGGGATGACACAACTGGCTCGTTGGCAGAGCAGGAGACAGATCCACACAAATCTCCCCGCTCGATGTCCTTCCCTGTGCTGACAGATCCATCACAATGGATGAATGATCCCGATATCCGTGTGATTTATATCCCAGCTGGACCGCAGGAAAAATGAAAATAGGACTCGTAGGAGTTTCTCTTGATAAATCCCAACCTTATCATCCCAGCTCCACTGAGGTCACTTTATTTTTCTCCCAGAGATTGGCAAGAGCCAAGGAGATACTCTGTGGGCCAACATATTTATGGGAATGCAGAGCAGTGTCTTTATTAAGATAAAAGACTTCGGGAAAGATAAAAAACCCTCAACTTTTGTTATCCTTTTAATAAGAAATTATTAAGGAAATATTTATTAATTAATTAATAAGAAAATATGGAGAAATTAGTCCTAATGCAGGGATGGAGGGGAAGGGGGGAGAAATGCTGGTGTGAACGCTGACATTTCCCTTGGCAGCCCAATGGCGCCGAAACACCGCGGGCAACGGTTGTGAATAACAAAAGTTAGCAAATACAATGCCATGGTTTCCAGGGAAACCCAACCTTGGCCTTTGATCCCATATTTCAGCGGGTTTCATTATCCTCCCTGGGTTTGGGATAATGAATTGGCTGTTGATGGAAGCTGCTGCCTCGCTCACGGAGGTTTCCGCCGCAGCCCAGTGGAGATGGGATATGGATCACAGTGGAGATGGACCATGGGCACCAAAGGCATGGGTGTCCCTTTGGAAAGGTTTCTCCTGCATCCACATGGCAGCACATTGTGGGGAGCTCAAGAATCAGTTGAGGTTTTTATTTATTGAAGGCTGGCTGTTCACTCTCTGCTTAAACAACACAGTCTGGGAGAGCTGGGGGGGGACTGGGGACAAGGGATGGAGGGACAGGACACAGGGAATGGCTTCCCACTGCCAGAGGGCAGGGTTAGATGGGGTTATTGGGAAGGAATTCCTGGCTGGGAGGGTGGGGAGGCCCTGGCACAGGTTGCCCAGAGAAGCTGTGGCTGCCCCTGGATCCCTGGAAGTGGCCAAGGCCAGGTCGGATGGGGCTTGGAGCAACTTGGGCTAGTGGAAGGTGTCCCTGCCCATGGCAGGGGGCGGAACTGGATGATTTATTGGTATGTGAGTGATGGTTTTAGATCAGCAGGGAACCGTCACCTGTCAGAGTGGGAGAGGATGGAAACACATCCTCTCTCAGCATCACCAAAATCCCTGTCTGAGCCTACCTGACCTCCAAAGAGGATGCTCCAAAAGGATGCTCATCTTTTAAAGCTTGGCCACCTCCTCTCCTCTTTTCCTTCCCTTTCACAAACACCCTTAGGTGGGTTTTTTACGATATCTCACAGCGTGGGCCAAGATTTGACAAGTGACTCATCCCTTCGAGTGCCAAGGGCAAGAAATGTTATTTTAGTAGTTAAATGCTCGACACATTCAGAAAACAAATCCCCTTCAAGGTGTCTCCCAAAGTGGATCCCAATAGGAAAGTGTCTGCAATTAAGTCATGTTACAAAAATGTTGACTTCTGTGCTTGGTGGCTAAACTTCTTTCATCTTCTCTTGGTAAATATTGGTAGTGGATTTGGGAAATCTGAGAGAATTTACTGTTTCACCTCATAAATGGACAGACAATGAAACAATATACTTGAAATCTTGAAATCTGGGTTAATTATGTGGCTTGTGACGCTTGGAATAACCTATAAAATCCCAACCGACCAGAGAGCTGGGATCAAATCTGGGATTTGTTTTTGGATGTGGATGGCTGGTGTCTCTGTGCAATTAGGGGAATTCTAGAGCACACAGTTTGCTCTTCAGGCTGGTTCTTTTATGTTTCCCATATGTATTTAATTTTCTGAGCAACACATTTCCACTTTGCTTGATTTTTGTGCTCTTTTCTTCTAAAAGCAGCGAAAGATGTGATCACTAAAGGGATTCTCGTGTGATGGCTTCATTCTGACGTAACCTCATGGGGACAGAGTTCAGAGCAACCCTTACCTGCTCTTAATTTACTGTAAATATGATTAAAATTTTACCTGAGGGTTTTTTCCCCCCCTCCCTGTACTTTGTTGCTCCGTGTTTTCACCCAGCACACAGAAGAGGGGGGTTGTGTTTTTCCCAGCAGTTTAACAGGGCAAAGGTGCTTGGGGAGGATTGGAATTCTCTGAAAGGTTCCACTCACTTCATCACCATTTCCCCATCTTAAAAACGAGCCGGGGAAGGGGTAGGGAATAAAAAGACAAGAGGTGGGAAGTGCAGCTCTGTAAAATCTGAGTGAGTTACACCCCATTCCTGCCTGCTGGGGCACCTTGTCTTTTCAGATGGGTTTAGTTGGATTTGTGACCACTCCGTGCTCCAGAATGAAGCCCTTTTCCCTCACATTTTCATCTGTCACTGGAGCAGCCAAGCTCATTCTTTAACTTCTTTCCTTGTGCATCACCAGTATCATTAGAAAAGTGCTCTTGGCTCGGACGGGAAGGTTTTATAAACAGATTTAAAACACACTATAAACGTCATGCAAACAAAGGTAAAATAACAAACAGCACTGGAAATCACTTAAAGAGGGTTTCTGCAGCTTGTGACTGCTCTCCTTGGGAATTTCAAGTTTCTTTAAATGAAACTTAACAGCAAGAAGCCTTTTATTTTCCTGATGCTTCCAACAGCTCGGCCTTTTGCTCTTGCTGTGGATTCATTCTTCACGGAGGCATGCGGCTTTTACATCCCTGGCATGATGATTCCCTCCCATAAATTAGGACGTTCTGGCTTTTATGGGCAATTCCAGGCGATTGAATCCTGGTTTTTAATCACTCTTCTCTCATGGACAGACAAGTCAGTGAGGACGGAGCTTGGGCAAACCCGGATGAGGCTCAGTTTTGGGATAACAGTTTCTAACACGTTGCAGTTCAGCACAGAGATGTATTTTCCCCCCCGAGAAGGTGCAGTTGTCCTTGCACTGGATCAGGTGCTCCAACAATAATGGAAGTATTTTGCACATTTCTAATATGACATCTCCTGACTGAGCAGCCCCGAGCGCACCGGGAAAATTAATTTCATCTCACACAGGTCCCTCGAGGGTGATATTTCCATGCCAGAAATAAGGATGCTTAGAAAGGCTGATGGTAAACATGTTAATTAGGTCCTGGTTGGGGTAACTGCAGCAGCTCTGGCTGGTGGGAGAAGGGGAGGAAAGGGTCTGCTCCAGTCCTTGGTGGGGAAAGCAGAGTGAACATCCATTGTTGTTTCTGGGCTGTTCTAAGGGAAATGAGTTTGCTACTTTGGTTTTGCTCCCTGACTCCCAAAGAGGTCAGGGAAACCACATTCCCTTGCTCCCAGCTCCCATCACTTTGGATCACACACTTTATGATGGGAGTTGCACTAAATTAGGGAGAAAGTCTGTAACAGCTTTTGCACGGGTGTGATTGAGCTCCAGTGCCTCCAGAGAGCAGCTCGTTTTCCCTGGCTCTGAAGGAGGAAAAACTGATCCAGGCAGGGAAGAGCTGGTGCTGGGTTGTTGCTCCTCCAACAGCAACTGGCAGCCCTTGGAGAGCCACAGAAATCCACGGGGTTTCCCACCATCAGAAGAAAATTTGGACGCACAAAGCCAAGGAAGATGGGGACAGTCCCAGGCCCCATGTGCTGATGCAGATCCAGGCATGCCAAACTGGGATGAAACAGGAAACCACTCAGACTGCAATAAACTTGTTATTGTTTTCAAGGAAGGGGATTAATTAACTATGTATGGAATGAGCCAGATAAATCAAGCATGAGGAGCGACTTCCAAATCAAATAAATGATTCCAAGGCTACTTCCTAGTGGCTGCAGCAGGGCAGGGTTGGAACCTGGGGTTCAGTGTTGGTCTCCAGGTTGTCATCTCTAGGAAGTTGTATTGCGGGGCTCATGAATCATGGAACATCCTGAGTTGGAAGGGCCCTCCAAGGGCCATCCAGTCCAACCCCTGGCCCTGCACAGACACCCCAACAATCCCACCCTGTCCCTGAGGGCGTTGTCCAAACCCTCCTGGAGCTCTGGCAGGTTCGGGGCTGTGACTGCCCTGGGGGGATGGCTGACCACGGGATGATCCAGTGGCTTTGTAGACCCTCAGGGCCAAGACTTGGCCGTGATTTCCCACTCCTGTTACACATGTGCATCATGCCCTGCTCAGCTCTGGAGGATGAAGGCACCTAAGGATCATTCATTAACGAACCCTTGGGACATACCTTGCAAATAAGCACTGTCCACACACTTCCCGTTCCCTGGGGAGCTGGATGTTGTGCTACCAGCAAAACTGCTTGATTTCCCCGTTGTGGAGAGGAGATCTCAGCAGAAAACTGTAGGAGGCTGCTCAGGGGGCGTATTCATCAGCAAAGTGCTTCCATGCTAAAAAAAAACACTGGAAAGAAGAGTGTTTTTTATCAAGGATCCTGGGGAATGGGCTGTGACTCATGAGGCCTGAATGGGAAACCTGCCACCATCTGTCTCCGCTTTCCCACCCCTCCTGACTCAGCCCACCCGTGCGGGAAGGAGCTGCTACGGATGCAGTGGTGCCAATGGAGGGGTGGCATCACCTGGCATGCTTGTAACAGGACACCCACCTCACATTTCCCTCTGCAGCGTGCAGAGAGCTCAGGAGAGCTGGAAAAGCCCCGGGAAGCTCAGCAAGGTGGTGTTGCCCCTGGAAGTCACTGGTACCGCAGCCTCCCTGGGGGTTGATCCGCATCCTCCCTTGTCACCCACCCTTTTTCTGTTGAGCCAACAGGCTGAGATGGACCTTCACCTCCAGTTAAGCACAAAAACAAACAAGGAAAATACATTATGCATGTGCAGCAAAAGCCTGAGTTAATGAAACATAACCACGGCCTTCCAGACTAATAGAACATTTGCATTTTTCTAACTTTAGTCATTTGCCAGACTTTGGCTGTGGCTTCAATGAAAGAATAATTACTTGTTTTCATGAAGAGGAGTGTTGATTTAAAAATGCTGGCTCCACTTTGTGAATTCAAGGGGAAATGCTTTCCTTCAGATCAATCAAGCTGTTTTAAGCGACGCGACTTCATTTCACGCTCTTCTCCTTGATTTCGGTCCCTTGTGTTCAGCAAAGCACCGAAATAAAACCAAGCTTGGTTCGCAAAAATAGCAGTTCCACAAGCACGTGGAAGAAGTGGAATGTTTAAAGCTGATGCCTTCCTTTGTCCTGCCTTGTTTGTCAGGAATAGGCAGGAGAGTGATGAAATGGGGAGTATTTTGTGCTGCTCTGGGTGCCCACCTGAAATGCCACTTCCAGGTGTCCTGTGTGCTCAATGGCACTTCCAAAAGACAAAGCCCATCCAATATTTTGGCCATCAGCTGGAAATGCTCCACTCCCTGGGGAGTTTGGGGTGCCTGGCCCCAAATCTTTGGCATCTCCAGGGACCGGGTGAAGCCGACTTGAATTTCTCAAACCTGAGGATGGATCCCAGGAGAAGTCGGACAGCAGAGAACCACAGAATCATTAAGATTGGAAAAGACCTCCAAGATAATCATGTTCCACCCCACACAGTTGCTGAGGAAAACTATGGGAGGATCAAGGGACAACATTCACGTTAATCATCTCACTGGCATCAACCTTGGATCAGAGAATCCACACACAGGGAGGATGGTGGGATCTGCTTTCCAGCATAAAAGGTCTTGGAGTTCATTTCCTGCTGAAAATCCTCATTCTGGAGAGTGAAAAGGCCTCAAGAAAATTACAAAAATATCATGAACCCTCAAAAATGTGCCTTGCAGTATCTGAGTAAATTAAATCTGTCTGGCTTAGCAAAGCTCACCTCCGTGAGCTGCGAGGGGCTCAGGGTGAGAATGTGGAAGAGATTATGGAAAACTTCCTATTTTAGTGGAAAATGGAACGAGATCCTGCCATTGGAAAGGCAAACTGGGACTAGGAATAAGGGGCAACATTTAAACAGGAAAAGAAATACATATAAAAATAGGCTAAGAAATGATGCAGAGAGGACGAGCTGTTCTCTGGCCGAGTGTCCATCGTCATTTCAATAATTCCTACTCTGATAACATTTTTGGTTTCGGATAAAAAGCTGCTGCTTTGCTTCTCCACAGATTGAAATTTGTCTCTTTTTTTTTTTTTTTTTTTTTTTCTTCCTGGTAAAGCTTGCTTTGCACACTGGAAAATAGGATGCATTGTCCCTTTTCCTGTCTTTACTTATCTCGGTGCAATTCTAATTGTTCCCGTAAACCCTGATTCCCGGAGGGCTAAACCAAAAGGGCTCCTTCCAGTTCCAAACCCAGTGGCTGCAGCGCTTCGTTGTGCTTTTTAGATCCCTTTCTTAGCAAGTGTTTTGGAAACTTGCCATTCTTTAAAGTGGCTTCAGCTTTGATATTGCTGTTTATTGCTCATGAAAGCAAGAAAAAGAGGCTGCTCCTCTTCCTTGTTTCCTTTCCCAAGACACGAAATGAGCAGCCTCCCGACCGGCTTTTGTAAATGATCACCGACTGACAGCTCCAATCAATGCGCTTCCAGGAGTGACATAGCGGAAAAAATAGGAAAGGACCACGAGAAGAGCATCCCATTCAACCACAGAGCACTCAGCACTCTCATCCCGGCCTCAGAGGTGCTTTCCTCACGGGAAAAAAACCCCAGCAGAAACAGAGGAAAAAGGGAGAAACTCAGAACTCATTCAACCAACCCGCTGCTCGTTTCGTTGCGGGACAATAACTGAGGATATTCCAAATGGTCACGGGGGTGGTGGTTGGAGCAGGCATGGGCCAGAGCACACAATCGCAGGGCAATTTCTCTCGGTCCTTAATGGATTTGTGTTGTACTTGTGGGCAGCAGAGTGGCCTAATGCTGTCCTGGCGGGATCGCTCTCACCGTGGGGTCGTTGCAGGGACCTTCTCTCGCCCAGAGAATTCTTCACGGGCCAGATGCTGCCGCCTTTATCCCCTCTAAGTGGTGCCTGCCCCAGGGGTCCCCATCCAGAGGAGGGGGGGATGTGGGCACTGCAGGGATCCAGGGCACCGCGGGGGGCCCCTCGGAGCTCGGCTGCTCATTTTAATGGGGATTTATTTGTAAGCGGAGCAAACCCAGGAATTCCTCCTTTAAGTGAAGAGAAAAAAATAGCATCCCAAACCCACACCAGCCAAGGAGCACTTCTTCCTAGCTGTGTTATTCGTGGATATTTTTATGCAGCATTTTTGGCTAATTATGGCTAATTAAGACTGGCTATCCCTTTCCCAAGCCTTTCCACAGCCTTTCCCAAAAACATTCACTACCTTTATCTGCAACATTTAGGGAGAACTCCTTTCATTCTGCCATTTCTTCCATGTTTTTTAAGTATTTGAAGTCTTTAAGTATTTAAAGTATTTAATAAATGTAATATTTAAGTATATAAAATACTGAAGTGTTTGAATATTTGGCAGCAGTTTGAATATTCACCTTGAAATGTGGCTCTACTTCCAAGTGCCCCTTTCCCAAACCTTTCTACCGCCCTTCTCAAAAACATTCACTGCCTTTATCTGCAACATTTAAGCAGAACTCCTTTTATTCTGCCACTTCTCCCACTTTTTTTTTCAGTGTTTAAAGTATTTAATAAATCAAATATAATATTTAACATAATAAAATATTTGAGTGTTTGAATATCTGGCAGCACTTTGAATATTCACCTCGAAATGTGGTTGTACTTCCAAAGTCTTTCAACAGCCCTTCCCTAAACCATTCACTGCCTTTATCTCAACTTCAGGGCAACATTTAGGCAGAACTCCTTTCATTCTGTCATTTCTTCCACCTTTTTTAAGTATTTAAAGTATTTAATAAATCAAATATCATATTTAACGTAATAAAATATTGAAGTGTTTGAATATTTGGCAGCACTTCGAATATTCGCCTCGAAATGTGGCTGTACTTCCAAAATCTTCCTACGGCCTTTCCCAAAGATGTTCTTTAAAAATAAAGTAAAATAAATAAATAAATAAAAAAATCAATGCTTTTTTTAACCCTCTGCCTGGAATAAATTCTGCCGAAAGAGTAAAGCAGCAGGAGAGCTTCACCTTTTCAATACTGCCGCGTGCTGTTACTGCAAAGTCGAGTGGAAGATAATCAGATTCAGTAAGAGCTGGTTTTAAGTCCCCAGCAGCACCTGGAGAACGTGACCCATCACAGCTGTTTGCAGGCATTTAGCACCATGAGATGCCTTTTTTTATGGGGAGCAAAGCCCTCACTCTGGTTTTGGGCTGGGTGTTGCTGCAGGGGGAAGAAATGAGGTCAGCAGAGCAAAACCTCCTGGTTTTGAGGAAAAAAATTCCGATCTCCTTTTGATTCCTCAAACGCTCCCCCTCAGTCACCAGCGTTGGGGGTTGATGTGCTTCCCCAGCTCTCAGGCAGGACACTCGGGAACCTTCTCTCCCTGGCTCTCCAGGGCCATTCCCTCTCCTCCCTTTCCATTTATTTACTGATGGAGCCTTGGGCAGGGGCATCACTTCCATTGCAGGTACAATATGGAAATAAATGACACAGGTATTCAAGGGATTTCTGGAGCTGAGCACTCGGAAAGCTCTAAGATCCACCTCATTAGGTTAATTGAGCAGTTATGGCCTTGCAAACTGGGAAGGAAAGGTAGAAAAATCATGGAAAAACACCGACTGAATGGCTGTGTTCCCTTTGTGTTATTTGCATGTCCTTAGGGATTGACAGTGGAACCAAGGAGAGAGAGAAAAATGGGAATGAGAGTGTAAATCCAGCCAAGAACTTGGAGGTAGAGGACCCACCCTTGTCTTTTGCCACACGAGGACTTGTTAAATATCTTTATCTCAAGTTCAGGGCAACATTTAGGGAAAACTCCTTTTACTCTGCCATTTCTTCCCTTTTTTTTAGCCACATATTTGGCAAAACTTTGAATATTCACCTTCAAACGTGGCTGTAATTCTGTTTTCTACTTCCCTTGTAGGGACTTGAAATCAGAGCTGGGTTGAGTTTGCAAAGTTTTGAGAAGGTTTAGGAAATTTTTGGCTTGGAAATGGACGCTCTTCAGGTTATCCCAAACCACCTGGGAAGAGAAGACATGTTTGGTGAAGCACGGCATTGTGTGGTTTGGTATTTGCCACATCAGATGTTTAGAGCCCTGGTGTATTTATGTTCAAAGATAACCCCGGAGGATTCTGAGTTGGAAGGGGCCCACAAGGATCATGGAGTCAGTTAATGGATCATATGGGGATCAAACCCACAATTTTGGTCCCACTAACCAAGAACCAACCGAGGCAGTCTCAGCGTGGTGATGGAGCACTGGGACGATGGACTGAAACAAAAGGGTAAGAAATGGAGCTGAACTGTCCTCTCAGAGCCATTTTCATGTCCCCAGGTATTTATTTTGCTTCTCTTTCCCGAGGCACACGGAGGTCTCCGTATCCCCCTCATTCCCAGGACGGCATCCGTCGCCCCGCCGCCGCCGTTGGATCCTCCCATCGACGTGAACATTCTTCATGTCTGTCACGGGCCTCCTCTCACGTAGACTTGCCTTCAGGCCGAACTTTAGTGTAATGTATTTTGACACCCCATATGGCCCTCCCGGTTCTCTCCGGCACCGCCTGGAATCTCGCTCGCGTCGTTGGCAAGTGCCGGTCCCTGGAAGCAGCCTGGCTTTTCTCTTCCATGTTTGGGAAAATTAATGCGGTGATTGGGCACTGGCAAGGAGCTGGAGTAAGTGACCTAATAGGTTCTTTCCATCTCTAATTCCTGCGTTTTATTCCGAGGGATTCTTTGTTGCCGTGGCACTGATTTGTCGGAGCTGTCACCGCGGAGGGAAGGCAGGAGAGGTGGCACTAACAGTGTCATCTAAATCCATCTTTTTTTTTGGCACCTCTGCCCCTGTGAATCGAGTGGACCATCTGGTGAGCGGGCACGTTGCCATGCAGGCAGATGGGCAGGAGTGTAGCGAGCTATGAGACCATGTATGATTATCAAATGTGCTGTTGGGCGAGGATTTCCAGCAAGGAATAGCAAAACAACTTCCCGTAATGAGCTTCTGATTCCATGGGGAAAGAAGAAGGGCCATTTAACTCCCAAAAAAACCCAGGCAAAATTCAGTCCCTGGGGCTGGATCCAGTCAAAATGCAGTCCCTGGGATGAGTAGTGTTGGGGCTGGCAGGGGGAGGGAGGCCAGGGATGATTCCCATCGTGCCAGTGGGCATTTTGGCAAGGGGCAGCCGGATGCTGGCAGCCAGCGCCGCCCTTGGCACCACCCTGTGATCCCTCCTGGAGGCAGATTGGAGCAAGGAGGGATCCCACTTCTCATCCTGGAGCTGCAACCCGCGTCAGGAGGTTTTGGTGCACGACTGTTTCACACCCCAGTGGTGAAAAGGTTCTTCCAAGAGTGAAAAGGTTCTTCCAAGAGCAGGGACCCACAACATGAGTGTGTGTATATATATATATATATAAAAATATATATCTAATTATAACTCCTAATTATGATAATTAGACAACTGCCATGCACATGCCTTCCTTTTAAACCAACAGGAGCATTTCCCCTCAGGACTCGTTCCTGCAGCTGCGACATAAACACAGACAAGGCACTATTTGGGACCACGGAATATTTTTAGCAGGTCATCTATTACTCCAAAATTCTTACTTTCCCCTGAGACAGGGAGAGCTATTTTTCTCTCAACATCTAATTTATTTCCTTTGAATTCAGACAAAGCCAAGCGTTCTCCACCTGGGGACAGCAGGGACTGTCACCGTCGGTGGCTTCTCTGGATGAGCCACACTGGATGGGGACACTGGGGTTCATTTTCTCCTTCTCCTCACACCAGTCCCTTTTGATTAACTACATTTTTTTGTTTTAGGGCCGATCTAGACAGCCCTCAGTACCCGTCACGTTTGGAGTTGTGGCTCTCTGGTAGACCGGGGAAGGTGGTGAGGATGCTGCTGGTGCTCATCCAACAGGGTTTATTATTTCAGCACAGGCTCTCTGCCACCCAAAAGTGGCTGATTTTAAGATGGGTCCAAGCTGGCATGGGACATGGCTCAGCTCTGCCCATGCCATGCTGTGCCTGGGCTAACGAGCCCGGGCTAACGAGCCTGGGCAGTGCTCGCTCAGCGCGGAGCCGGTCCTCGTCTGCAGAGAGGGATGCAGTTCAGCTGGAACTGGATAAACTGCCCAGGAATCACGTCCCAGTGGAAATTCACTGGGGGGAATTTTTAATAGGTGGTGCTCAGAGCCTCACATAGCTTAGATTGTGATTAAACAGGAACTGCAGCAGGAAAACTGAGTCACTTCATCCCTACTGAGCTGGACCCCCATGAGAACTCCTGGGAGACAGACCTGGGTATGTGGGGGAGAATAGCATCTCCAGCAGAGCTCTGGTCCTTGAAAAATGGGCAAAAGTATTGCAAAGTGCTTTCTTTTCTTCTGCAATACCCAGCAGAGATGGATTGATAGTGAGGGGATTACAGTTCTTGCCTCACTGGAGCAAGAGGGATTTATGTGGGATGGATGAAATCCTGAGATGGAAAGCTTTTTTGATGTAAACCTGATTTTTTTGAGGTGGTTTTGGTGATCCTTCATCAGATCTCCTTCCAACACACCTCCCTGTGCTCCAGTACTATCCCCTGCCCAAAGTGAGCCGCTCCTCTTCTCATCTGGCTGTGCTGGGTACCCATGGGAGGTGAACGACTGTCATGGTCACAGCCACCTGCCACATCCAGGGAAATCCTTCAGGAGAACCTTCCTAGAAGGTTGGCCTTGCTGGCTGGGTGGCTGTGATCAATTGAACCACTCCATGAGCTGGAAACAACATCAGAGGAACCACAAGGCTGTGGAGATTCATGAGCAAGCTGTTATTTAGGGGGTCTCCTGCCTGTGTCTCTCTCTGTACGTGCAAATTCTTCAGGAAAAATGTCATCTCAGGACACATTTTTGCTCCTGGCTCTCAGCCCAAACTTGAGGATCTGCAGGAAGAATATGACTGTCATGTTTGGGAGCAGATCCTTCCTTCACTCAAACCCCGCTGGGATAAATATCATCCTGTGACAGCCCTTTGTGACAGCTGGTGTGGAATGCCCAGGCATCCTGTGATCCTCATGGTCCCACTCCCCAAAAAGATGGGTGATCACCTTCCAAGGTGATGTTTCTCCTTGGGGGTTTCAGGCTAGAAACAAGAAGAGGAAGAATATTAAATATGGCTGGAAGGTTGGTCGTGATGACATTAAAAAACAATGAGATCTGGTATTACGTGTACAGAAAGTGGAGATGCTCCCAAGCCCAGGAGCTCCAGCTGGACACCAGGACAGTTTCCATGCAATCCAGCCTGCAGGGCCTGGACCAGGCTGTTCCTGGGGGAATTCCCAAACCCCCCAGCCTGGGAGAAAATCCCAAATTCCCAGTTTGGGATGCTGCCACCAATCCCTCAGCAAGGGCAGCAGCAGATCTGCAGCCAGTGTGATCCCACAAGGTTTTGTTGCCCTGCCAATATCAAATCCGCTACTTGGGGTGGAAAATCCTTAGTTCCTCCTAATTTTTCCAAGGGTTATGTGTGTTCTGAGCTTGAACAACTAATTTTTTCCACTCCATTTTTCCTGTATCTCTGGGATTTGGGAGCAGAAGGTGGCACTCAGATAGATGGTGGGCTCCAGCCATGGAGATTCCTACAGATCTTGTGTTTCCCTAGCAATATTTCTGTGAGAAGGCAGAGCCAGTCCCTGAGAGCTCAGTATAAACCAGATGTGAATTTAATGAACTAAATGGGAAAATAGATAGAAAATACAAAGCAGAAAATAAAATAGAAAGAAAGGAGAGGCTGCATTAAATGGGGTTTTTTAGCACCACAAAGCTGCCCGGCCAGGAATAATTTGAAACTCGTGCAGATTTCCCAGTGGAAATGCAAAAAAAAATGTCTAATTATTCAGGAATGGCAAGGACCAAAAGAAGAGCAATTTCCAGAAACAAATCTGCCATGCAACACATATCAATGTGTTAAAGGCCCCTTTTCCACACTGAAAGGAAGATAAATTTATATTTATTCCTCACGCTGATGGAAAATGGGGTCCTGTGTGTGGGATTAGAGCACAGAAAATACTTCTTGCTAATAAATAATTCACTTCAGAGAAGCAAATAAGGCACAAAAAAGCAGCATAAAGACCTGAAAAGGTTTTTGGGTGAAACAAAGAGGTGAACAGCGTGACTGGGTCTTCCGCGCTAAAGCTCCTCCAGATTGTTTGATTTTAATTTCAGATCTCAATTAGGGGTTAGTCAAAGGTAATTGGAAAAAGAGCTGAGACGGGGAATGAAATGGCAGCTGCCCACACATCTAGAGCCTTCCGTGGACCCGTGTGGATGTGGGTTTTTACCACAAGCTGGGCAGATTTGTTCCTGCCTTATTAGGAATAATTCTCCCAGAGCCCCAGAGCCCTTTCCTACAACTGAGAGTTTAATTACAATAAAAGACCCCCTTGAACGTCCCTGCTCTGAGCGCATTTGGAATCAGGGGCCGTTCTTAGCCAGGGAAGTAGCCGCTTGGAGATCAGCTGCTGAGTTTGCTTCGCTTTCCAAGTCCATGCAGGGCCCTTCAAGCATCGACTTGTGGGTTTTTGCACTTTTGGGAAGTGCCCCTACTTATGTGTGATATAACATCCTGGCACGTGATTTCAAACATAACAGCAAGCAGCCTGGGCAACAAAGAGCCAGATAAAAACCCACGGAAAGTCATTTATTAGCAGAGCTCCTTCCTCTGGTGTTTCTTTAAACTCTGCGTGGCTTTTTTTGCTGCCAAATTCACTTTTTTAAAAAACGAATTTTAATTTTTTTTTTTTTTGTCCTTATCAAGATAGTGATTTTCCGCTTGGCAAGCACTGAGTTTTATTAGTCATTCCTAATGGAGCCTGAAATGATTATGGTGTTTCTTTCCGCCTCCCCCATTTTTATTTATCTCGTTATGTTCATCAGGACCGAAAAATCAGCTCCTTCCTTGGATCTGGACGATTTTGGTGAATGTTACCGTGGAGCTGAGTGGCTGGTTGGGCTGCCCAAGTGCCAGGCCCCCCAGCAGAGCTCTGCCCTGCTGCCACCTTCCACCTCTGTCATGGAAAGAGAGAAATCATGGAAAGGTTTGGGTTGGACCTTAAAGATCATCCAAAGATCATCCTGTTTGCTATGGTATGACCCAGGTGCTCCAGGGCATCCTTCAGACCCTTGGACTGGTGCTGATGAAGGTCCCAGCATAATTTGCTTTTGGGATTTGGGGAAATACTCCTGCTATTCTCCCAAATCTATGTCTCCATCCATTATCCCTACAAACCCCTGGTGCTGGGATTTTCATCCGTGTCACTGCTCCGTGTCCTGGCTCCCAGCTGTGCCACCTCTCCTGGGTTCCTCTGCAGCACCTGGACCAACCAGTCTCCTGGAGCAGCCTTGGGTCTCCCCCACATTCCCGTGGGTGAGCAGCCAAACTTCAGCGCTTTTCTTGCCACTGCAAATTTTACAAGGGACCTGACAGATGCACAGATCCATAGCGATGGATCTCGGTGTTCCTGGTTGGACAGATCCCTATTTCCAGCTGAACAGGGAGAGCCAACCCAGTGCCAGACTGGACACCCACTAGAGACACATCCTGTGATAGAGCTGATAATGGACTTTCTGAGAGCAGAATCTGAGCTTTAACTCCAGCTCCCTTCCCTCCATCTGTAAGTCACCAAAGTCCTTTTATCCATATTATCCCTCGTGGTGGACTTTGCTCTGGACACGTCACTCTGTAACTTCTCCCTTCTCAAACAACCCTTGAGCTGACCAAGGCAAACTGATAAACACCTCAAACTCTGTCCCTGCCCCAATTTCCCTGGTTTCTGAAGCACTTTGGGACTGTATTCTGGCCCAGGAAATATGTACCCAGAGCATCTTGTGGTGTCCAAGAGAGCTGCTGTTGGCTGCTTCCCACCCTAAGGCATCTCTGGAAGGGAAGACAAATCCTGGTGCATCCTGGAACAAACCCAGGTGGAAATCTCAGCAGCTGAACCGAGTCCTGTGCAGCAGCCTGTGGAATTGATGCAGAAACAACCACAGGCTCTGCAAGGTGATTTGCAACCCCGGGATGATCCATAAGAAGCTGAACTCCCAGGAATTCTTCATAGCAATGGCTGTGATTTATCTTGCACCTCTGCAAGGTGAGCATTCAAAGCACTGATAAAGGTGTTTTATTGAAGAGGTTCTTACTGTGTTCCTTCATATTTCAGAGGTGCCCAGATCTCAATTCTTGTGGAAGCTCCTCCAAATCCTTCATGCCAAGACACCTGGAGAGGTGTCAAAACCAAGGGCTGGGATGGACTGAGAGCACAGCGAGAGGCTTTCCCTGCTGAGGAGCCCAGTCACGATGAGGGGTCTCCGAAGAGGAGGATGTCCCACCCATGGGGAGAGCTCTGGATTTGCCTGGATCCCTGTGAGCTGCTGGATCACTCCTGGAGCAGTGTCTGCACGGCTTGGGGGGGCTCCGACCCTTCTCTGCAGGGAATTCCTGGCATAAAGCTCGTTTCCTTGGGGGAGGAAAGGTTAATTAATCCATGGTGAGCATGCGGATCCATTTAGTCCTCCAAGGAATGAGTCATGGTGAAGGGCTGGATCCTTCCCCCATGCAGAGCCGTCTTGTTTCCTCACCCCTCGCCATCCCACAGGCCATCCAGGGTCCTTGTCCTTAAAGCAAAGACCCCAAAATGCTGGAGTCATGTTTCATGAATTCCCTTTGAAGCCAACACTGCCCTCAGCAACCGGATTCATGCCTGGGTTTCATGGATTTTTAGTCCTTTTTCTCCCCAGAAAATCCTTCTTAGTTTCAATTTTTCACTGCTTGTAAAGTGTCCCATTATAGCGCTCGGGGCAGGAGGAGATTAGTGTCAGCTCCCATTTATGAATCCCTTTGGATCAGAAGAGCTTGGCCAGCCCTTTGTAATGCTCTGTTCTTTGGGGATGGGGGGCGATGGGATTAAAAGTTTGCTGTTGCAAAAAAATAAAAAAGAATCCCCCATTGTGGCTGTCCGAGTTACGGCTTTGAGAGAAATTCCCTTTGCCATAATAACTGATTTATTTTTGTTGGCCAGCTGTGAGGCAGCTGAAGTGGGTGATCCCTGCCAGACTCATTAAATGATTCCCAATGTTGATGGAGGACTTTATAGTGTGGTTATGAAAGCAAGAGTTTCAGTATTTGCTGGAAAAGCCTCTTTCCCGAGGGCAAGGAGAACAGGAGGAAGCTCTCCAGCAGGACCCATGTGCAAGCAATAAGGACAGGAATGCTCTCAGAAACTGCAGCTTGGAGGATTTACTTTGGCATCCTTTTGGTTGCCTGGGAAGCTCTTGGGAAGAGCAGGGGTGCTGGATGTGGGGTTTGGGCTGGCAAAAGGGAATTTAGGCCGGTTTTGTGGTGCAGTACCGAGGCACTCTGGCTCCTGGATGCTCCTGGATGAGGCATGAAAACATCCAGCTCCTCATTTCCCTCTGAGACAAGTCCTTGAGATGTCGAATGGAAACGTGGCTGCACAGTGGGACATCTCTTCTGCACACAAAGGTTTGGGGCAAACCCAGTGCCGCCCTTGGCACCAGCTCTGCCTTGGTCCCAACCACTGGGGAACATCCCAGCTGGAGAACTGCCCCCACTGCCTCTTGTTTTCCCACCAGACCTGTTGTGATTTGCTTTCCACAGCCAGCACTGATTTCCTTGGGAATCTTAAGCTTGGTGTCACCCCCTTTGCCACAAGGATGATCCCAGGTAACACCAACACCTACAACCTGCTCAAAGCAAGCCAAGGGGCAAAGAGTGACCCCAACCCAAGGTACGATCTGAAAATTATGATGTCGGTGTGACCAGCCTCAGCTGGAGGAGTTTCTCCTTTCTCATCTCCTTCAGGATGCTGTGAAGAGGTGTCAGAGGGCAGGAGATTCCTGAAGAACAGCAATGTGGCACCAGGAGAAGCCCAAGACCTCAGAGGGGAAACGTGGCTTGGCTAAAGCCTTGGTTCAAGTAACACGGAGGCAACTCTGCTGGTGGGGCTCCAAAATGTTTTCTTCTCTCTCTCAGTCCTGGGTTTCCACCTCTCAGGGGTCAATATTGTTTATTGGAGCCTTTTTCTGTTTACAGAGTGGCTTTTCTTCCCTGTGGTTTTTGGCTGGTAACGGAAGGTCCAGGGCTGCAACACCACGTGGGTTTGCAGGCAGGATTGCAAAGGATGGTCCAGAGGGAGAAGGGAAGGGAGAAGGGGAAGGAGAAGGACAAGGGGAAGGAGAAGGGGAAGGAAAACAGGAAGGGGAAGGAGGAGGAGNACCTATTTATTGGCAGATCATCTTGGTCTTGACTTAGGTAATAGCAACAGCTTTTTGAATTCTTCACAAGGAAAGTTGAAATGATGCATAGTTCTGTTATACTTGGTAGGAAAAAAAGAAGGAAAGGAAGGAGAAGGAGAAGGGGAAGGGGAAGGGAAAGGGAAAGGAAGGGGAAGGAGAGAGAAGGAGAAGGAGAAGGGCCCTCACAGAGGTGTCTGGGGCAGCGAGATCTCCTGCCTCCCCCAGCACGACTCCCAGGCACTCCCTGGGGTCTCTGTCCAGCCCACGGAGAGTCTGGATTCCCTCTGGAAGCATCCCCCTGGGAAGCAGCCCCCTGGGACACGGGGAGGATTCAGGCAGTCCCAGGGGCTCCCGCAGCAGCGCCTGCAGACACGGCCCTTGCTGGGGACCTGCTTTGATTTCCTCCTCAGAAGATTCTTTCTCTTCACTTGAAAGGATAGAAGGGTTGTTATTTTGTAAAGAGGGAGTGAAGAGCAAAGCTTAAACACACACTTACAGAGGGAGCCACTCAGTAATGAGAAGAGATCTGAAAAATCAGCCCTGGCCTGGTCACAAAACGTCTCTGTTGGCTTTTTCTCTCTTTTTATTTTCCTTTTTTTAATTGCAAATCTCTCCAGTACCGAACCTTCAAACAATTCTGCGTCTTCTTCCATCTTCTTATGTATTTAAAGTGAGTCACTTATGTTTGGAGGTGGAAATGTGCAACAGTGGCTTCAGCATCGTGTTGTGCTGGGGATGGTGGGCACGTGTAGGGGGGGAGAAGAGCCCCTCTATCACCCAGCCATCAATGTCTCTGCAAATATCAAACAGTAAAAAGGAAAAATAAACCAAGAAAAAAGGGTTTCTCCCTCTCCCAGCGCCCCCTTCCCAATATACACTGAATTTCTTGATTACAGCCTCCCTACAATTCCACTGGGGGGATTTCTTACGTGTTTAAATTCCATGTAATAACATTTTAGAAAAGGCTCCGATTGAAAAATTGGAGGGGGGGTGGTGGTGGAAAAAAATAAAATTGAAAGAAATCATCTTCCCAGATTGTTCTCCCGAGCTATTTTTCCAAATGGCTTTGCTGCTGCTGCTGTTTGGGTGTGATTTCCTTGGCTGGCATCACACTTGAAAGCCAGGAGAAGAATTGCAGTTGTTAACAGTCATCTCTGAAAATATATTTCAGATTATTCCAAATGACTGCCGTGAAAGAGAAATCCGAGGATATTACCTTTAATGGCAGAGCTGCAGGAAGAGCACAGGCCCATTTCCATTTTCTACCCCCAACTGAACAGATGAGAAAAATATGTATTGAGCCCACCTTTATTGAAATCACTTCCCTCCACCTCTCCCTTGTCGTCAGGTGGTTCCTTGCAGCCCTTTTCCTGGTCTCCAAGAGGGGCTGGACCAGCTGCTGCACCTCTTTTAAATGCTCAACTCAGGATAATTCCATGTTCAACTCAGCATCAGCGATGTATCATCAGGTCTCTATTTTTTCTCATTTGTGCCTCCATTTTTATTCTAATTATGGATAAATGGGGGTCTTCTGTCAATAATCAAGGGTCAGCCGCTGCTGTTCACATCCATCCTTTGCTGCTTTCCCTGTTACTCACCCCGGGAATGAGCTATCCCACTAAAAATGATGGGAACAAGACATGGAGAGGCTGGAGTGTGTCCAGGGCTGCGGAAGGGGCTGGAGCACCGGGAACAGCTGAGGGAGCTGGGGGGGCTCACCCTGGAGAAAAGGAGGCTCAGGGAGGACCTTCTCCCTCTCTCCAACTCCCTGTAGGGGTCCGGTCCCCCAAAACACAAGGTGAGCATTAATGGAGCTCAATATTCCCGCGCCCATCGTGCCATGACTCCGTGGCAAATTAAGCCATCGCCTCCTTAGCCTTCTGGAAAAAAAATGTCACAGTCACTTAGGACAGAAGAATCTGAAGGAATGCAATGTTTTAATTTGAAGAAAGTGATAATCCAGAGGCCAGGAAAAAGAAAAAGTCTGGACTATTACACGTGTAATAGCTCATTATGGAAGCGTTGTGGAGTCATTATTTTAAATAAGTGCATTTCATTCCAGTGGAAAGCAGGATGTATTTGGTGTAAAATAGATTTGCGTTATTATTTATTCATGAGTTTTAAAAAGATCATTATTTTTGATGGACAGCTCCTGTCAAAAGGTTTATGTAGGGGAGCTCGTGTTTGCCCATAATAATGATTAATCAATAAACATCTGAAAACGGTGCTTAAAATTCAGTGTTACCAGGATACACATTTACCTCTAATTAGGAACAGGTTTTCATTTGGGAAACCAGAGCGCTTTCAAATTCCTTCTAATGGCACAGAAACGGAGGTGACAGGTGATCATCCACTGCTGACCACGGCAGGGGCTTTATCCCCCAAAAACCTGGGACCACGGCAGTGGCTGGGAATGCTGCACCTCTAGGGGCATCCGGCTGTGTCCATCTGGGAGTGATGCTGAGTGCCTGAGAAGAGTCACGTCCGGATGGCAAAGGTCCTGTAAGAGAATCAGTTCATACAGAAAATCTGCTTCCTTTGATTTTTCCTTGGTTTATAATTAATGAATTTTCAAGGCATCTCCGGGAGGGAGCAGGGCAGGGTTGTCTGGTCCATCAAAAGCAGGGTGGGCAGCAGGAGAGGGGGGGATTCTGCCCCACTCAGGTGAGACCCCACCTGCAGAGCTGCCTCCAAATCTGGGGGAACCAACATCAAGAGGATGCGGAACTGCTGGAGTGAGTCCAGAGGAGGCCACAGAGATTCTCCCAGGGCTGGAGCCCCTCTGCTCTGGAGCCAGGCTGGGAGAGCTGGGGGGGTCACCTGGAGAAGAGAAGGCTCCAGGGAGACCTGAGAGCCCCTTCCAGGGCCTAAAGGGGCTCCAGGAGAGCTGGAGAGGGACTGGAGACAAGGGATGGAGGGACAGGACACAGGGAATGGCTTCCCACTGCCAGAGGGCAGGGATGGATGGGATATTGGGAAGGAATTCCTGGCTGTGAGGGTGAGGAGGCCCTGGCACAGGTTGCCCAGAGAAGCTGTGGCTGCCCCTGGATCCCTGGAAGTGTCCAGGGCCAGGTTGGACACGGCTTGGAGCAATCTGGGCTGGTGAGAGGTGTCCCTGCCCACAGCAGAGGATGAGATGTGATGATCTTTATGGTCCCTTCCAACCCAAACCATTCCATGATTCTATAAAACCACTTGTGCACATCACTATGTCCTTCAAGTCACTGTTATGGCCATCTCCATCTCAATCTCCATCTCATCTCCATTCTCATCTCCACCTCTATCTCCGTCTTCATCTCCATCAGCTCTGTCTGGGTCAATGACTCCCAATCTCTGGGCAGGGACACCAGGGCTGATGCTTCCAGGCAGTCCCTGCTGCTCTCCTCACCTGCCTTGTCCATTCCTGGGTTGTTGAAGCCATGTTCAGCCACCTGGAGAAGGGCTTTTGTGTCCTCCTGTGCTGGGGAGAGCGAGTCCGTGGAATACCAGCTCTAGGGAATTAGTGTAAAGCTGAATTCCAAATTCAGCCCTGAATTCAGCTGTGACAATTAATTAGCTGTGTTGCTTAATCCTACTTTAAGTCCCTAATGACTCAGAGCTTCCTTGGAAATCCAGGAATGTCCTTATTGCTGCTCAGCCCCAAATGAAAGCAGAGGAAAGTGGAGGAGTAATGTGAGAGAAGCGTGGACCAAGCACCCCTGTGATCCTGGTGGGAGTCTCTGCTTCCTGAATTCCTATAAAACAGGTTATAAACCCCTGTGCCAGCCTTCAGAACCTCCCTGGCCACGTGGAGCTGCCTCAGTGCTGGGATCTCACAGCATCCCAGGATATTCTGAGTTGGAAGGGACCCACAAGGACCATGGAGTCCAACTCTGAAATTAATCCCTCCAAAGTTTTGGATAACCCAGGAGGATGAGGATCCTGCTTCTCACCACCAGTGTGGCCACTCTTATTGAAGGTGACCTGTGATTTGGCCACAGGGGCTCAGCAAAATAAATATTACAACATAAAAATACATCTCCCAACCCACAGAAGAACTCCTTTGCTGGCATTTCTGTTTTATAGGTACTGGTTTATAGAGCTATATTTTAACTCAACTTTTCCTCTCTGATTTGTCCAGCTATTGTGCTGGTTTATTGTGGGATTATTTTCCCTGGGAACTGCATTCCAGCTGGATGCCCCCAGGGCTTTTCCTCGTGCAGGTATTTCTGTTGCTCGCCCATGGATCTGCCCTGAGGAAATTTGTTTATCAGTATTTACCAGATTTATTGCGCTGTAAATGTGCGGTTTAAAGATCCTGGAGCTTCCCAACGCTCCTGATGAGGGGAAAATCCTGTCATCCCTGCGTGGCATCCCAGGGTGAGACGCAGCAGGATGAGCAGGACCCACACCCTGCTGGGAACGGGATGCTTAAATATGGGCATTTCATGATATTAAAAGTATGTCAATCTTCCTTTCCTTATGCAGAAGGAAGACCCCAAAAGTGGGTCCCAAGAGCTGGGATGGATGTCCTGAACCCAGCTGGGTGTCCCTGTCAGAACAGAGTGTCAGACATTAAGGAACTTGAGGTTTGGGTGGAATCAAGGATGGAATCAAGGAACAGCTGTGGAAAAATAAGTAAGAAGGTTGTAATTACATCAGAGAGAAGAGGCTGGTCATCCTGCTTGGCGACATCATTTAAATCTTCCCTCACCTTCATGCTAAAAGTCAGCATTTAGGGACATGTTTTAGCAGGGCCTGTTGTGACAGGACAAGGGGGAATGATTTTAAACTGAAAGAGGGTTGGTTAAATTAATATAAGTGAGCAGATTTTTACAATGATGGCGGTAAAACAACCGGCACAGGTTGCCCAGAGAAGCCGTGGCTGCCCCTGGATCCATGGAAGCGTCCAAGGCCAGGTTGGACGGGGCTTGGAGCCACCTGGGCTAGTGGAAGGTGTCCCTGCCCACGGCAGGGGTGGAATGAGATGGTCTTTAAGGTCCCTTCCAACCCAAACCAGTCTATGATTCCATGATCCCCAAACTGTTTCTCCCCAGACATCCTCATCGCATGCTCTGAAGCCAGAGCATCTCCAGGGTGAGGAGAAACCTCTCCTAATCAGGAGCACTGGTGTTTGCAGCACTTTAAAGGCAAGGAACACCCTCAGCAGGGGCTGACCATGCCCTTAATGCTCACAAACCCCACATCCCTAATCCGGGAGACTCCTGGAAACCTGCCCAGCATCTCCCAGGCCCAGCCCAACCCTCAGTGGGAGCTGTCCTCACTGAGCCAGGCTTAACCCCGGCCTGGCTTAACCAGAGATGAAATACCACCATTCGTGATGGCAGCTGAGTGTCAGGCCACACTTAAGCAGATTTTAATATGCAGATGGGTCACAAAGTCTCTGGGGCCTGAGGCTGAGAGAGAGATGAAATGAGATTTTTCCTTTTGTTTTATCCGGTATTTGTGTAGCTGCAAAGCTGAGCTGCCGACAGCCCTTACCCGCTGGTGGGAAAGCCTCAGTTATTAGAGAGATTTCACTCTTATTAATGGCTAAAATTCATTTCCACGAGCCCTGTGCCTTGTATAAAGAGCCATGCTGCAGCACAGAACCACAAATATGTGTTAGAGGTGTCGGTGTTGCCCAGGTCCCCCCCACCTCCCTCAGCACCTGGACGAATGTCCACAGGTGGTGAATTCAGATGAGTATTTGTGTCCATGTTTTGGGGTTTTTTCAGCCCTGGCTTTGCTGTTGCACTTCTCTGAGGAGCAGCTGGAGCTGCTTGAATTTCGTGGGATGACGCTGAGCCCTGGGAAGGTGCCTCATCCCTGGGGATCCTGAGCTCCCACCTGTATCTGCCACAGCTTTTTTCCCAAAACGTGCCTTCCTAAAAATGGCCAAACTGTTGAAAACACAATAAATCCCCAAATCTTTCCCATATGCTCTGGGTTGTTGGTATCACGATTCTCATTTCATCTCGAATATGACTTTATTAACTCTCCTGCTTAATTACTCCTTGGTGAGGGGACTTTTCTGTGCTCTCCAGAGGAAAGCAAAGAATCAGGAATGGCCAGCAGCTCTTCCCAGCTGTGCTCTCCGCCTGCTTCCAGATGTGCAAATAAAAGGAACGCTGATGGCAAAAATGCTGTCCCAGCACAGAGGAAATGAAATGAAATTAAATACACGTCCTGTTTCCCAAACCCTGCCCGGGCCCTTCCATCATCCAGCCCCAAAATCAATATTGGCATTTTAAACCTGGCTTAATTTGAAAGATTACGGGTCAGATAAAAGATGGAAAACTTCGTGGTGCCCTTTGAAGTTGATTTATTTTAATGAGATACCTATGAGTGCTCCTTGAATATCATGAGGAAGCGCAGCCATGGGTCAGGGATAATGATCCTAAACCAGTGCCATGGGCATGGAGAAAATTCCTTGTGTTCCACACACTCCTGATGGTGAAAAGTCCCTGCAGGAGTGTGGACAGAGGAGAAAATCACCTGGTGTTTGTAGAGCAGGTGAAATCCAGGTCCAGATATCAAATCCCACTCCTGCAGGCAGTAAAAGGGACCAGAAACACAAAAACTGGCAGGAAACCGTAAAAAAAAACCCTGTAAATGCCAAGAACAAAATGCAGAGGAGAGAGGACAGGTGGGTGGAGGCAAGGAATGTGGCAGGAAGCAGTCCTAAAGTGGGAATCACAGTAGGGAAGGGGGCAGGAGCAGCTGGTACCCAGGAGCACTGGGAGCAAGGGATGATGGAGCACAAGGAAAGGAGCATCTGCAACCCAGAGCACCTGGAAGCCTAAAAATAGAACCAGCACCTTCTTGGTGCAGGTTTAGGGACTCCTCACAACCCCCTTTAGGTTGTCAGCCTTTGCCAAGGGATTAAACCCCTCCTTGTCCCACCCCAGCTGCCTGGAAACCTCAGTGCTGGGACATAATTCAGTGTAATGCTATTCCATGATTATTCCAAGTGCTCCCTGCAAACAATGTCCTGTGTGGGACTTCTTCCCACATGTCTTCTGGAAGGTCTTGGTGGGGAATTCGATGACTGGGGTTCCAAGGAAGAGATATCCCCCTCCTTCCCGTGCTGGGGATGCCAGTGATCCCACGGGAGCCCAGGCTGGCAGTGGGAATTCTGCCCTGGAGCAGTGCTTTGAAACAAGATGTTCTTAAGGAAAAAGGATGGACACTGCCTGCATCCAGGGGGAAAAGGAAGCCCACTGGCTCGTGTGCTGCAGCCACAACTCACCAGCGTGTGATCCCACCGTTGCCATGGTTATCTCTCCCAAATTATCGGCAAACAAGGCAATTAGGCCACCACAATGCAACCTAATTGCCTGTAGATTTTCCAGCTCGTTCTCCCCGCTTTTCCAGGGGGGATTCCCCCCAGGGCACAGACTTTTTTCCCCGCATCCTGCACCTTCCCCAACGGCGGCTTTTGACAGCTCCCTCCCCACGAGGAGCCCCCGGGATAAATTGCTGAATTCCAGGTGCCAGATGCCGCACTAAACCTGCTCCTAATTAGGTGATATCAGAACCCGCTCATTCAGAAAATGCTGATATTACCAGCAGGACAAATGTGCTCCCTTTAATCTCAGTCTATTATAGGTTGGGCTCAGAGCCAGCTTTTAATAGCTGCACACTGGGATGACACTGGATATTGTTGTAGAATCGTTCCTGGAGCACCTGAGGATGCTCAGGATGACACCACACGGACAATGAGCTGCTGTGGAAGTTTTAGGGGCAAGGCACTGAAATCCAGCAGCCCAAAAGCACCCCAATATCAGGGATGGAGGCGGCACCTTCCCACCCCAAAACCAGGGATGGAGGTACCACCTTCCCACCCCAAAATCAGGGATGGAGGTACCACCTTCCCACCCCAAAATCAGGGATGGAGGTACCACATTCCCACCCCAAAATCAGGGATTGAGGCAGCACCTTCCCACCCCAAACTCAGGGATGGAGGTACCATCTTCCTACCCCAAAATCCAGGATGGAGGTACCACTTTCTCACCCTAAAATCAGAGATGGAGGTACCATATTTCCACCCCAAAATCTGGGATGGAGGTATCACCTTCCCATCCCAAAATGTGTGATGGAGGCAGCCCCTTTCCACCTCCCGAAAATTTTATCCCCAGTGCTAAAAGCGAACCTGCTCCAAAAAACCCCATTCCTGAGCTCAGTGATAGGATCCCAGAGGGTTAACACAACCTCTTTAAAGCCCTGGAAAAGGGATTTGAAGTGGAGCAAGGGGAGGATGTGAAAAGAGTTGGAATTTCCACTCTCTCACATCGTGCTGGGGAGAAAAGAACATCTTTTCTTCAAGCCTCATTTTATTGTGATTTTAATGAGCATTTCAGGTCAATTCTCCCTCTGCCTTTGAGGCATCTCTTGCTGTACAGCTGTGAGGGCATCAGATATTCCAGTCAGCTAATTTGAAATGAATTTTGGGATTTTTTTTTTTTACCAATTTCTCCGAAGAAGACTTTCCTGAGCAGAGTTCAGCATCCATTTCAAACAGATGGGACTTTGGCGACTTCTGTCTGCTTTTCCTGCCTGCACAATACCTCCAGATTTTCCCCTGGAACATCAGAAAGGCTCCTGGCACCACAGGAAATACAAGCTATTACTAGAGGAGGCACCTATTCAGGTTGTAAATTTATTAAGCATCAAATTATTCGGAAACATTGAACATTCAAATTCCAAACCTATTACAAAAGCTCTGTGAAATTACCTTCGCTCCCACACCTCCCTCCTGTGTAGGGTGGAGGCAACCAGGGAAAAGTTACCTTGGGAAATATTGTCCTTTTTTTGAAGGGGAATTTGCTGCAGTGTATCCATGTTTGGGAATGTTTTTGGGGGCATTTTTCCTGCCATGGGGTTCAGGGTGCTGGGAGCAGAGGAGGGACTGGAGCTGCCTGCCCAGCTCCCTGATTTTTCCTTGCAGATCCAAAGCAAGGAGTAGCCCAAATCCACCTGCTCGAGCCGGTTCTGTTCGTGGTACTGAGAAATTAAATAAAACACAGGAGCTGAGGTTTATTTAGGGGCAGAAAAGGAGGTTTGGGGTTGAAGGAAGGATTCACCTGGCAATTCCCGCAATAAATAGTGAGTAGGGATGGAGCCAAGCACTGGGGTGTGCTGGGGGGACCAGGAAAAGCAAGAGCAGTGGGATAATCCATGGATGTCCAGGAGAAACAGGGCTGGTGCTCCCTTCCTGCCCAACCAGATGCATTTCAGGCCCAGATTTGCCCCACTGAGGGGTCCCCCCACTTCATCTGCTCCCAGCCCCGTGGATTGACATTCCCAAGAGCAGAAGCTCCAGGACATTGAAAAGGCAGGAGGCAGTGACACATTTCTCCTGGTTGTTGGCTCCACGGTGCCAATCCTGCAGGATAACGAGGGTAATGGCCACTCCTCATCAGGGCTGGCACCAATTAACAGCTGCTAATTATTGCTGCTATTGCCCACAAGCATTACCATGCCATCCTTCGCCAGCCCCTCGGGAAGGAGAAGGAATTTGGCACATGGAAAAGGGTGTGCTCCAAATCCCTGGGGCCTGTTCCACCCGAGTGCCTCGTCTGGGCTCTGATGGGCCTGATTATGGAAAATAACAGAACAGGAGTTCTTGCCATTCTGGGTTGGGTTAGAAATCACCTCCATGGACTGATCCATGGGGTGATTAAAGGGCTGATCCAAGGCAGGGGAACCTCCCCAGCTCTCCCAGCCTGGCTCCAGAGCAGAGGGGCTCCAGCCCTCGGAGCATCTCTGTGGCCTCCTCTGGACTCTCTGCATCAGCTCCACGTCCTCCTGATGTTGGTGCTTCAGAGCTGCAGGTGGGAGTGGAATAGAGGGTTGTATTGGGATAAATACCCCATTTCAGACCACTGGGAAGCAAATCTGCCCGTGTGTCTGATTTGTGGGGGTGCCCCTGAGCGCCCCTGAGCACAGATGGCAGCGAAGAGGGAAAAGCTGTGCCCAGGGCGGTGGGATTCTCCTCCTGGAGCCCCAAAAAGGGGCTTTGTGCACCTGCTCTTTCGGGTTTAAAGTCAGAGCTCCCCAGTGAGGGGCCTTTGATGCTGCTCTGAACCACATCGTGCTTCCCACATTTCCAGGGCTTTGGCATTTTGGCTGCTGTTCATTAAAAAAACTATCTCATTACAGAAACAATTTTACAATGAGTGAATACAATCCAAAAGAAAACCTGGCTTTTAACTACCTTGTGATTTGATAATGTTTGTTATTTGAACCATTCCTGGCATTCTTCTCCTGTGTTTTTCTGCACTAAGCTTGGATTTTTTATGCGATGCTGTGGAAACCTTGGGGGTAGCTTTAGCTTCCATGAGGCTTCCCTCCACCTTGGGATGAGGAGCAGCACAAGGATGGGCAGAAAACATGGATTATCACCTGCCCCTGCCTCAAAACCCAGCGAAGGAGCGCTGAGGGCAGAGTACAAATGGAGTTTTTTGCAAATAAAACACAAAATAAAACACATTGTAAGAGGAAATTATAAGTGAGGAACGTTCAGAAAAATGGACTTTGATCATAAGGCAATAAAAAGATGCTCTGCTGTCACTGAATGTGGCAACAGTGAATCAGGGCAGATAAAAATTGTCACCGGTAATTCATTTTCAGAAGTGATATGAATTCACAGAGAGTGTCTGGGTTTGGCGGCAAGGGCAGGATGAGGCCCTTTGGAAGGATATTTAGGGGTAGAAGTAAGCCTGGGTTGGGAAAAAGTGTAAGAAGAAATAGAAATATATAATAAATATAAAAATAGAATATATAATAAAATAAAAAATATTATAAATACAGATTTTTCTGCAGCAATGTTAAGCTGGGCTGGTGTGTTAAACCCTGTTTTAGAGCAGCTGAGCAGCTGCAGGTCACCTGTTGGCTGAGGAAAGCTGAGGAGAACCGGTGCAAAACCCCGGGGTTTGATACCCGGGGCACACTGAGGGGCTGTGGTGCTCCACAGCCAACATTCCCAGCACCCTTCCATGTGCAAAGGAAATTCAGCCTTCCCGGAATTCGTGGCTGGATGCAAAGCCCTGGGGCTGCTGGTGCTGCTTCCATCGCCCGTTCCTCAACAGCTCATCAGCAGCATTAACAACCCAGTCCCTAATCAACCTCTGCCAGCTGCTTTTCCAGGTGGAAACTCCACGGAAGGTGGTGTGGAGATGGTGCAGGAGCCGGGGGAGCAGAAGGGCCCCTCCCCTGAGGGTGCCTGGCTGTGCCAGACGTGGAACAGGGCTGAGATCTGGGTGCCATAAATAACCCCCACAGTAAATATTCCCACTAACCTGTGCTCAGGGAAAATAAACAGCAACCTTCCCCCAGCTGAGAGGGAACAGAAAGGGCTGTTTGTTAATAATTTACCTCCAGCTCTCACCAGCTCCCCAGGGATTTGTTGGCATCCCCCCCCCCGGCACTGGCAGAGCCAGGTGAGCCCTTTCCAGGCACCAGCTTCATTCCTGCCACCCTGAGAACAATCCCCCCCGAACAATGATATTCTTCCACGTGCAGCCACTCCAGGATGTTTGTTGTTATCGAGTTATTTTAACCCTCCTTGCTGGGAATGCTGTAATTTCCTTTCCTGCGGAGTTTTCCAGCTTTGGCCCGTGGGCTATTGTTTGCCAAAGCCCCCCCAGGTGTGCTGAGACCCCCCAAACCCACACTGGAGCAGCTGCTGGAGCTGAGTCCCTGAAGCCACACTCGGGACCTCTAATTTCTCATTCTGGGGGTGGGAAAAGCAGGACATTCCCATTTTGCAAAGTGCATCCACAGCCCTGGATCCCAGTCCCATCCTCCTGCCCTCCTGGGGGCACACCAGGGCTGTGTTTCACAGCTCAATAGGGAATTCATAGAATCATGGAATTCCAGACTGGTCTGGGTTGGAAGGGACCTTAAAGCCCATCCAGTCTCACCTTCTGCCATGAAGTCTCACCTTCCATGAGCCCAGGTTGCTCCAAGCTTTGTCCACTTACCCACTAGGAAAGGGTTTGGAAAGCCATTCCGAAGGAAAGTGGGAATAATTACCTGGGATATTTTCACTTCATTTTAAAAGCAAACAAACAAACAGATCATGTTCACCTTGACGAGACAGAGGTTTGTGGGTTTGGTGGGACTGTGCTGTGTGTTTTTCCTGATATTTACTCTGCTTTCAGCCCTGGGAATGCCGAGCACACGGAGCAGGGAGGAAGCTGCAGGATGGAGCCAGGAGCCCATTCCCTGTTGGCCCACAGGAATCCATCACCCCAGCAAAGAGAAAAAGTAGAATAAGAATAAAAGAAACTTTTATAACCATCTCCCTTTGGAGCTTTTCTTTTCCATGGATGATATCAGCCAATGGAGCTGAGCCCACCTTCCCCAAGGCTGGTCCTGGGAATGTCCTGTCAACCCCCCACCACAAAGCATCACAAAAAATCATGGATCACAGAATGGTTTGGGTGGGAAGGGACCTTAAAGATCATCCCATTCCACCCCCTGCCATGGGCAGGGACACCTCCCACTAGCCCAGGTTGCTCCAAGCCCCGTCCAACCTGGCCTTGGACACTTCCAGGGATCCAGGGGCAGCCACAGCTTCTCTGGGCAACCTGTGCCAGGGCCTCCCCACCCTCCCAGCCAGGAATTCCTTCCCAATATCCCATCTAACCCTGCCCTCTGGCAGTGGGAAGCCATTCCCCCTTGTCCTCTCACTCCAAGGCCCATGTCCAAAGTCCCTCTCTATTTTCCAGTGACAATAATGGCCAACAAAGTCAACTCCACCTGCCCTGAGAGTGGCCAGGAATGTCCTGTCCCTTGTCCCCAGGGCAAACCCCATCCACAAAGTCACACAAAATCATAGAACCACAGAACGGTTTGAGTTGGAAAAGACTGTGAAGACCACTTGATTCCCCCCCGCCGTGGGCAGGGACACCTCCCACTCTCCCAGGTTGCTCCAACCTGGCCTTGGACACTTCCAGGGATCCAGGGGCAGCCACAGCTTCTCGCAGCCAACAATTCCTTCCTAAAACCTTCTCATTCACTGCAGCAGTTTCTGTCTCAGGGTTTGTTTGACATCTTCAAACATGACCCATCCTGGAGACTCCCCCCCCACATCCCTGTGGCCATGGGGGGAGGGCTTAATTGACGTTGGGATTCAACCGTAGGACATTTTTCCCCTAAAAAAAAAAAAA